>NKCI01000143.1:0-103071 GCA_003946985.1 Fusarium duplospermum | reverse complement strand
TATGATTTTTTATAATATATATTAATATTTAATATAATAATCCCTTATATTATAGAGGTTATTAATATACCTAGGTATTAAATTTATTAAGTTTTTAAATACTTCTTTATTAATATTATTTTAAACCTCTTATATAACTAATATTAAGGTCTTTAAAGCTTCTTTAATAACTAAAAATAATATAAGTTCTAGATATTACTTATAAATATACTTTTTAAGGATTTTTTATAAATTTTTTATAGGGTTTAAGTTAAGACTATATAGTAGCTAATTTATAAAAATTACTTTTTTTCTTTTTATTTACCTCTTTAGCTAATTTTATATTCTTTTCGCCTTAAAAGTTAGACTATTATTATACTAAAAGATAATACTATTAGGGTTAATAATTTTTAAAAAGTATTTTTTTAAATACTTTAAAATAATATAAGATATAATATTATAATACTTTATAAGAGAGTCTCTATTAAGAGAGATAAATAATAATATATTTATAAGGGAAAATGCACTAAAGAATATCTTTAAGTATTAAAGAGGCTTATAACAAAGCTATATCTTATTTCTCTTTAACCTTTCTCCCTATATTATAGTTAGAAAATAGGAGTAAAAATAAGAGAGTATAACTTATATATTTATAAAATACCTACTTAGTTTTATCTCTATTAATATAATTAATTAAGACTTTATTAAAGAATTACTAATTATATTAAAATAAAATATTTTTATATTAATATTTCTTAGTAAAAGCTAGGTATTTTATAATTACTATAAGGCTAAGAAATAATTATTAAAGTGCGAGGTAGTATTATACCCCGGACTTTTTAAGTTACTAATTTATTATTAATCTATAGTAATATAAACCTATTTTTTTGATAATTTCTTAATATATAATAAAAGGCTTATAATTAATAATTATAAGGATATAATTTTTATTATGTTTTAATATAATAATTAAGTAGCTAAAACGAGGTTTACTTTTAATAAATTCTTAGGTCTAATAATATCGCATAATATTAAAGATTATATATTATATAATACCTTCTTTCTCTATAATATTAGGGACTAAAATACTAGAATTATATATTATTATAATTTTTATCTTCTTATAAGGAGAATAATATAATTTATTCCTTATTTTAGGTATTTTTAATTAAGAAATAGCGCGTTAAAGATAATAAGTAATTTTTGTATTTTTAATATTAAGGGGGCTAGGCGGAAAACTATTAAAACTTTTATATACTTATTATACTTAAAGTAATTAATTAAATTAAAAATAATAATTATAATATTTTTTAATAATAATAATAATTTTAATAAAGAATAAATAATAAAAGTTATTAAAAATATTTTTATTTAGACTTATAATTATAATTAATAGCTATTTTATATTATATTAAATTTAAAAAATAATAATAAAAAGCCTTATTTCTATAAAGAGAAATAATATAAAGCTAGCTATTTATATAACTAAGTGGCTTATAAGGCGGCCTATGCGCGTATAAGCGATTTAATTAGGGCCCAGGGCGCTATCTAACATAAATAAATCTAAAGTGATATTGGGGAAGGCAAGAACTGAAAGTGACAACTGCTGGCCGTTGAGGAGAGGAGAGGAGACATGCTGGTACTTAACCCCCTTGGAATATACGGGCATTTCAAACTCGGAAAAGCCCCAAGTGAGCTACTGACAAACGGCAGAGTCTGGGGTCTGCTGACCCCCATTAGTTCCAAAGACCAGCGCCGTTTCCCAGGCACCTCAGCAGGAGAACAAAGACGGAAATACGTAACATCCCTGGCAAGGCCCAATTTTCTGCCCGTCGGTGAGAGCTGACAATCTGAGAGATGATAGGATCCAGTGCGTTTGGCTAGGACAGAAAACGCCCAGAATATGGTGGCTTCAGGTACTGGGGTTTGAACTGTGTTCCTTGCTATGGTGGCTGATGGCCTGTTTTGGGGACGTCATCCACAACAAGAACAAAGAACGCGGAGAGTAAGCAACGTGCAGTTCCTGTTGGTGAAAGTTGGCCAGTGGTGAGATGATGAGAGGGTGGGAGGAATATAATAGAATCCAGACTGATAAGGTAGGTAGAGTATTCAGCTGGGTTGGGGCCCTCAAGCAAAGCAACTGATTCCAGCTTGGTGGTGCACATAGGGGTGGGTTCATGCACGATGCCGTGTTTGCGCACTAACGACGCCTCATCAATCGTGGCACTCAACGGGCGCAGGCTGCAGAAGCACCTGGACCAAGAAAAGAAATGACAGACTGTAGGCACATGAGCGACAGCTTTGTTGGTATAGAGGTATAATTTAGAGTATAATAAATAAATAAGAGTAAAAATCAATAAATTATACTCTACATTCTATATAAAAGCTTTATTTTATTACTATAAGCTTTACCTAAAGGTATTAGGAATGATGGCTTGATTGTGTTAAGAACCGTATATCTCTTACTAGGTTGCCTTGATCTACCTTCCTTTGGGTATGCTATGAGCCTATGAGGCTTAATAACTTGAATAAGCTTTACCTATGCTGCGGATTAAATAAGGGTGCTGGTAAAATGCGCTATGTTTTTTTTTCTTAGACTACTAGAGGGGCTACGTAAACTTATTTTAAAACTAGTGTGTGA
This sequence comes from Fusarium duplospermum, assembly GCA_003946985.1. Lineage (NCBI taxonomy): Eukaryota > Fungi > Ascomycota > Sordariomycetes > Hypocreales > Nectriaceae > Fusarium > Fusarium duplospermum. The sequence goes on along the minus strand of NKCI01000143.1, from coordinate 100,451 downwards.
GTTGTCAGGCCTTTGTCACTGGCGATTTGGCTGGCGCAGCTACTGAGGAAGAGAACCGGATGCCTCCTGCTGGACAAGGACACGGTTAGGTCACTTCACTTAGGTGATGTGTCAATGGAATAGTGAACAGGGGGATGTGAGCTAAAAGAAAGCGCAACTATTTTAGTCTCTTGAACTAGTACCTAGCACACGGTCGTAAAAACCTATGAGACACTAAACCAAACCTCAATAGTTGTCCGTCAGGTTGGCTATTGTCAGACATCAATCCGCTAAAGAGTGGCGAAGAAACAGTCCAGGGGTCGTTCTCAAACTTGGAATTAGACGCCCAGGCGAGTGGCAAGGTCTTCGACGAGGGGAAAATAGGAAAGTGACTGCTGCAAGCGGCATCGGAGTAGCCTCTGAGCAAAAAGCGAAAAAGCGAAGACCATCTCGTCAGGGCTCGCGCCACGGTCAGTCATATCAGCCAGCGCCTCGGACAACACACCCGGAAGCTCGTCAGAACTGGTATCGGATAGCAGTAACTGCAAACCTTGGGAGCGAAAATCCTCAATCTTGTTGATGTCGGCCCCTGAGTCGATCAGTTCGCGAAGGATCAAGGGATAGAACTTAAAGGTGGGAATAAATTCAACTTTATGTCGTCGGTGAGAGAACAGATTGTTGAATATGCTGATGTATGTCGACGCAATCAAGGAGATATCGACCCTAGAGTCCAGAAGAAGGCGAAAGACGCTGGGAGAGAAGTGACGACCAAATTCGGGATTATGGAGGTAGAACATCATGTTGCTGATCAATGATGCCTTTCTGAACACGACATCGACCCCCATCTCGCCATGATACTTGCCGTCTCTCGACCAAGTGCTCTTAAAGAAGCCCGATTCAAAGACGGGGCCAATGTCTGAGCTGGAGAAAAGCATATCAAGCCAGAAGCGGGATATCCAGAGGGCGAAATCACCATCGACATTGCATAAGTCGCCCACAGAATCAAGGCCGAAATGGGCCTTGAGAATGTCTCGCAGCCGGGGAAAGACGAAGCAAGGCTCAATTTCGGGTCCGTACCAGACGAGACGGGCAGACCGCCGGTACGGTTCGGGTGCAAATACATCAGGCTGATGGACCTCTCTTTGATATAGGACGGGCCTCCAGGGTTTCTCTGCTTTAAAAGTCCTCACGCCGAACACAAGCCAGCGAGCCTCCAGGATCTCGATCGAGTGGTCAGGCTCCACCCTGCGAAGCTGCTTCAGCGTATCGACGTCTAGATTTTTGATGAGCCACTTCTCGGACTGTGTCTGTCCAGACCATTTGGCCCAGTCGAAGGCACTACATAATTGGCAGGGTCTTCTAGCACCACTCCCGGCCGTGCGGTCGCCTATGTATAGCCAGCGGTGGCCAAGGGGCGCCCCAGCCTCTAGGCACCTTTCAAGGAAAGTTTCATTGTACTCGGTGATGCCGAATAGTAGAGGGAGCCAATCAAGCTGCCTTCCAGCTTCCTTATATAGCTGCACAATGAGTTTCTTGTGGAGCGTCTTGGATGTGGAAATGAGCGCTAGGCCGTCTCTAATCGGGGAGAGATGTGAAAAGATGTTGAAGAGAGTTTCGCAAGGCAAATTAGAGAGCATGTCTGCCTCCGAGAGTATATTTGCCTCTGAGAGCCTTTCGGTAGACATGGCGATTTTGCGTGCGTACTGATTTCGTGTTATAGTCCTTGGCTACAGTGGCTGTGTTGAATTATTGTTAGGTGTAGTGGTGTTTGGGCATATGTCCCCATTTTATCATGTTCGGAAACTCTCTGAAATTGATCACTTTGACTAAAGAAATAACGCCTCAAAGGTAGTGTTGCTTTATTCTTGGTTGTTTTGCAATGAGCAGGCTACCGCAACGGAGGAGTCCGTGAGGACCTTCCTTTGTTGTCAGGGGAAGGATGTGTTTTGAACAGGTGCTTCGAACAAAACATGGAACGGAAACTAATCAACGTCCTTGTTCTCCTCGGACAAAGGTCTTTGTCTAGAGGGGACTTGTAGCTGAACCGATATCGCGAACACAACCCTGTCTATTCTGGCCTTGCTTGGGGCTTTGGCCGAGATAACAGCGCAAAATAAAGATTCTTTGTCTTATCTCTAGGCTCTACTACTCGAGTGTCCAGACATTCCGTGACTCCGGGCAGGACTATCGTCTGGTTCCTAGTCCTGTGAGGTGAGTTATAATCGGATGCCACTGAAGTGACCAGGGGCGGGGGACGAGTGCTTCGTGTAGGTCATATATTAAGAATATTTCAAAAAGCAGGGGGATTACGGGTGATGAGCAACTGAGTGCTCTATACCTCTTTGGCTCTAGATGGAGCACCTCTAGTGAGGATCTGAGAAATGATGGAGCAGAGTCTTTGGACCAGCAACAACTCCACACTCAAGAGGTATGCGTTTTTCGTTAGACGCCCCAATGAAAGAACAAAGGTAGACACTGTTACCATGAGAGAGGATAGGCCGATATATTACACAACAGGAATGAAGACCGCATGGGAAGCATTTTATTATTCCCCTGTGCGCCGGTTGACCAGGTATATGACTTTGGAAGTCAGATAACAGACTTTACAAATGCCTCTGAATAAAGTGACGTATAATTAGTAAATATCTAGGACATTTTATGATGGCAGTCACAAGTTCATAGCAATGAACTTACCTAATACTCACCATAACAAGTTGGTCGCTAAGGCACAAAGAAGTGATTTAAATGGTTATTAGATGCTAACTTAGCCTAGCAACGTCTAGGAGAGAACTAAATTGGCGCCATATACAAGCTATTTACTACATGAATATGCATGGATGACCATTTAGACCAAAGTCATCCAGGGTTCGCAAAACGGCTTGAGAAATTGGGGAGTTCAACCACCTTGCCGTGTCCCTTGGATCAAGGTCGAAGGCGAATACCACTTCAGCAGGACTCGCCCCCGATTCGAGCATATCAAGCGCCATCTTGGACGCCTTAGTCTCCGGATCCTCCATATACCGTGCATAATTATGAACCCTACTAAGAACAAGTAGGCGAAAAAGCCGTTCGGCATCCTTCCCAGCCTGTGAGTTGGACAAGGCGCGAAGAAGTAGAGGATAGAGTTCAAAGGTCGGGAAAATGTCTAGACGACTCGATCGATCACGAACCATGCAATTCAACATGGTGAAGTAGACGGAAACTATGAAGCGGATGTTGGCTCCCGAGTTAAGTAGGCGGCTGATCAGCCCAGGGGTCTCTAGGGAGGCGTGTCTGGAGAAGGGATGCGTGGCTAGTTTTCCAACAATATCGATCAATGACTCTTGCCCAAGAAGATCCACACTAAACCTGAGAAGGCGAAGTTCCTCGTCACATATCGACCCCTCCTGAAAAAAACCGGACTTCAGGATGGAAGCTGGGTCTGAGCTGGAGCGAAGCATGTCAAGCCAGATCCAGGCCACCCAGTTGGCTAGGCCAGTGTAATCTCCAGGGTTGGAGCCTAGGAAAGTGTGTCTGGCGTAGAGCTGTAGTAGCCTGGGAAAGATGTCTGTAGGCTCGATGTTGGAGCTATGCCAGACGAAATGAGGAGGCGGGTTCGGTGGGTAATTCTCCCTGAAACGAGGCCCTTGCTGGTACATGATAGGCTTCCAGCTACCCTCGGCAGTCTTCAGGTCGGATACAAAACATTCGGCGTCGGTCATGATTACGAAATTGGAGCTATCTTGGTCCGTAGCAACAGCCTCTCGTTCGGCGAGCCATTTCTGGACCTTGTCCTGGCAAGACCACGTCGCCAGGTCAAGAGGCTGGCAGGGTCGAAAATATTTAGCATCGCTTGCGCTTCCAAGTTCGCCCAAATACGGCCAGCGGTGGTTGAGTGACGCCCCTGCCTTTTGGCATTTATCGAGTATGCGGGTGTTGCCCTCGCTGATGCCGACGAGAAGAGGAAGCCAGTTAAGCCGCGGGCCATAAACCTTGTAGAACTCGACGATCAAGTTGTTATAGATCCTATCGCATGTAGTAACAAAGCTAAGAGCTTCTCCCATCGGACAGAGGTACGAGAATATCTCCAGGTGAATTTCGCAGGGGAGGTTGGCGAGCCCAGCCGGCTCTGAGAGCTGTTGAGTTGACATGGTAATATGGTCTTGGGAAGTGCCGTGTTGTTGTCTTTGCTGTGATTATTGTGGCTGTCTTGGGTTGTTTGTTCGACGGCGATAGTTTGGTAGGGAAACAGGGGCACGCGGTGTGCTTTTTATCTACCTACATGAGATATCCCCAAACTCGGTGAACCAGCAGCCCCGGCTAGGTCACTGGAGATGGTCTTTGTCAAGTATTCGAGGATACCGTGGCTCTTTCTTTGTCGTCACCGAAAAGGCAGATCCCTACCAACAGAACAAGTATGAGGAATGAACATGAATGTTTTCCCTCGTCGCTCAAGCTTTATATTTCAGGTTTGGGCCCGTTTTTTTTAATTCTTTGATATTGTTCTGAGTAGTCAAAGAAGTATTCTTTATTATTCTCGTCAATGCCGGCGGCCCTAAAGGGACTATCAGTCACAAAGCAACAGACACAATTATCACGACATTAAAATCCAATACCGTCAAACGCCATAAACTAGACAAAGAAACATCACTGGAGTAAGATTCTGCTTGCCATGGATTGTTTTGTGGGCCCTCGTCGGCAGTCATGAGTCTTCATTTCTCATAGGGTCTTCTCCCCTGCCCATGCAAGGGGCCCTATAATGAGTCGACCGAGACAAATACAACCTACAAACTCCAACTCATGTCATAAACTGCTTGAAAGTTTGGGACAATCTTAATCCGGTTTGAGATTGAAACAACTGGTTCCATCAACGAGGGTCTTGATCCTTGTAGTATGGTCCTAGCGCGCTCCCTTCAACTCGATACGAACAGTTGCAACCGGAAAATGCTAGGGCATAGTTTCTGTGGATTAACCCACTAATCAGAGACGTCCCTAATCACCAGAGATTAATGATGATGGCCAATCATTTAAGGACCCTGGCAGCTTCAACTTGCCCCTGAGCCGCATAGCCGGCCCATTTCTGAAACATCTGGCATATAAAACTGAGGGATCCCAAGGTGACTTACCGAGCCAAGACCTTTGTTCACTATCTTTTGTTTCTCACTAAATACATTCGTTTCATTCTCTGTACATCCTTCCCTTGATACCCAGGTGGAAAAAAGGAATCACTCAACATGCGCTCCTCCGTCACTTCCGCACTTCTACTCTCTGCCGCCACTGGCGGTGCCCATGCCGCTGGTTGGCAGGGCCAGTACAAGTTTGGAAACATGTTCTACACCGGACCTACCAAGAATGGTGTCACCATCACCAAGGCCACATACTCGCTGGTCCCGCCATCCGTCCCATGCGGCTACGCTACCACTGGTGGCAACGAGGAGCTCGCCTTTTGGATCGGTATTCAAGATGATCCTACCGGCAAAGACGTCGCCCAGGAGAGTTTCGTTCAGCCGTTGCTGAACTGGGCGCCGGATCAGCGAGCGACTGGTTGCGAGACGGACAACAACCAGTGGTGCGTTGCTGCAAGCACATACACGCCTTCTGGTCAGATTGGACAGCCTTATCTGCCCATCGAAAATGGTATCCAGCTCGACTTTGAGCTGGTGGCCGGCTCGGAGGTCAAGCAGACCATCTCCTCTGGTGGCAAGGTCATTTCGACGCAGACCAACGCCGCTGGCATGAAGCCTGCCGTCTTTTACGGAGCCAACGAATGCTACCTGCAGTCTTGCGGTACCCTCCAGGGCTACACTTGGGAGAACATCACCGTCCATCTGTCTGCGGCTGACCCCGACTACGGCAACACTCTCTCGCTCACTGGTGCCACGAGTGAAGGTTTTGAGACTACTGATGGTGGCAAGACCTGGACCAACGCTGGAATTACCATCCAGAAGGATTATCTGTACTCGGATGACCAGAACCACGAGTGCAACTAGGGGTCAGAGGAGTTTTGAGAGAGCAGTGGAGTTGGGGATATGGTAGTAAATAGACAACTGGAGAGTCATACATAACACCATCTTCTGATGCATAACTCCACAAAGGAGGGTGATGGGATTTCTGAAAGAATAATCGTGACCAAGTTCGAGAGCACATCCAGTAGGTACGATCCATTCTATTTTCCTGTGTTATTAGAGACAAACACGGACAGAATTGCCGCATATGCAGCAGAAACAATCATCATCTCCAAATTAGACGCTTTTAACATGCCCGTCACTACACAAGCGAATATCATGATAAATACCGAACAGACAGCAAGTTGAACCGTCTCGCTGGTTTCCCGAGCGAGGATGGCGAGAGGGTAATTCTTCTTGTCTCTATAGATGGGCGGCCACGCGGTCGTAGAAAAACTTGAGACACTAAACCAACCCTCAATAGTGCTTCAGGTAGGGTAAAACGACTAGATTTAAGGTCTAAGAATCTCAAGAGAATTATTAAAGGTAATTTATTAATATTAGAAGATAATTATATTATTATTTCTCTTTTTTATCCCTTGGTTTACTAAGGATTAGACTGTAAAGTTAGGCCCTTCTGCCATCTGAGGGCCTTTCGACCACAACCGCGTGGCGGCCTGAAAGAAGAATCGATGCCTCCACAAGCCCACAGTAAAAAGCACCGAAACTACAGCTTGGTGGAAGATATGACACATTGCCAAGAGGCAGCGTAAAGAGAGAAAGTGGAGAGGGTCTTAGTCCCTCCTGTTCTGTTAAACAGAGCATGTTTCACAGTAGTAAGCGTTGAAAATGGGGTTGAAAGAGCCTTGTTCTTCTACAAAGAAATGGGTTAGAATAGCCCAGATTTATCAATAAAGAATCCGCAGCGCTCGGATGCGTACGGGCCTATTAAATCTCGCTTGTGCCCCATATGTTCTCTTCCTCTCCCAGGGCTGCACTCTTTACTTTGACTCTATTTATTTAACCTGTCACAATTGTTTCATCCACGGCTGGGATCCCATTACAGCAAACATGTCCGATTCCGAGCCCGAAGACAAGCCCAGCTTTCCTCCCGAGCAATACACGATCGGCTGGATTTCCGCACCTGGAGAAGAACTCGGGGCTGCCTGCGCCATGCTCGACCAAGAACATGAGTGTCTCTCGCACCAGCACCGCAACGACGAAAACAGCTACATCCTGGGAAACATCAAGCAACACCATATTGCTATGCCAGTGCTGCCCGAGTATGACATCAGTTCTGCTGCCACCGCCGTAAAGTCAATGATATCCACGTTTCCTAAGCTGAGGTTCATCCTCATGGTAGGAATTGGAGGCGGCGTACCAAGCAAGAAGAACGACATTCGACTTGGTGATGTCGTTGTGTCCAAGCCCGATGGTCAAGGAGGCGGCGTCATTCAGTACGACATGGGAAAATTGAAACTCGGTGCCTTCGATCGTGTGGGCATTATGAACAGGCCTCCAAAGCTCCTTCTGGCCACAATGGTCAACCTGAAATCAGATCGGACTCTGGGCAAGAAGCTCTCAAAGGTTCTCGAGAAAGCCGTCGACAAATTTGACGACCAGGAAGATTGTGCCTATCCCGGCTCCGAAAAGGACATCCTCTTCAAACCAGAGTATCGTCACCTCGGAGGGGATGACTGTGACGCTTGCAGCGAGGACCAGAACCCCGGGAATGTGGTCGAGCGTGAGCCTCGGAAGTCCAATAACCCCAAGATCCACTACGGTAACATCGGGTCTGTCAATACGGTCATGCAGGACGCGTTGGTGCGTGACAGCATCGCAGAGAAGGAGGATGTGTTGTGCTTCGAGATGGAGGTGGCGCGCCTTATGAGCGAGTGGCCCTGTCTGGTCATACGGGGCATTAGTGACTATGCCGATTCACACAAAAATGGGGACTGGAAGCAGTATGCAGCCATGACCGCTGCCGCCTATGCCAGAATGCTATTACTGAAAGTCCCGCAAGTGAGGGAAGTTGTTCAAGGTTAGTCGCAGATATTCTAGCCTTTGCACATAGTTATTAACTTGAACCAAGACAGAAGGGCGGTTATCAACACTCTGGTCGGTGCGAAACACGAGCGTGATGCCAGGATTCTAGAGTGGCTCACTCCAGTTGACTATGCCCCTCAGCATAACGCTTTGTTTAGACAAAGACAATCCGGAACGGGCCAATGGTTCCTGGACTCGCAAGAGTTTAAAACCTGGGTAACATCGAAAAGCCAAACGTTATTCTGCCATGGGATTCCTGGTGCGGGAAAAACGCTCATGGCAACAACTGTCATCCACTACCTATGTGAACAATTTGGCAGCGACCTGAACGTGGGAATTGCTTACATTTACTTCGATTACCGCAAAAAAGACAGCCAGACCCCAGAAGAACTTTTCCTAAACTTGTTGAAACAACTCGTTCAAAGAAGTTTCCCTCTTCCCTCGCCCGTCACAGATCTGTTTGGGAAACACGAAGCCTTTCGAACGAGGCCGACACTTGAAGCTACCATTGAGACTATTCGGGATGTGAGCTCAAGGTTGTCGAAAACCTTCATTATTGTTGACGCACTGGACAAGTGTCACCCTCCAAACTTATCCAAGTTCCTTGACGGGCTGCTTAAGCTCCAAAAAGACTGTGCAGTCAACATCTTTGCAACTTCCCGGTTTGAGCCAGAAGCTGCACCCCTCTTTCAAGAATGCCTCTCTCGAGAGATCAAGGCAACCGATGAAGATATCCTCAAGTATTTAGAAGACAGAATGCAACACAACTGCTATGGCTATTTGGATAATGACAACATGCGCCAGATGGTCAAGAGAGGAGTCTTGGAAGCCGCCAATGGAACGTATGTTATCATTGAACTTTCTAAGTGCGAGAGAGACTCAGGCTAACAAAAATCTAGGTTCCTTCTTGCCAAGTTCCAAACTGACTTGTTGCTCTCTAAGCCAACAAAGGGGCACCTCTTGGAGGCTCTGCAGAGCCTAAGAGAGAGAGAGCCGGTGCTGGATGATGCATACGACGAGAGAGAAAGGGTATTGGGATATCCTCAGGCTGCTAGTCGATAATCGGAGTCGTTGATTGATGGACGTTGACGACATTTACGGTCAATCACAGTTGCGTTGCTTCTTGTTGTACTTTAATGTGTTATTTGTCTTTTGTAGTGGCTCAATGTGATCGCAGATCTGTCAAATGGTCCCTTGGCCTCATTGCTGCCGTGTTCGTGTCATCATCACTTTGAGGATAACTGGCTGCTCAACAATGCCGCGAGCTCGCAGCAACGGATTCCGCCTCTAGTTCGGCCCTGTATGGGTTCTGGCCGTCTCGCGAACTGGGAGTGACCGATCCCCGGGCTAGGGAATACCGGTGGGCGTATGCAAAAGAAGAGCGTATTCTACGACGATAACTAGAGTGATTCGGTTGCGGAACATATGTAGTGAAAGCCGTTCGAGGGGTCTACTAGGTCTGGAGCCCACTTTCTCTGATTAAACAAGACTCGAACTCCTTCTCTATCACTTAGATCTTCAAGTCTTCACTGCCTCCCAGTGTCTGGTGTAGAAGCTCCTTTGCCGTGCTTGGATCCCAGTCTACCAAGACCCGTTCTTTCACCTTGTCAATCTTTCTTTGCACGACCATTTCCATGTTTGTCCTGTCTTCTTCCCCTAGAAGGTGTACCCTTGCTTTCCAAAACTGATCCTCTAAGAAATTTGCTTCTCGGAGACCAAAGAACCTTTCGTCCAAGTACTTCCAATAGATTGCGTCAAAGGCCCAACTCTTTCTTAAAGCGTAGTTAAGCCAGAAGCGACCGCTCAACCAGCTTTCACGCATATAGGAGGAAAGCCTGAACGGTAGTCTGCCAGTCGAGACACTTTCGGCTTCCTCCATCGCAAGTAACCAGGTCTTGAGTCGGAGGTCGTAAATACTAGCCCAGTCATCAATTCCGGAAGACCACATCTCAGGAACCTCTAGCAAGAGCCACCAAGGAGGATCAAGGGTAAATTACATAGGTAAAACATAAGTAAATTCCCAATCAATCGCCGCAACGACGTCATCCTCGTGACTCAGGAGAAGGTTGGTCGGCCTCAAGTCGTCGCACCAAAGTCAAAAAGAGTCCGTCCCACTTGGTCTTGAGTGGGTAAATTTCGAAGAGGTAGACTGAGCTAACCAGTTATCCTCGACATATCCGAAGGATGATAATCGACATTATTTTGCAAGCAAGTGAAATAGATAGCGGGCCACATATTTATTTCGGCAGTCATCCTCTAAGCGGACAAGATCGTTATGTTGGAAGAGTAGTTATGCCATATGCATTTCCGCCAGAGCAATATACCAGTCATTAGCACTCTCATAGGTCTTATCCACTAAAGAAAGGACTGCTTTTGGAATATTAGCGAGTTGGATCGTCTTGTTCATGTTCTGGGTGATGGGTCGTCCAGCAACCGAATAGTGGCCTCTTGCAACTTCGACTAATGATCCAATCCGAGGAAAGCTGGGTTTTAAGAGCTATACTAAGATAATGGCAATCTTCTTGTAAAGTCGTCTAAGCGTATCCTCGTTAATGCCTAGGTTTAGGACCGGTATCTCCTCTAGATCTTGATTCGGAATCGCAAGGGCGTCTGACATGTCCCTTGTGTTCTTGACGTGTTGCAGGATTATGGCCGGTCCGACTTCTGATAAAGTGGCATGACGAAAGATAGTTGGAACCGGAATAGGGGTATTTCGGGCAAGGTATGCCATAGTTGCGGCCTCGTAGAGTATCTTCTCTTCCGGGAACTAGGCCAGATTTAGACATGGTAGTCGAACAATAACATTAGAGTCATCTCCTTCAAGGCAAATTCGATAAAGCACATTGAATCCCCCAAAGAATATCGGAGAAACTAGCGAAGCCCGCTTCCCCAAGACCTTCTCGGCTAGAGACTGTCTTTGTCAAAGTTTTGTGGAGCTTTGGACATGTTCTTAGGAGTAGTAATAAAGCCGCCGTGTGTTTAAGCATTAACAAAAGGAGGTGTGATAAACAGATGGGAGAATTGTAAAACGCCAGACAAGTTTTTTGTCATGTTCGACAGCCGCGAGCAAAAGGAGGACAGCCTCGTGCTAGAGCTCGCATACGAAGGCGTTACGGTGGCTACTGGGAGATCCAGCAAGGAAAAGCGTGACGAGGTGAAAGCCGAGAATGAGAAGAAGGAGGAAGAAGAAAGACAAGCCCAGATGAAGGAAGCCATGTTTGCAGCTAGAAAGCGCAGCCGGGAGAAGCGGAACAAGTCTTAATGATAATGATAACATCATGAGCTGTATATTTCATAGGTAGGCCGGTCTACTGCTGGTGGAAAATGAACAGGTAGCGGATGAGGAAGATGTAGTAGAAAAAAGTCATCACGGAGATGACTACGCTAGTTTCCCAGAATTATGGCCGCCGTTGGTGTCGCTCCTTTCAACTGTATCATGTCATTTCAGTGAATACAGCCTGCCGCAGCCGGTAGATAGGGTCCTTTGAGTCGGTTGGAAGTTTGAGGATCTCAGTTAGAAGAACGTTTGCCAGAGCGCTGTCTACGACTTTCGCGGCCAGGGTTGTTCATATCGTCTTTTCTCAACATTTGAAACAGACACTGGCATCTAATAGGACAGGGACTGGCAATGGTAATCCTAGTTTCACACATAAGAGGTCTGGTTTGGAGAACTCAAGGCCGTAGGTACTTGTGGTGGGCTGTTTAGGAAGACTCATCAACACATCATCACATCAGAACCTGGCGCTGTTAGACGCCGGAATGGACACAGCCGTGAGACAAGGCCTACCTAACTAGAGAGATGAGAGGGTTAGTATTAATGCTTAATATTATTAAACGAATACTAAAAGACATACCTTCACCCTGGACCATGCCCAGTAAGATTAAAACGCCGGTGGCCTGCTCAACTACTCAGTGCCGTGTGAGAAAAGAATCGACCCCCATACAGAGCCTGTCCAGGGTCAACGTCTTTCTCCCAACGTTCCCTATCAATGCCTGGTATAAACCACCCTTCACGCTCATCGTGCCATGCTTTTTGCCTACGCAGAGCGGCACGACGGATGGAGCTGGCAGATCCGCCACTTATCATCGCGTGTAGCCCACGTTGCTGCCGGAGTTGATTCAGACTTGGAAAGTGACGTGATAGGTCTTGGTGAGGATAGAGCCTAGCATCGTCCATGAAGACCCATGCACGCTGCCGGCAAACGTGAAGCTGCAAAACGCTGTGCGGGTCTCTAAAAATTCCATCAACGTAAAACGGGCCTGGGACTTTGGCGCGTAGGGCTTGATAAACACGTGGAGATTGCTCTAGGTCCCCCTTGACTTCTGTCCTCCCGGAGAGAGTATTAAATGCATCTCTGTAGGGCGATAGCTCATCTTCATATCGACTGGACATCCCGCTAAGCCATGGTATCAGCCCCTGGGGGCAACCCGTTTCGTCCCTTGGAAACATGAGCAAGGTTGTGATGGGGTCGAAACCGGCAAAAGCCAGATACTGGACGGTGGGTGCTGATTCAAAATTCGTATTCATGTCCCCAAAGTATGTGTCGGAGTCGAAGAAAACGTTGTCGGGGAATCGGAGGCCATCGTTGCTGATTTTCTCATGTGCTTCTGCAACTAATGTATTCGGGATGTCCGGCAGCCAAGAATCGGCGAAATGAGCAAATGTAGCTCCATAGAGAGCTTGGATGTAGCTGTGGACGCTTTGAATTGCCTCACACTACCAGGCTGCGAGTTCGCTATGAGCGGTGGTAACAATTTTGTCTGACGCGTCTGCCCCAAAGAGGTTAACCTTGCACAGGAACTCGTACCGCAAGAATACTTGCAGTAGTCGCCTTCTCTCGGCATCGGTCGGGCGATCTATCTTGATGACGTTTTGACCGATTTGCTTGTTCCGAAATAGTAGCCGACCTCTTTTGGAAGAGAGATCTGGAAGACATAAGCAGGCTCGAGGTGGGTACTTGGATGTCGCCTTGCACTGTGTTAGCATCGGGATATGATGCTATGATGTGCTGGAAATGTGTTCTTTATCATAGTTGAAGTCGGGATAACCGAAAGACGAGATCGGATGTCGCCTTAGTGATGTAATCCTCAATGTATGTTGAGAGACGACCGTAGAGTCTGTCAAGAGACTCGATAGTGGGGTGGTCGTTTGGGTGAAAAGGGTCCGGGAGTTGTCCTTGCGAACATCGCTCGACGTGAAGCTGAACCTGTTTTCGGTCAGCTTTGGGAATAGGGCCATCTTGCTGAGAAAAGAGGACAACTGCCAACGCGTTTTGTAGTAAGCCGTCCATAAACTCGGCCTTGAGGAAAGCTCGCCGGATTAGTCTCTTTGACTCTTGATACTGCGTAAGCATGCATGGAGATGCCTTAAGAAGTGGAGTAATGCTTGACCTGGTATTGAGATGAAGGAGAACCCCCAGGCGGAGTTCTGGTGGGAGAGAAGAGAAGATATCCTAGTGGTGATTGGATTGAGAGATTTGTTTCTGGGTTTGAGGGCTCACTTGATGTTTTCTGATGGTGGGAGCTCGAAAGCCGCAGAGAAAAGAAGGCTTTTATATACCTCTTGAAGAACATACTTCTGGAAATGAGTCGTATTAAATGGCACTTAGGTTGAATCATATTATTATGCTCGGGTTCTAAGTTAGGTTACGGGATTTTAGGGCGTTGAGTTTTGAGGCTGTCATGTGCTGCTAGCTGTTTTTTTATTATTGCTACTACCAACTTTCTAAGAGACGTTATTAATAGTAATAAAGTTTGATTAAGCTATATATCTAACCTTATCTATGTGAAGGCCAGCTTTGGAGTATGATGGTATGAGGTCCACCATGACGAGACAGAGGCAACATGGGACCTCCCCCACGACACCCTCATCTACTTCTACCACAATCTAATAATCACGCCCGTTCACCTAATTATTGTATCTGCCTTGTACGGTCGAGAGGCATCCACAGTAGACTCAACCCGCCGCCACAACTCACTAACGAGCATGTCACTGACCCTGTGGCCCAAATCATCAAGAACACGCTGGAAGTGACCGTTATCCCCTGTGTTTTTAAGTACCAGGATGAGGGTGTTTGAATTCAAACCCGGCGTTTAAACGACTACCAGTTCAATCGGGGATACAGTGGAAAACAAATCCATGGTTTCAACGGCAACCGCCATGGAGAAGTGCCACATGAGACAAACTCCCACATATTCCCATCGAATATCAGACGCTGTAGCTCCCTCTTTGTCATCAAACCCATGTACCGGCCTCATGACAAGTGGAAAACGGGATCCCTTGACTATAAATACAGAATCCCCTACAGTGGCCGCAGAAGGGACAAGCACGATACGTCCAGGATCGAGAAGACAACATCGCCAAGTATCTGCTGGAGACCAATCTTTCAAGCCCATTTCTTCGAGAATCCGGTGGATACCCTCGAGGTCAAAGTCATGAGGCAAGTCACAGTCAACCCTGTTCATGTCTTCGTATGACGCGGTGTAGTCAGTCAGCAACCTGGTGGTCGCAACGTGCCAGCCAGAGACACGGAGGATGTCGTCTTCTTCGTAGGACTGCTTTGACGCGAGAAAATCTGCCGGTAGAAGCTGTGGAATGAGGACCAAGGGATCGTCAATGCTGGCTATGCTGTTTGGCGTGCAAGACTGCCAGTCGGGAACCCAGGATGCGAATTGATGCGGGCGTGGCTCATCGGAGGGCCTTTTAATCAGGGCGAGAATATCCAGATTCTTTGTGCCGTTGATGACGAACTTTGCTAGGTACTGATAGACTGCGGTAAGACTCTTGGAGTAGTCAACCTCGAACAATAGTAGATCCAGCGTTGGCGTTCTGTTAGATCCCGACGAACCTCCTTCTGAGCCATCTGATGTCCCTTCAGCTTGCCTCGGTGGGCGTGCCAACCCAAGAAGCGAGTAAACTTTGTCTCTGGGATCAGACGCCTCCGCAAACTTGCTTACGACAAGAAGCTCAAGTATCCCACCTGCTATGCTGCTACAGATGCTGTGTGATGGAACCATTGCGCGCATCATGGGCTCCCCAGCTGACCAGCTCCTCTTCAGCCCCTGCAAGATTTTGAGCCGGCTTTGAAGCAGCGCAGGCTCTTCGAACTCCGTCCCAACTTGGCTCTCCAGAATTGTCTCCAGTGCCCGTAGTCTTCTATATCCTCGCTTGAAGGCTGTCCACTTGATGGTCTTGGTACCGCAACAGACAATGGAGCCCCTGGTGCCGATGATCTCTTGTCTTATCCAAGATCTCTCGAACCAAGGACGGCAAATAAGCTCATAGAGGCCTGCGTATATGACTCGTAGTGTTTCGATACACTCCGGGCCATGAGCCCGATGCAGTGTCAACTGACGGATTTCCTCGCTGTTTATATAATCCAGGAACACCATTGCCATATGTGTGCCTTTGGTGGCAGTGCCTAGATGGACTACAACTCTTCGAGACAATCTATAAATCTCAAACATTTGCTTGACTTGGCGATTCTTCTCTGCGGTGTCGTACTGGTTGATGCACAGACCGTCGATCCAGAGTAAACGGGGTCTGTCTTTTAGTCTCAGGCATCGTAGCGCCTCGTGCAGACTGGCCGTGACGGGCATGGCTACCTTGGGTGTTTCGTAAGCCTCGCCAGTTTCCGAAAGTCTCGCCTCGCGACAGAGAACTATGCGCGAGAGAACGGGTGATCCCCAGTGATACGAGACGG
Organism: Fusarium duplospermum; assembly: GCA_003946985.1. Lineage (NCBI taxonomy): Eukaryota > Fungi > Ascomycota > Sordariomycetes > Hypocreales > Nectriaceae > Fusarium > Fusarium duplospermum. The sequence continues at coordinate 84,799 of NKCI01000143.1, read as the reverse complement.
CTTCGTAGTGAGTCCATTTGATCAACCGTGCATCTCTCCTATCACCAGGCCTTTGTTTGCCTCGTGATGGATCGAACAGTAATTCGGACATAAGAGTGCATTGCAGTGGAGTGTCTCCCTCTCCTGGATCGAGTACGACAAGCCGAATCCACCCAGGAAGTAGTGGCGTATATAGCTTCGCAGCTGCTTCCATACCAGATGCAGCCTCATGCGATGATTCTGAACGGGGTCTTTCCGACGGGTCCCTGGCGAGGAAGGCCTTGACCGGTTGGGCCTTAAGCCAACAATCTGCTTCGCAGTTCGTGTCCTTGTCCCACTCTACTTCAAGAGATATTTCGGATGAGGAAGAGAAGATACTGGAAGCGTCCCCATCGATAACTGGTCGAAAGAGCGCATAGATATCCTTGTACTTGACGGCGCGGGGTCGCTCGTAACCGTCCATACCCAGGGTCAAGTTTTGTCCCTCTAGCTTGTCTAACAGCTCTCTCTCCTGTGGTGAAGGTCGGCCCATGGTAGTTCGACGGTTCGGGCGTGACGGATTGTGACAGCATTTATCTCAGACAAGCCAACTTGGCTCAGTGATGATGAGGGGTTATTGAAGGTTGTCTTCTTTGCCCGAGCGCAGTGGTGCTGCCTAAGCTCAGCCACTGGCGTGAAGATGCTCAGCCCCGGCTTGGCGATAGATTATTAGTGTGTTGCTTCATCACTGCCCTGCAACAGACCGCCGGCTGGTGCAAGATAAGAGAACGAGTCCTTAATCTTAGGACCCGATATACATATATAAGAGCATTTTCTAATATCGAAGTCCAAAACGCAAGGCGACGGGATATTTACGTTGACAATTACCCTGGTCCCTGATGAGTTACTCGGGACACGTGATAAGAACCACACCAGCGGGGATATCTTGGAGCCGCTTACTCTCGACATCAAAATGCCCTCATGCGCGATATCGATAGGTAAGGAACCAAGAGAATCTCTAGTAAGTTTAAGAATAACTCTAAACTATTTGTCAATGATTACCTAACCGAGCGACAATAGGCTTCTCCTCAACATGACGTGCGACGTCTGTGAGACCATCATCGAGATATACTCAGCAGGCTTCGAAGAATGGGACGAAGAGATCCTCGGGGAAGTCTCAACGGTGCTTAACAGCAACTGCCCTCATGCAGAGTCTCTCCGTCGCGCCGCCAACTTTGATAGACCGTTAACCGACTTCCCAAATGAGCTCTTGGCTATAAAGAAGGAAGAGAGGCAGACTGGTGTCCGGTTAGGACTGGCGCACTTGACCCCTAAAGATGATATTATCTTTGATAATGTTTCTACGACTTACATGGACCTTGTTGCACCCACAGGCTCCGTCGATCACCCAGGACAGGGCATTTTGTCTGATTCAAAGTGGATTGATCTCGATATCATCCGTGGCTGGTTCTCCGCCTGCAAGAACTCACACGGGTTACAATGTGGTGAACCGCCTTGGCTGAAAGGAGTCGAGCCTGCCGACCCCGAGTGGTTCATTGATGTGGTCGATGATTGCATTGTATCTCCCCCAGGAAGGGGAGTGAATTACGTTGCCTTGTCATACACCTGGGGACTTGGCCGAAATCTCAAGAACACAAAGGCCACACTCAGCGAGCTGAGGCAACCTGGGGCCTTAAGGTCGCCAAAGTTTGCAAGTCAACTACCAGAGACCATTCGAAACACCATAGACATTGTCAGATTACTCGGTGAACGATATCTTTGGGTTGATGCCCTGTGTATCATCCAAGATGATCCCGCAAGTCTTGGCCGCAATCTGAACCAGATGCAGCTTATTTATGCAAATTCGGCCTTTTGCGTCATGGCGGCTACTGGATGTGGTGCTGAGTTTGGGCTCCGTGGTCTCAAGGGCCTTTCCCCAGAAAGAAACCTCGAAATGCGCATCTACGACTTGGCAGGAGGTAACAAGTTGATAGCCAAACCTCTATCGCAAGACCCTACTGCAGGAACTAAGTACTCTTATCATCAGCGCGGCTGGACCTTCCAAGAGTGGCTCTTCTCCCGTCGACGCTTGGTATTCAATCACGGTCCTCTAGTGTGGCAATGCCAATGTGCTCGATGGCAAGAGACGTTCAAGGTCAATCCGGAGACTGACGCTCAGTGGAGTCGGATGTCTCGAACCAAGGAGTCTGCTTTGGATCCCTCGCCGAGTATCTGGGATTTCATGCCAATGGCCTCAACGTTCAACACCAAAGCATTGACTATGCAGGAAGATGCACCGAAAGCTTTCGCGGGGATACAGGCCATGCTTCATCGAGTACACCCCGGGGGCTTGCTGTATGGGTTGTCCGAGTTCTTTTTCGACATATCTTTAGCTTGGGCAAGTCTTTACTCCAACATCCAGAGAAGGCAGAGATCAAACGCAGCAGATGCACTTCAAGATGGACTTCCAAGTTGGTCATGGCTAGGCTGGGAGGGTGATGTTAACTTCCCTAAAGATGCCGAATTTCAAGTCATGCAGCCGTGGAATTATCATGAACAAAAGGTTGGCTTTCGGGAGCCCGTCACGCAATGGTTTACGATGGCGACCCCGGACTCGACCAGCAGAAGGAGAGTAAGATCTGAATGGCACAAGTATAAAACCAGTTTTACAGAAAATGCTTCACCACAGCTGCCTCATGGGTGGAGAAGGGAGGGTTACGATCGACAACATCATCCCCACGACTTTTATCCTCCCGGAGGCGAACCAAAGAACGTCTTCTCTCATGAGTTGAGCTCCCAGCACGATTTTAAATATCCGGTGCCAGTTCTAAACTGGGCAGATACACCATCATTGAGTGATCAGACACAGTACTTGTGGTGTGAAACCAGCCGAGCATACTTGCTGTCAGCAAAGACAACCATTCTTCGAGTAGAGGACTATGAGCGGCGTATTCGCTTTGTGGAAGGCAACAGCACCATTCTTTCAATTACAATGCCTGATATAGCGAGTGTCGAGAAAATAATGGATGACAAAAAGAGGCCAAATACTCTGGAACTCGTGGCTTTCGCTAGAGGATGGTCCACCTGGCTTGGCCACGACATCGAGCAAGCCAATGAAGGCATGACAGGTTGGTGAGACCTTAGCCCCAGAATGTGACAAAACGATTCACTTTTGTTAGGGAAAACGAGAATACCTGGCATGGACCCGCGAGATTGCTACTTTGTTTTGTGGGTTGAGAGGAGAGGAGCTGTTTGCTATCGGTTGGCACCCGGAGAGGTTCTGGCGAGTTGGTGGGAGGAGAATAGAGAGAAACAACTCGTACAAGTGGTCCTTGGATAGATATAGAGACATGCGAGAGCATGGTTTGATCTCGAAGCTGGCAGTTATTTGATGTTCTACGTGAGTGGCGATGAGCCTTTTCTACAAGATGAGACTTGCAGGACTCCCCAAATGCTGAATATCTGGATGCTAGGTTATCTTCTGCATACTTTGAGGTAGAACGGATATAGTATTCGTTACGAGATGACGAATATGACAACCATGACTTTACCCTGTCCCCTGGCTCAGATATCCCACCAAGGACCCAGAGGTAAAGATGCTCGAGAAACATGGGCCTAGTAGACCGGAGGGTCTTCCCTCTTCAACCTCATCTCAGCCACCATGCTCATCAACTTCGGTATTCTCCCCCAAACCACCCCTCAGCAGTATTACGCGCGAGGGATAGCGGTCTTCTAATTCAGCTATCCCTTCGAGCGTCGGGATTTAACTATAACACAGGACAAATTATTCTAGTATATTTTACCTAGTTTCAGGTAAGTAAGAGAGTGTCTTCGTCATAAGATAATAGATAAGGCAATCATAACTTTTACTCATTTTACATATGGCTCACTTAATGCACTCAATTTGGCTAGGATTGCTTCGATTTGAGAGCCTCAATCTCACGGCGCCTCTGATCAGCCGTCAACCATGCCAGAATAGTATCCGTGAATTGCTTCAGTCCATCAATGAAGCACACATGTCCTGCATCTCTAATGACAAACAGAGAAATGAGCTTGTCCTTTCCTGCCGCCCTGAATCCTTCGTCGATCTTGGTTCTCATCTCTGCCATCACTTCAGGCAGGTTTGCGTCATTCTGGCCCACGATGACAACGGCGTCGTCAACTGAGTCGCCCACTTTCCCGAGGAGAGGTCGGAGATCGAAGGTCTTGCTGCTGAGGGCATTGCAGCATGTTTCAAAGCCGTCCACTGTCGTCTTGGACATAAGGGCCTGGACCCGTTGAGCCTCCTCCGGGTTCTTCTCTAGCCACTCTTTGCCAAACCAGCGTTCCATAGTCCCCTGAATTGTCGTGTCGAGATTACCGGCTTCTCTGGCTGCAGCCACTCTTTGAACGAATAGATCTTCGGCACCAGCGTTGATAGGTGACGACGCAATTGTGTCGCAGATGGCCAGCTTGCTGACTGTGTTGGGAAACTTGGTAGTGAAGTAGATACCCGTGGATGCACCCATGGAGACGCCAATCCATGAATCGACCTTCTTGATTTCTAGCGACTCCAGCAGTTGGTGCACATCATCGGCCATTGAGTCAAAAGTGGCATCTAGATTCTTTGGCGCAGATGAGCCTCCATGACCAGGCTGGTCGTATCGCAGAGTGCGGAAGCCATTCTCGTTAAGGATCTTGACGACGTGGTCCCAGAGTGAAAATGAGGCGCAGAGGGGGTTGGAGAGGATCACCAGTGGCCCATCCTTTGGCGTGGCGTCCAGCGCGTAGGCCAGGGTCCTAGAGTCGGGTAGAGTCAATGTGCTGGCCATCCTAAACTGTCTCATAAAGTGATTCCGCCTAGGATAGTACAGCTTCGAAGGAGTTGAACTGACGATACGACGAAACATGACGAGAGTGGAGGTCAAAGTAAGAGTCGGCTATTCGAATTCCTATTGGAGGTTAGCTAGCGGCTCGGTCCCGATCACATCATCGCCCATCCCCGCACTCATCTTGATGCAATCTACGGATATAGTCGGAAGCATGCTTCCGATGACCCCCTGCCCCCTCATCGTCAACTTTGCGCTTTCTCTAGATGGTGACATCGATTCGATGACTCCTTTGACAATCTTGAGCTATGGATGCTGCACCCGAGACTTTGACTGCCAAGCGTCGAACAAGGCGGATTCCTGATGAGTTTCGGAAGCGGAATGCTCAGAGCTGTGACCGTTGTCGCAAGGTATGGATCCTCCTTGGCGGTAAGGTACTTGGTTAACTGGTTTAGCGACGATGTAGGTGTGTTCCGTCTCCATCTGGGACGGGGTGCGTGGCGTGTCTAGAGCATAATGTGACTTGCTCTTATACGGCACCGCGGAAGACGCGTTTCTATGGGAGCTTGGATGATCTTAGTGATAGGTTAGTCACTGAAGTCTAGGGGTTTGTCCCTGTTGCTGACTCATGTTAGATATCGCTGTCTCGAGGCCATCGTCAAAGGCGCCTTTCCAAATGAGACTCTCGATACAGTCAATGACCTTGCAAACTTGGGTCGGCGGATGGGATATACCATGCCCAATATAGCCGACCCCAACCGAAAACAAGTTGCGATTGAGAATATCGTACAATCACCTGCTCAGCGAACTCCACCTGGTCCTGAACCCTCTGCAGTTACTACTCAGTCTACAGAGAGTGACGCCTCTTCAACTGGGATCAAGTCACAAAGTGAAGAACCCCAGACTTCGCTAGTCAAAGATGTCTCTGGCCACGAGCATTACATCGGTCCTTCGGGCACACTCAACTTTTGGAACCAGCTTCGGAAGCTTGTTGATGCAAATAATAGCCCTCATGAGTCACCCGGTCGTGAAGGCTCAACGAGGTTTACACAAGACAACACTTCACGTCTCCTCGAAGCTGATGGTCAAGACGATGATACCACAGGCCAGCAAAATGCTACTGAAGCAGCTCCCCAGGATGGTCTTTCGCCTGGCTCAATTACTTCAGCTATCGCCCGCGACTTTACCCGTCTTCCAACTGCCGACATGAATGAAATACTGAGACAGCTCCCATCGAACGATGTTTTGGAGCAGCTGATTCAGTCATACTTTAAGAACGTTCACGATGACTTCCCTCTCTTTCATCGAGCAACGTTTGAAGATGAGTACGAACTGTACATTGTGCAAGCTCGAAGACATCCCCAGCTTGGACCGTCACGAAGACGTCCGTTGCCAGACTGGGGTTGGATTGGCTGTCTTCATATGATGATTGCTTTCGGCTCTATTGCGGACAGAACTATCCAAGGTGTCGACCACACAGCTCTTCGACGAAAGTCTGTTACCGTTGCTAGAGCTCTGCTGCCACAATTCATCTCCAAGTGCTCACTTACAAATGTGCGAGTACTATTATTACTAGCCCTATTCTTGCACAACAACAATGAGAGGAATGCAGCTTGGAATCTCACTGGCACTGCAACTCGCATCTCGTTTGCACTTGGTCTTCATCGATCAGATATGAGCTCTTCTTTTCGACCTCTTGAGAGAGAGATTCGGAAATGGGTCTTTTGCACGCTCTACTCTTTTGAACAGTTCTTAGCTTCAAGTCTTGGCCGACCAAGTGGGCTACAAGAACTTGATGTCGAGATTGTTCCTCCAAGGGAAGGATTTGTCGATGGTGGTAGCGGAACAGATGCCAAACTTGTGTCCTGGTCACTCAAGCTTCAAGGCATCCTGGCAAGAACACGACTTCTTCACCTCGGAACGAATCGTGTGTCGTCGGCGCCTACCCTTGACGAGATTATGAGTGCCTTGGAGACATGGAAGAGCGAGATTAACAAGGCCCCTGGCTTTGATGTCCCTTGGGTCAAGAGCTCGGGCTTAGGTCTGACTGAGAATGCCAATGCTATGGATATAGAGGATCTGAAAGTGTCTTTGGCGTGGAAGACGCGTGCTCAACTTCGCGCTGTTCTTCTTTTACACATTCAGTTTCATTACATCGCCATTGTGGCAACGCGTCCTCTACTCCTCCGCGATGTTGCACTGACGCGAAAGTCGCCCACGGAATCGCCAACGCCACCTATCCCTCTACACCCTGCTGTGTGCGTCAAGCATGCTTGTCAGCTGAGTTATTTGATCATTCTTCTCGACCATTTTGATGTCATCAATGGCCTCTCTGGTCTCGACATATTCTACGCCTACTGCTCCGCCATGGTCTTGATCCTTCGACTACTCCGGCTTCGTCCTGGTGAGTGCACGGAAAATCTCGACGATGAAGAGGCTTCGTTACAGACCAGAATCAGGCATCTGGTTTCGACACTCCGCAGCGTGATAACTCGCACTGAAAAATCAGGATCCATGAAGCGACTGGCTCAAGTTGTCGACACATTTTCCGAATGTGCCAATAATCCCATTGAAGCGCCCGGTTCGCCCCCTCCAGGATCCAATGTCACAACCCATCAAATGAATACCTCTCAGTCAGAGTTTGGTCAAGCAATGACACTTGGCTCTATGGAGGGTTTGATAGACTTTTTACCTTTCCCTGGGTTCGGTACGATAGAGGGTTCCATGACACAGTTTATGCCCGGTGGGGACGTTACGATGCCCGAATGGTCTGATATGGAGTTGTTCATGGGAGGTTTTGGAGAACAGGGCAGAACGACATTCTAGAAATTATTTTGAAGATACGGAGTCGGTGATCATCTGCCCCTTTTCAAATTCTAGAACCTTTGAACCTCGTGGCCCGTTGTATGAACTGAGAATAATGATGTTGTCGTAAACCAACTGACCAGCCAACCGTACGAATCAACTGACGGTACTTTACCCCTGCACCGCTCAACTCCGAGGTACCCACAGGTCGGCCGGGAAGATCATGGTGCTCGGGGCCGACCACCTTCAATCTCTGATCCTTGTCCTTGGTGGTCTGATCTCTTGGTAATGCTTGGCCGACCACTCTCGGGTCGGGTGTGCCTGAATTCTCCTTGGAGATCCATAGACCCATCGCACAAATATTTTTTTCTCTCTGCTGTTGTGAAGCGGAGACTTTTTTCGGAATGTCGGTGACTGCGTGAAGGTGACATGTTCAAGGGGGAGTACGGTGAACTCCGGGGTCACTGACTCCTCTCATGTCAACCAAGTTGGACTAGTTGATCTGAGACATCAGATCTATTCTTCATGTGCCAAGAGTCACTATGGGATAGATGATGGGAAAAAGCATCGTGGATGCAGAATTGAGGGATTGCCCTACGGGATGGCTGCCTAGGCAGATTACTGTAGGGACCGGGTTTCTTGACAAGACCGGGGCCGCCTTGGCACAGATGCCATTCGATCCCCTTGCTCACCAAAGTCTTGTTTCCTCCTTGTGCGGCTGACGATTGTCCCTGCAAGTCTCTTCAGCCTGATTTCCCTTTTCTTGTCATGATCAGCCAAGAAACTTGGCATCGTGGCCATTGCCGCAAACTCCATGGAGAAATGATTTGCTTGGTTGCAACTCGGATATAACACCGAGAAATGCCTGCTTATGGTCATGGGTTGAAGCAGCATTTTACCAACAGGGGTGTGAATCGACAGCTCTTCTGTTCCCCGGACCAATTGCTCTATGGTTACGTATAAGCTTCTCCCCTTGACCGAATGAACCATTGTATCTCATTGCTGCGCTTATTGAAATTCTATCGGACCTTTTCCAGTGGAGATCCGGGGAACACAAGACCAGTCTTTGTCATGGCAGCGGCTCTGAAGCGCCGCTGTCTCCAGTTATTTCTGATGGACATGGTGATTGGCATAAATGGTACGAGACGGCTTACAGGGGGTCATAACACCACCTACGTCAGGGCCCGGCAATGCGGTGCCGAGGCCTGTAATGGTTCTGGAAGTGAAATGGCACCGCCACGGCGAAACTCTCGGCCGTTAAGATGCAACGTCACGGCATCAGGGACATCTCGTGCAGCGTCGATCTCGCGGTGGCAGACAAACGGTCCTTGTCTGAGCGTCACGGGGTAGAGGGTGCTTACGGGGATGATTGCGGGTTGAGGTGATCGAGGTACGATGTCGTTAACGATGGGAAATGTCTTGGGGGAGCGTGTGTGTTTGAGACATGTTCGGATTTGTCGGAATTTATAGAGGAAATAGTTGAATTGTTAGACATGTCTCGGTAGTTGTCAAGAGTTTAAAGCGTAAAATAACGAAAAAATACTGCATTTTCAGTCTAATCTGATGTTAGTGAACAACTTGAATTCTCGGTTTCAGAGTTGCCGTATTCAGCATCCTCCCCATGAGCCCCACCCATTCCCCCAGAACGTAAGGCCGTACAACCTCCGTTCATTGCAACCGTAACGTGACGCGCAGAGCTCCGACAACCCAAGGCTCTGGATATCGACAGTTCAAGATGATGGCATATATTAAACCTCTTTCCTTGGCTTGTATTGCACTCTTTCCTCTGTACAACTCACTCTTCAGTCACATGAACACAACACCCAATCAACTCTTACACGAGTAAATACTCAAACATGCCCATTGGCAATATTTACGCCATCGCCGGTGTCGCGGTGGTTGGTGGAGCCCTCTTTGGCTTCGATATCTCGTCTGTGTCTGCACAGCTCGGCGAGAATTCTTACAAGTGCTACTTCAACCAAGGACCCAAAGGTCCGCCCTTTACCGATGATGATGATTGCAGTGGTCCCAAGTCTCTGCACCAAGGTGGTATCACGGCTAGTATGGCTGCTGGTTCTTGGCTTGGTGCTTTGATCTCTGGTCCCCTCAGTGATCGTCTGGGTAGAAAGTATTCTATCATGGTCGGCTGCATTATCTGGTAAGTGTGGCACTCCTCAATGACAGGCCAAAACTAACATTGTTTAGGATTATTGGATCAACCATCTCTTGTGCTGCCCAGAACATTGGTATGCTGGTCGTCGGTCGTGTCATCAACGGTCTCTCCGTCGGTATCGAATCTGCTCAGGTCCCCGTCTACATCGCCGAGATATCCCCTCCCTCCAAGCGTGGCCGATTCATCGGTATGCAACAATGGGCCATCACCTGGGGTATCCTGATCATGTACTACATCTCCTACGGCTGCTCTTTCATCGGCGAGCAAAACTCCCGAAACTACAACACTGCCTCCTGGCGTATCCCCTGGGGTCTGCAGATGGTCCCTGCCGTCTTCCTCTTCTTCATGATGATGCTTCTTCCCGAGTCTCCTCGTTGGCTCGCTCGAAAGGATCGATGGGAGGATTGCCGTGCTGTGCTTACTCTTGTTCATGGTCATGGCGATCCCAACCACCCCTTTGTGGCTCTTGAACTTCAGGACATCAAGGATATGTGCGCCTTTGAGGCCTCTATTGCTGATGTTACCTACCTCGATCTCTTCAAGCCCCGCATGATCAACCGAACGTTCATTGGACTGTTTACTCAGATTTGGTCCCAGCTCACTGGCATGAACGTTATGAGTAAGTCTTGGCTCCTTTTACCTATGGAAAGGTAACCTGGCTAACCAATCCCAGTGTACTACATCTCCTACGTCTTCTCTATGGCAGGCTACAGGTAAACTCCCTTAACTACTTCACACTCATCAAATGCTCACATAGTTCCAGTGGAAACGCCAACCTGCTGGCCTCATCCATCCAGTACATCATCAACGTGCTCATGACCGTCCCCGCCCTTCTTTGGATGGACCACTGGGGACGACGACCAACGCTTCTCGCTGGCAGCGCTCTCATGGGCATCTGGATGTTCGCCAACGCCGGTATCTTGGGTGGCAATGGTACTGTCTGGCCCGGTGGCAAGGACGGTGTGCCCGAGGTCTCCATGACTGTGTCTGGCGCCGCTGCAAAGGGTCTCATTGCTTGCACATACCTCTTTGTCGCCTCCTACGCTCCTACTTGGGGTCCCGTCTCTTGGACTTACCCCCCAGAGCTGTTCCCTCTTCGACTCCGTGGCAAGGGTGTCGCTCTGGCTACTTCGGCTAACTGGGCTTTCAACACTGCTCTTGGTCTGTTTACTCCTGTCGCTTTCGAGAACATTCGGTAAGATATCCTATCTCTAACCCTACAATTTCTTCAATCACTAACACCCCACAGATACAAGACCTACCTCATCTTTGGTGTCTTCAACGTTGCCATGTTCATCCACGTCTTCTTCATGTTCCCCGAGACAGCCGGCAAGACCCTTGAGGAGACTGAACACATGTTCGAAGATCCCGATGGAATTGCCTACCTCGGAACCCCTGCCTGGAAGACTCGTGTCGCGACCAGCCTGACGACCAAGGCCGAACAGGGTGATGTCGAGGCCAAGCTTGGTCACGAGCATGAAGAACACGAAAGCGCTACTGAGAAATAAGTAATGATAATGGTCAATCCTGATGTTATGGAAATGATTAAGATTCCAAATTGAAGCTAGGAGTTGGTGGGAGTTTTGAAGCGTGTACGAGATGAAGTTGATGGGGCAGTTTAGCCTTTCTAATCTCAATTTTTCTACTTCTAAGATCGCTATGATTCCAAAGTGACTAAATTTGATGCCCAAGTCACTATGTAAGGCAATTTTATGCCTCCGTAAGGCGACCTTCTTGTGTGCCCATGGTCAGCCCGCGGGTACTCGTTCACTGCGCCTCCACATGCCCAGGCACTCTCATGCAGAATGCCTTGCGGGCAGCCAGTAGGCCGCCCGATGCCTTGCCAAGCCTACTCAGCATTAAAAAGCCCAGGTCAATCAGGCTCCCAGAAAACTAGAGGCTTTTCTGCCAAAACACCCACCTGCCGATGCTACGCAATGGACCCTCTGAGCTTGACCGCGTCCATCATCGCTGTCCTACAACTGTCAAACAAGGCAACACACTACATAATTAGTGTTAAAGGAGCCACGAAACACAAAAGGAGGCTTCACGAAGAAATCCGAGGCTGTGAGGGTATGCTCCTTCGTCTATTGGACAACCTGGAGCATGAGCGATCGGTCCCAGCACGGGCATCAACTATCTCGCTTCTGGAGGGACCGCATAGTCCTTTCAAGAGGCTGGAGACGCTATTTGAATCAATCAGGGTAAAGCTGGCCCCGAAACAGGGCCTGGCTAAAGTGGCATCGTCCTTGGCCTGGCCGTTTAAGGAGAAGGACGTCAACGACTTGGTTGCCGCTATACAACGTGAGAAATCGCTCTTGCATCTGGTTCTGGATAATGACAGTCGGTATGATTCCTGAGAATTCATCTTTAGGGATATAAATTAGCTAACTCTGGGTCAAGAGATCTGCTGAAGAGTTTCACACAAACAGCCCAAGACAGTCACAATCATTTGGCTGAGCTCATGCAAAGTCTCAAAGATGAATCAGATCAGCAAAGTGATCAGCTCGAGGAACTCAGCACGGCACTTGAGTCGCTTCATACGGGTCAACAAAGTGTCTCGGATAACCTGGACAAGTTCGGCGAGGCTCAGGCGGCAGATCAACGGCTCAAGATCCTCGATTGGATCACACCCATGAGCTTCATATCTGATCAACAAGATCATCTTGACCGACTCCAGCCTGGCACAGGTCAGTGGCTCTTGGACTCCTCCCAGTTCCAAGATTGGACACGCGGGGACTTTCAGACTCTCTACTGTCCCGGAATTCCCGGAGCAGGAAAGACGATACTTGCGTCGCTTGTTATAGATCATCTTCAAACTCAACATCAATCTGAAGATGTGGGAGTCTTCTATGCTTTCTGCAACTTCAGCCGCCGAGAGGAGCAGACACCAAAAAACCTGCTCGCCGCACTGTTGAGACAGACGGTTCACGGTAAAGCTCAGATCGATGGACATGTCGAGAGCCTGTACAGACTTCGGCACTGCGGAGAATCGCCACTCTCCCGTGAAACAATAACTCAGGAACTAGAGTCTTGTATTTCATCTTATTCCAGAGTCTTTGTTGTGGTTGATGCAATTGATGAGCTCGACACTTGTCGAGACGGCTTCCTCACATCATTGACCGCCCTTTCAGCAAATCTTGTGGGGAAGATGAGTCTTTTCATAACCTCTCGAATCATTCCGGAGATTGCTGAATGTCTCCAAGGCAGTCTCCAGCTGGAGGTACGGGCGTCCGAGGTGGACATCAGCACCTTCACTCATGGGCAGATGTCTCGGCTACCAGCCTTTGTTCGACGGAGACCTGACCTTCAAACAGAAATCGCAGAGACTATTGGAAGAGATTCACAAGGGATGTAGGTCTATGATTTCTTTTGGCTGCTCTATTCTGTCTATCTAACGCTAAAAAGGTTTCTTCTTGCCGAGTTGCACGTTGCATCCCTTGTGGGAAGTGTCTCCCCAAAAGCCCTTCGTGCAGCACTGAAACAACTACCAAACGGCTATGATCAGGCGTATAAAGACGTCATGTGGCGGATAGACCACAAAAAGACAGAATCCCAGCGAGATTTGGCGTATCAGGTCCTGGAATGGCTGACGCGTGCCAAGCATGCCCTTACATCTTTGGAGTTACGGCACGCGCTTGCAGTAGAGCTGGACAGAGAAGAGGGCCATCTCGACCAAGACAACCTCCCAGAAGAAGATGACCTCGTATCTGCTTGCGCAGGGTTGGTCATCGTGGACAAAGCGAGCGGCATCATACGGCTTGTCCACTACACTCACTGCCCAGGATTTCTTCGAGAAAACACAAGAGCAATTTTTCCCGGGGGATGAAGGGGGAATCACAAGCATATGCCTCAAGTACCTCTCATTCGATGGGCTGGGGGGACCTTGCACCTCAGATGAAGAATACGGGAGCCGCTTGACGGGTAACCCTTTCTACACCTACGCAGCGCGATATTGGGGACAGCATGCTTGCCGTGCTGACATGTCAAAAGTACTTGATAGTATCGCCCAGCTTCTTAGAGACCCGGCCCGGGTCGTTGCCATGACCCAGGCGCTATTCTCTGGAAGTCCAGGACCAGTCTTCAAGACGCCTTACCCAGGGTACAGCCAGCTTTTCCCACGAAAGGTGTGTGGTCTACACTTGGCTGCCTACTTCGGTCTCGAGGAGGCAGTCAGGCATTCACTCGTTTCTCAAGATTCAAATCTTCCTGACGGCACTGGTAAGACAGTCCTATGGTGGGCCGCCGCGAGAGGCCATATAGACGTTATCCGAATTCTGCTGGAAAACAACGCGGTCGACACCGAAATTGGGAAGGCTGATGAATACGGCTATACACCACTTCAGGCAGCCGCACGCAACGGGCATACGACCACTGTCGAATTCCTTCTTGGCAAAGGGGCAAATCCCCAGGCAGTGGATCGCCATGGTCGAACACCACTGTCCTGGGCCGCTGGGGAGGGCCATCCCGGGGCTGTGAGCGCTCTTTTGGTACAGGATTTGCACGGAGATGTCGATATGGCTGATGAGAAGGGCCGATCACCACTATTGTTAGGAGCCCAAAGAGGTTACCATGCCGTTGTCATGCTCCTGCTAGCGGCGGGGGCCGCAGTTGACAAGAGGGATAACTTTGGTCGAACACCGCTGTCGTGGGCAGTAAGATACCCTCAAGTGGCGGACATTTTGCTCCAAGCAAACGCCGACATGGATGCGGTTGATATGTATCAGCGCTCTCCCCTATCGTACGCAGCCGCTAGAGCATGCGAAATGACGGTCAGCTTGCTCCTCGAACGCGGAGCCAACGCCAACACGACCGACACCGAGGGTAGGACGCCTCTCTTTTGGGCCAAGACAAAGGGGAATCAGGGGATTGTCGGCTTGCTCCTTCAACATGGATGTCGGACGGACATGGTCGACAACCGGGAACTCGCCACCGCTTCAGAACATATTGTGGGAACAAATGGCGATTACGAGCCCTTAGACCCCCGTAAGTGGAAATCGACCCTTTTAGATGATTTGGATACACTGACGGTTAAAGGATATCAAGTTGTCCACGAGAGCTACTTTCAACCTGGCGAAGTAGGTAGTGAGCCTGAAAGTGATGACATTATTCTCTAATCAGATTGTAGGTGTTTAAAGTATTGTGGCCTGAGCCGGCTGTAACAGCCACGGGCACATCTAGTGTCACATACGAAACAAGTTTCCACAATCAGCATGGCCAGATGTGGGCTCATTTTCGACGATTCATAGTCGTTGTGAACGACTGGGGCCACTCTCAATGCATGTATGTTATCTCAATCTAGACAGCAAGCGTCTCGGTATTTTTCTGACCTCAGTAGTCCAATAACTACCTATGGCAGAAAGGCATGCACCAAGCAGGGAGTGAAGCCAAACCACCATGGGATTGTGTGTGAGGTTGGACACAGACCCACCCTGGTATCAAATGAACCGGAACTTGGCTTTGCGCCTATCCAGGTGCAGATTCATGATATTGGGGAGAGTATTCCAATGGAATGCCGGGTGAATTACTCAAAACTGACCATAGTTGAACACGGCGTCAAAGTCTTGTTTATTGGGCGCGTTGTACCGCAAGACATGGCTATCGTAGAGGATGCTGTGGATCAGTGCTGGAGGAAAAAAAGGCATTGTCGAAGACGCAGGAGAGGATAGAAGAGAAAACGTCTAGAATAGTGCTATCTCTATATAGCTAATAAAAGAGGAGATATTAGCTGCTTAATATAAAACAAGAGTAATAATAATAATATAATTACTTAAATTAACTTAATTATAATTAAAATTATTATCGTAGACGAAATAGCAGTTGCTTAGATCACAGCCCGTGAGATAGTAAAAGTGTCGACGTTGACTACCAGATCAGCAAGGGTGTGTTTGGGGATGAGGCATTACGCACCGGAATGGTTCAAGCTCGTCACTATCTTCCAACAACTTTGTCATTCGTCCTTCGAGATAGAGATAGCCCTTGGCATTAGGAACCTTCTCTCGTAAGAACTCCACGACCCTCACCGCGTGAGACTTGCCGGGATACTTCCCGCTCAGGATTCGGTCCAGATCTTCGGGAATCATGACTGCCGGTTTTCCGAGGCTTATCTCTGGCTTGCAGGGTCCAGAACAATTCAAGTCAGATGATTCATTCCAAGTATTCTAATCTCATTCAGCTTCATGTATGGCTATGAGTGATTGCTACCTAGGCTAAACATGCATCGGCGAACTTGCAGTGGGGACGCCTCGGCTGTGAGAAACTCGCCGAGCAGGGGCCCCACGGGCGGCTCTGTGCGGCGTATTTTTATCAAAAATCAGTTCGCCGAAGGTTTGCGTTGCTTCGCCTGAGTAATAATATGCAGCATGGATTGGTTATTAAACGAGGGGTCTCAAGTTGGCCGAAGCTGACAGGTATCACATCCTGTTGGCTCGTCACCGCTGGGTTACCCTGGTCGGTTGACCAACAGTTGTTGGTGATGAGTTGAACCCCGGCAGGGGGGGTTTACATGGTTGGGTGTAATTCTCTTGTGTTGTACTACGGACTGATGATGTCCTTGATCTGAGACCTCGAACTGGTAGCCTGTACCACCTCTACATTCATCTTTTCCTTGTACAACACTGGTGATTCTACTGTCCGGCCAGTCTTGATGAGCTCTGTGGCCTGTATAAAGAATGACTCGATGCGCAGTATGACAGGTCGGAGAAGAACCTTAGCCGCAATGTCTTCCGTTGCCCCGAGACGCTGTAATGACAGGTGGAATTTTTCGAGTAGTCGATATGCCGCTTCAACATCACGCGGCTCCGTCGCTAATAGAAACAAGTAGATAAGAAAGTTTCCACATAGGATCAGCTGAGACCGGGCATCTAGTTCGGTCAGTCAAGGATCGATAGTCTTGATCGGGGAACTTACGACGACCCCAGAAGCTTGTCAGCTCGTTCTCCGTAATGTACGCCATAAACGCCGTAAAGTTGTCAAATTCTGCGAGTGCCGTTGACAGCCATCTGCGAAGATTTGAACCAGGGGTTGCCTTTGCCGCTTTCGTGGCTGGGTACATGAGCCCACGGAACAAGAGTACGTGGGTGGCGTAGTATGATAAGTGAAGCGGGCCTGTCTGTGTGAGAGGATGCATATTTCGGCCAACTTGAGGGACTCACCGTTGGAAGTGTTGGGTCCAACGGCCAAGCAGCTCGGCATGAGGCTTGGCCATTCCCTTAGCTTTTCGCGTATCGGTATGAGTTGAGTGCGTGTCTGCACGGTTGCTCTGACGCCACTAGAGGTGCATTAGAAATGGCTTGAATGTCAAGAGTTGACTTGACTAACCAACTACAATCCAGAATGACACGTGTATCTCTGGCGATATTAATCATCTCGAGGAAGCGAACCCCGTCAGGTACACGGAAGGAAGTGTTACAAGGATCAACCATATGATGCAAGTCCAGAGGAAGGTCTTCATCAGACCGGAGGTCCTCCAAGTCTGGAGGTGGTGTGGTGAAGGTGTCGGCAGCAATATGTGGAGGATTCCCATGGCAAACGGCTGACCAACAGTCAGTAAAGTAAGTGGCCCACCAGAGCTTCCTCCGCAGCTTCTTTTCCCATGGTGCAATGCTCCATTTGGCAGGATCTTGATGAAGGCCCATCATCTGGGCGGCAGCTGTAGCTTGCGCTGCCATTATCCAGGTATACGGAGTTTCAACGCTATCAATGTCGGGAGGAACCATGTGCATTAACAACAGGGAAGCCTGCAACCTCCAGAGGTTCGGCGACTCGAGCTCTCGCCTAAGAGACTCTTGAGCATGGTTGATAAGGTCATGTTGCTGGAACGGACAAGGGCCTTCCAGGGATGGGTCCTTTCGCCAAAAGACACAGGCCAGGGCGTAAACGGCGCCCCGCAGCGACGAGGGGATATCGAGCTTGGCAGTGAGATATTGCCGCAGGAAGCGACCCTTGGAGATGACGGGAAAGGCCGAGTGGACGTGTCGGAAATACAACCGGACGAGAGCTGGGCCGTGGGGCCAGACAAAGCTCTCGATGGCATCGGATGCGGCTTGCTTAGCCTGGTTCTTGTGTGCGGGGAACTCGTCTTGCAGCAGAAGAAAGTGAATGGGGTGGTCATCTGCGTCTTGTCCGCCGGGGTAGACCTGGAGGAAGCTTGCGTCAATGCCCTCCCGCTCACTCAGGAGGAGGGATCTGAAGGCGTCGAGAAAGTAGGGGTCCTGCTCGGCGGCCAATCCCATGGCATGCGTCGTCTTGTCGGGGACATCCTCGAGAGTGTGGACAATTTCGTCTGCTGGGTCCTGCATCGGCGAATCGACGCCAGCCGACGCCACAGACTCTTGGCCGACAGGTCCAGGTCCTGATTGGCGGACGAGACCGTCATGGACGACAGCTGCTGATTCGGCTCGTTGAGGGTTGCTTTCAGAGGCGGCTGACGGTGAGATGGCAGAGATCGACGGTGACGCTGGGCTCGAGCTGGATGGAGGAACGGTCTGGGTGTTTGCTCGGGGTGCCATTGACATGGCTTCTGGGTCCGAGAGCGATTGACACACAAAACCTCGGCTCTTACAAAAGAGGCCTGCTTATCGTTAGTAGGCTAGCAGCAGTTTGTTCCTCTGCGGCGACGCTCACATGGCGGTTCGCTGGTGATAACGCAGGCCGTTTTCCGGCGACGACACGCGTCACACGGCCTGTTCTTACGGCTCCGAGGCTTACGGGCCTGGCCAAACTTGCTCCGGATGGTGAATTTGCGGGGGGGTGCGAGGGTTCCCGTTCCCGTTCCCGCTCCGCGATCCGGCGCGTCGGTACCCGTGAGATTCTCCATCCTGGTCCGCCGGTCCGGTCCCCACGCGGCTGGATGTTGACGAGAAGGGGGAGGGGAGGGAGTGATGTCTGTCGGCCAAATCACGCGACTGAGGGGACACGGGTACAGATAAGTTGGCCGAAAGGAAAAAGGAGTGGCCCAGGCTTTTTTGTTTTTTTTTTCTGGCAAAGTTGGCCGATGTTACTTTTGTGGCCCCCCGGCCAACATCGGAATGTGTGTTGACAGGGAAATGAAAGGGAGGCGAGAGGAGAAGAACGGATGACTAACAAAGATCACGGGAACTAAGGTTTGGCATTAAACCCAAGACGGAGAACGAGACCGAAATGGGGGTTGACGATGGAGATTTTGGTGGAGATGAGAACATGGGTGTTTGAAGGACTTCAATTATTTGTACGTGTTATTCGTATTGAGAATTCAGATACTCCGTATACCATAGACGCCGTTACTAATCTTGTAAACTAAACTTGATGCATTCTTATCTAAACAGACGTTGTCACCGATTCCACTCCCTTGCGAGGATCTCTCGGAGGTTGAGAGTCCTCAATTGATGTCCCAGCCTCGGCATAAGTAATATCCCACCGACCATGATACAGCTCCTGCACTTCCTTGGCAGATGGGTTTTCTTGAACGAAAGCATCAAGCTTCGCATCTGGGACTAGTCGATGAAGCAAGGTATACACAAATGCGCTCGCAATGAAGCCATACATGTAGTTGAGATAGTACAGTTCAGTGGCACCATCGGAAATTGAGATGGAGAGGTTGACGGCTGCGATGAAGCCAGGGAGAAGAGGTGCGACGCCGACAATCCACTGTGTAAAAATTAGTACATGTTGTTTGACAAGAAAGAGATACATACCGCGATTGGGGCGCGCCAATTGAGGCCCTTGTAGTACCAGTACACACTGTTACTGTCTCCAGTATACAGGTCATCCACATTCACCTTCATCTTGGCCACCAACATATAGTGTGCAACCATCAATCCAGTCATTGGCGCAAGGAACACGCCATATCCAGATAGCACTGTCAGAAAAGTCGTGGCCGTGTTGACAAGACGCCAAGGGTTGACGACCGGGCTGAGGAGGGCAACGATGTAAGCGCCCCGGCGAATGTTAATGTACTTAGGGAACGTAGAGGCCAAGTCCATGCCACCAGAGAGGGCATTTCCAGGGAGGTTACTTCCAAGCTGTGAAATGGCCAACGCAAGCCCAGCGAAGAAGACTGCTGCACGGGTTCCAGCGTCATTGTCCTTCGCAAGGAGGCCAACAAAGAGAGTGGGCGGGTTCCAGATGGGCTCACCCATGCGCTTCTGAGTAGCAGCTGTGACCAGAATTCCGATAACAGAAGCGATGATGCTATAGAAAGGAAAGGCGAAAGCTTGTCCCCAGATAGCATCGCTTGGGCGACGAGAAAGACGAGCATAGTCGTTTTGGTTGAGAATACCAGCTGCGATTGAACCAACGGTCGACATGATGCCGGAAATCATCAACCAAACGGTACTATGGGGGCCTCCGGTCAATGGAATATCTGTGCCCGACTTGAGAGTGTCGCCAAACCCATCTGGTCCCATGGTGGCAAGGGCCCAGATGAGGAGGACCAGGAAGAAGATCAGAGTAACTGTGCTGGCAAAGTAAAAGAACTTTTCAATCCGATGCGGTCGGATCCAAAGAAACGGAAGGCTGACGATGCAAAAGACGAAATATGACAGAAACTGTGCAGATGTCATGCCTGTGTTTGCGGGGATCTTGTTCGGGATGTGCTTCTCGAGGTTGGGGTCCCACGAGAGGAGCATCAAGTAGGTGCATTCGCCCCCGACCCATGATTGGAAGCCGTACCTAGTAATGTGAGCAAACGCAAGAGAAAAAGAACGTGTATACTGACCAGACTGACATTCAGTTAGCATTATCATCAATGGGGTGGGTGAAGAGGAAGACTCACCGAATGAAAGAAAGATGCGGTTCCAGATGACAAATTGGGCGCCCCATGTGCCCCAAACAGCTCGACTAAAGACAGGAAACCCAACTACCAGGATTAATATCTCAGCCTTGTGATGGTAGATCGAAACATACTGTGATAGTAGGCTCCAGCAAGGGAGCTGAGGATGAGGGCAACAGTGGCGATGATGTTACCGATGATGATGGCTACAAAGAGTCAGACCAACCAAACAGACACAAATGATCAATTGATACTCACCGATGATAGCCTGCCACCAAGTAAGACCCAAAGGAATAAGAGCACTACCAGTAAGATACGTGGCGATATTGCAGTTAATCAACAGCCCTGCGAAGTGAAAAAAAAACCTTGTCAGCCTCGTCCTCGCCACGACAGAAAAAAACGCGTGACACGCAACGCACAAAAGTTGTGGAACGTCAAAAACGTCCATGTACGTCTCTCGGACCCGACAGGTCGGACATCCTCGTTCTGCAATGCATGGTTAAGATCAGTCACAATTGAGTAAAATGCAGGGGACGGGGAAGGGGAAGGGGAGGGGGTCGGCATACAATCCACCGGGATCCACGTGGCAGCTCGATGCGCTTGAACAATGCTGACACTGACGCTGTCATGGTGATTCGCGGTCGAGACGCGTGAATTGTTGGTGATGGAAAGGTTTCTTGATGGAATGAAGACTCCCCTGACCTGTTGAGGAGGCTCGATTGACTGCCGTTAGACGTCTTTAAGACTCCTCTGCTTGAACCATCACCGGTTGTTTGCGCCCGTGTCAGAGGCATGGTTTTTTTGCAGGTGCTTATCTCCAAGTACCCCAGAATCGGGGAGATGGGGCAAAACCATTCCGTCGGGCGCGCGACGCTTTGGCCCCTCACACACGAAAGTCTCAGATCGGGGAACTTTTTCTTCATCGGGGAACTAAATTATCGGCCAACTTGAATGCTCCATCGGCAAAGCCCGAGTTCCCCGCCAGCCTCGTTCTTGTTGGCTAGGTTTCTATGATCGTCACTTAGTTACGTACAGCACCTTTTCTTTTTGTCTCGGAAGTGGAGGTCAAGGGAGATTTTTGGCCATGGCGACTTCGACAATGGATCAACTACAAAAGGGTGAGTATCATGGTCGAGTGCTTCAGCCCATGGGCAGCACAACCACCTTGACTAGCCGGATACAAACAGACGACAACATGTCTCTTTACCGCATTGGAGTAGACGTCGGTGGGACCAACACTGACGCGGCCATTCTCGACATCCGAGCCGTCGACACGCCGGGTCGTGGAGTCCTCGCCTCCCACAAGGCTTCTACTACTAGAGACATCACCAGCGGTATAGAGTCGGCGATCCGTGCTGTCATTCGTGACTCAAAGATCGACCAGGGTCGTGTTTTGAGCGTCACTATCGGGACTACGCACTTCATCAATGCCCTGGTTGAGGCTGATGCTAGGAGGCTAGACCGGGTTGCTGTCGTGAGACTATGCGGCCCCTTTACGCGGCAGCTTCCGCCTTTTTCGGATTTCCCTATCGGTCTCCGGAGTATCCTTGATGGAGGAGTCCATTATCTCGACGGAGGTCTTGAGATTGACGGGAGAGAGATTGCCCCTCTGAATCCTGAGCAGATCAGACAAGCTGCCCGAGATATCCTTGCATCGGGTATCAAGACCATTGCCCTAGTCGGCGTTTTCTCTCCACTCGACCACGAGGGTCTACACGAAGAACAATGCAAGAAGATTATCCTCGACGAAGCTCCAGAACTTTCCGTTGTATGCTCTCACGACATTGGACCTACTGGTTTCTTGGAACGAGAAAATGCCACCATTCTCAACGCTGCCATCCTACGGACAGGGTTCCGCGTCAAGAAGGGCTTTAAGCGAGCCATGGCACGACTTCAGCTTACTTGTCCGCTTTACCTTTCTCAAAACGATGGTACTTTGATCGATGCCGATACTGCGGCCGAGTACCCTATCAAGACTTTTGCTAGTGGTCCTACGAATAGTATGACGGGTGCTGCGTTCTTGGCTGGACTTGATTACAAGAAGCAAGTGGACACGACTTCTCAACCTGACTCTGTCGAGCCTCAAGTTCTTGTCGTCGATATTGGTGGCACCACAACTGATGTGTGTGCCCTGTTACCCTCTGGTTTCCCACGTCAAGCTCCTGGATTCGTCGAAGTTGGAGGTGTTCGCACTGCTTTTTCGATGCCCGAAGTTGTCTCCATTGGTCTTGGTGGTGGCAGTAAAGTCCAAGTCGACTCTGAGACGGACAAACTGACCATTGGACCTGCTTCTGTCGGCAATTGTATCCAACAAGAAGCCAAGGTGTTTGGAGGTCAGACACTAACGGCGAGTGACATTGTCGTTGCGCTTGGAAAGGTGAACCTTGGAGATGCCTCTCTCGTCAAAGATGTACTCGAGTCAGTCGTCGAAAAGGCACGCAACGAGTTGAAGAAGATGCTGGAGAGCGTTGTTGAGCAGATGAAGGTCTCTTCAGCTCCAGTTCACGTTCTCCTCGTTGGAGGCGGTGCTCTTCTCGTCACTGAGGATCTCGATGGTGTGGACAAGTGCATCGTACCAATTCATCAAGGCGCTGCCAATGCAGTTGGTGCCGCTATCGCCAAGGTCTCTGGTGAGATTGACATTGTCGAGATTCCTGAAGGACGTTCTGAGAAAGAGGTTATCGACGCTGCATGTG
The DNA here is from genome assembly GCA_003946985.1 of Fusarium duplospermum. Taxonomy (NCBI): domain Eukaryota; kingdom Fungi; phylum Ascomycota; class Sordariomycetes; order Hypocreales; family Nectriaceae; genus Fusarium; species Fusarium duplospermum. The sequence goes on along the minus strand of NKCI01000143.1, from coordinate 61,609 downwards.
CCAAGGCTGTTGATCTGGCTGTTCAGAAGGGAGCGGCCAAGGAGGGTGTGCAGATTGTTGAGATTAACAAGATGCCTCTCCAGTATACGCCTAACGGTGCTATGCGCATTCAGATCCGGGCTGTTGGTCATCTTGCTATTCCTAGCGAGTTGACGCCTCCTTCTTCCCCTCCTTTGTCGACTGAGCAGGGCTATGAGGAGGATGAAGGGGACAAGGTTAGCGTTCCTGATGCTCTGGTTCCCACCTATAAGCCGTCTCTCCACGTGGATCTGGAAACATACCGACCCGAGGTGAAAGATGGCGTTTGGTACGTGTCAGAAGTTGATCTGGAGATGATGGCCACTGGGTGTGGAGTTCTGGGAACTGGAGGCGGTGGTCCTACGCATCACGAGTTTCTCAAGGGCTTGCACGCTCTACGAACCGGTGGTCACAGGAAGATGAGGATCATTTCTCCAAAATCTCTAAAGGATGACGCCGTTCTCTGCTTTGGCTCTTGGTACGGTAGTCCCAGCGTTATCAACGAACGGATCGCTGGCGGGACCGAGATTTCTTCTGGCATCAATGCTGTCAACAAGGTTGTTGGCAACAAGTCCTTTGACGGCATGTTTATTGACGAGATGTGAGTGACTCCTGCATTCCACTCAAATGTTGTTTTCTAACTTGAACAGTGGCGGTGGAAACGGTCTGAGTGCTTTTCCCACTGGTGTTCACTTTGATGTCCCAGTTGTTGACGGCGATGCTATGGGTCGAGCTTATCCTACCATGTATCACGGTAAGTCTTGGGAGCTCTTTCATTTGTACAATTTGCTCTAACTTTTATAGCTACCTTTAGCGTTTACGGTCATTCTCTCACTCCTTGTGTCGTCTCTGACGCACGTGGAAACGCCGGCGTCGTTCTAGTGAGTGATTCCCCGAATACCCTACGTATCGAACTTTACTAACATTAGCAGAATGCGGACTCTCCTGTGAGGTTGGAGAGTATCCTTCGAAATACTGCTATTGAACTTGGTCTAGGCTGTGCTGTGTGTGCAAACCCATTGTCCGGCAAGGCGATCAAGTCACACGGTGTCCCCAACACTCTATCTCTGGCTTGGTATCTCGGCCGCGCTGTTCATGCTGCTCGTCGTAAGAAGTCGAGTTACATAGACGCTATTGTGAGTTGATCAAGTTGTTACAGAGTCTTTCGGCGCATCAGCTAACACGATACAGTTTGACGTCTGTGCTGGAAAGCTCCTCTTCACTGGCAAGATTATTGATGTTCGTCGCCATGTCGGTGGTGGCTACACCATGGGAGCCGTCATCATTGCTCCTTTGAGTGAAGATGAACGAGAATCTGCTGGCTCAAGTCAACAATCTGCCCCGACTGACAGCCACATGTTCATTCCATTCCAGAACGAATACCTGTACGCTGCTTTGAGCGACGCTGATGGCTCGGAGGAGTCTCAAAAGGTGGTATGCACAGTTCCAGATCTCATTTCCATCCTAGGTCAAGATGGTGAGGGTATTGGCTCTCAAGACTTGCGATATGGTCTAAGGGTTAATGTCATTGCTCTGCCTTCGCACCCACTTTGGAAGTCGGAGGAGGGCATCAAGGTGGGAGGACCAGAGGGATTTGGGCTTAAGATGCCATTCACTGGGGTTGATAATGACTTTACCGAGGCTAGGAGTGTTATTGAGGAGTTTGAGGTATGAAATAATGAGAGGCAGAGTGTGGTTTGACTGGGGGCTCGGAGTTTTAATATGATAGATTCGTGGATAAAAGTAATACGACACGAAACATGAAAATGAAAGATATTCAAGTATGTTTCATTGGCGATGACGTAATTCTACTCAATAGAGATTTGGTGATTGTCATTGTGATTCCATACATAACAGTCAGTGTTCAGGGTGAAGGGTTTGTGAACCGTTGACTTCCTAACAACAAGGCTCTCCTTCACATTAGTAACAACGATCACGAAAACCACTAGACACGCGAGCAGGAATATCTATAATGAGTTCATGACTGTCTTAAGCCACGAGGAGCAAGAGATCTATTCGTCCACTGACTATCTCATGGTGTTGAGGGATAGAGACAACTTACCCTAGAACAACGATTTTATCCCGCTAAACCTAAATGAGACAAGCTCAGCCGAGGAAAGAAAGGACCAAACGAGAATGACATCACCGAAGAGTGAAATTGGCCAAACACCGTCGATGGAATTGTCAGAGAGACTCGTGAGGGCATACGCAAGTTGATATCTCACCAACACGACCTTTTCTTACGATTTTGCTTATCGGCTGACTCTCGAGACTTATCTACAAAGGCCCGCTTAATCATGACTGGAAAATCTCTGTATCCTCCGCATCATCCGTTGACATTTGCCGACATTGTTCTAGCCCCAACTTCGGCAAGTAGCAAGATTACGTCGAGGAGGCCAGCTCCTCGCCTCGATCAGATCATATATCCAGTAGATAGCTAATCACAGATGCATTTACCATTGTAAACCATTTAAGCTCCCCTTGAGATCGCATCTCGAGGTCTGAGACACTCGTTGCCGTGTTCAATTGCCGAAACCTGTGGGGGCCTGACACCCCAATACCCCAGGTTGGCTGTGGGGCCAGGCTCTGGAGTGCAGCCGAACACCGAGTTTGCCTCGAAGAACTGGGTGTAAGTCGTTATCATATAAAGAGAGGGAGGTCAGAGATGGAAGAAGGACTACACATTCCCTTCAACATCAACTGTTTTCCCTTTCCCCTTTTGTCCGTTTGTTTTCAACATGAACAACGGCTTGATTGAAACTCTTCTTAGTAACCTCGCCCGTCATTGGGTGTTGGTATTGGTTTCTTTGGTTTTGGGATGGCTTGTCAAGAATCGTTATCATCATGGCTTGAACAAGTATCCTGGTCCCTTCTTAGCTTCTCTCACAGATTGGTGGAGATTCGTTGATGTTTACGGTCAACGACCAGAGGTTACTCTCCAAAAACTTCACGCAAAGCACGGAGATATCGTCAGGATAGGTCCTAACACCTTGTCCTTTGCCGACCCTGCTGTTCTCAAGTCCATCTATGGTCTCAACAAGGGATACATCAAGGTATGTTACTCTATTGACTCGCAATAACCTATGTACTAACCCCCAATAGTCCGACTTTTACATCGTCCAACAATCCGTCGTAAAAGGCCACCGCCTCGCATCCCTCTTCAGCACAACCAACAATGACTTCCACTCCCAATTCCGCAGAAGTGTCAACTCGGCCTTTTCCATGAGTGCACTCGTCCAGTACGAACCCTTTGTCGACAACACCACCAAGCTGTTCCTCAACCAAACTGAAAAGTTGTTTGCTGGAAAGCCTGAGGGTTGCGACTTTACACAGTGGCTTCAGTTCTATGCTTTTGACGTTATTGGCGAGATTACTTATAGTAAGCGTCATGGGTTTATTGAGAAGAATGAGGATGTGGAGGGTATTGTTGCATACCTTTCTAAGCTGTTCCTCTATGTCGCTCCAGTAAGTCCACTCTGGACATAACATGGATGATAGACACTGACAATATCAGGTTGGCCAAATCCCCTTTTTGGATCTTGTGTTTTTGAAGAACCCTCTCTACCTCAAGCTCTCTCAATGGGGCCTGTTTGACTCGACATTCCCCGTCGCTCGATTTGCCCGCGCTCGTATGGCTGAGCGACTCATCCCTGAGCTCAACTCGGACGCCGTCCTCCCTACTACCGATATCAAGAAGCAGGCTTTGGGACAGGATCTGCTTTCCAAGTTTATCGCCGCTCGAGAGGCTCGACCTGAGTTTATGACCGACACCCTGGTACAGACAATGGCTGTGTCTATGGCCTTTGCTGGTTCCGAGACGACTGCCATCACACTCTCTGCTGTCTTCTACTACCTTCTCCGCAACAAGGCTTCCTACTATAAGCTTCAGAAGGAACTGGATGAAGCTTCAAAGGCTGGCGCCTTTTCGGATTATGAGACTGGTCTCGTCACCTTTGCCGAAGCTCAACGATTCCCCTACCTTCACGCCTGTATCCAGGAAGCCTTCCGAATGCACCCTGCACCTGGTCTCCCACTTGAACGAATTGTGCCACCCCAAGGAGCTGAAATTGGAGGTCACCACATCAAGGGCGGTACCATCGTCGGAGCTTCAGCATGGTTGATTCACAACCGTCCTGAAATCTTTGGTGACAACACTAACGAGTACCGACCTGAACGATGGCTGCCTGATCCCAACGCGAACCCAGAAGAGGAGGATAAACGGATTAAGAAGATGAGTGGTATGATGTTTCAGTTTGGTATGGGTAGCCGAACTTGCATTGGAAAGAACATTAGTCTGTTGGAGATTTACAAGGTGGTGCCGAGTCTTTTGCGACGATTCGAGGTGAGTTTTAAAAACACTGGATTGAAGAGCATTGGCTAACTTGTGATAGATTGACTTTCAAGATCCTACCAAGGAGTGGAGGATTATTAATGCTTGGTTTGTGAAGCAAGCTGACTTTAATGTCACGTTTACGCGGAGGCAGTTGGTGCAACCGGAGACGGAGAAGGCTTGAAGAAAATGAGTCGCGCAAGCATAAATAGAATGTATAGTAATGACTGAATGATTTGTTCATAACGTTTCATGGTAGCCCTGATTCAATTCCTTAATGCTTCCTGTGTTTACTTCTTACGGGCTCTTCCAGCAAATCCCCAACCAATCTGATGAGCAACATGGATGTCAGTCTCGAGCTCATCAGCCCAGGCCCAGACTAGACCAGGGTTCTTCTGGAACATGCGCGCGGCTGCAATTAGGTCCAGCGGAGTGTCGTCTTCATCTTTGCCTCCAGTAATGACGTCCTGTGCCACCTGGCCGGTCTTGATGCTTCCCACTGAACTGACCAACATCTTGTCCCCGACTGCAGCCTTGATCTTCTTGGCAAAGGGAGCCTGGTACGCAGGACCACCAATGATCTTTTGATGTGCGTGATTGCCGCCGCTTGACACATCAAGGACATCAACGCTCCGCTCAGCCAGGATCTTGGCTAGCTTGACGCTCTCGTCAACGGTCCAGCTCTCTCCCTTCCACTCGGGGTTGGTGTCGAGCCAATCAGTCGCACTGATGCGGACAAACAGAGGCATATCTTTGGGAATCACCTCTCTAGTAGCGTCGACAAGCTCAAGAGCCAGACGAATGCGGTTCTGAAAGCTTCCGCCATATTTATCCGTCCTCTTGTTGACGGCGGGTGAAAAGAAGCTCGAGACGAGGTACCCATGTGCAAAGTGTAATTCGATGACGTCAAAGCCAGCCCGGACAGCGCGGTTGACACCTGAGATGGAATCGTGCTTGAATTGTTCAATCTCGGCGATAGTCATTGCGCGAGGGGTAGGGAAATGCTCATTGAAAGCTTCGTCGCTGGGACCAACGACGTCATCTGGCCATCCGCCAACTTCTTTGCTCGCAGTGGCCCCCGAGCTCAGCCAAGGAGCTACGGTGGACGCCTTGCGACCGGCATGGGCGAGTTGGATGCCGATGAGGGCGTTTTGGCTGTGGGCAAAGTCGACGTGCTTCTTGAGGGTGTCGACATGGGCGTCAAGCCAAATACCGGAGTCTTCTGGTGTGATGCGGCCGTTGGCTTGCACGGCAGTGGCCTCTATCATCACAAGACCGGGCTTTCGGATTTAGCAAAGGAAACAAGTTGAAGCATTGGAATACTCACGCCGCGTTGTAGCATCCCGCCATAGTGGGTGATGTGCCATGGAGTGTGGAAACCTTCATGAGCACTATACTGGCACATTGGAGACACCCAGATGCGGTTCTGCATTTCAATCCCCCGGATCTTCAAAGGCGTGAAGAGCTTTGGGATAGGCTTTCCCGAAGGCTGAGGCTGGATGGCGGTTCCGGATCGGGGATCCTGCTCTGGAGTGAAGAAGGGGACACGGTTGGATGCCTTGTTGTGAATTGGCTTATGGCATTTTATCTCCTTTTCAGGTGCTGGAGTCTCTGGCCTAGAGACGGGAATGCCATGGTGAGGATGGCAGATTCGCTGAGTGAGGTATGCCGCCATGTTGAGTTTGTGAATAGTGGTCTGATATTGATACTGATGCTAATGTCAAGATCTGTACATGGGCCTCATTAGTCTTGGCTCCAAGCTTTATACCAATAGATAAAGTAAAATTTTGACTTCATCTTGATTCGATAATTCGGTCATAGTTCCTCCGGAAGCTTGATCTGCTTAGCAATCTAAGTTGAAGCTTTCGCGCCCTACACAACGTTGTAGGGCGTTGTTGGTCCCGAAGTCGCAACGTTAATAAATGCGGGCCTTTGTTTGTAAAGCTGCGAGGTTTTTTGTCAGCTTGTTACGTTGATAAATCCACAGAAATTTCCACATTTATGGACGGTGATTTGAAGGTCGGTTTACGGTGTATTGCGGGTTGATGCAATTCACCGATGACTTTCACGTGTTTCCAGGATAAGGGATGTTCCGATTGTGAGATGAGCGTATCAGCCAGCGTATCTAAGACCATATCTTCATTTGTTAGTCTATCAAGTTAACACAAAGTAGAAAAAGCCCGACATAATGCCTAGATGCTCAGTTCTTGAGATGTGATACAGTTATGAAAGGACCGAGGTTCGGATTTCTGGCCGACAGCAGAGAGCGAGTGTCTGTGCTTGCGTCCCCCAAATCCGCAAGAAAGGAAGTAAACCACTAGAAAACAATGTCAACAGGGGTCATATGAGATTGTAACTGAGATATAAGATCTAGATAAGATCCAGTCAAGATCTAAAAGATCTATCAACTACCATAAGGCCATTCTTACTCTCCACCTCCATCATCTGACCAACCACAGCAAAGCAACCAAAAAGGCCAAGATCAAATCTCCCGACTCCCAATGCCGCGAAATTTTAGCTCCAGCCCATCTCCACTCGTCTCCGCTGAACCCGCAGGGGGTCACTCACCAAGAAGTTGGGGTAAATCTGGGGTTTCGGTATCGAACCCTTACCTTTCAACCTCGGGTCAATCAACCTCCTGATTATTGTTAACGCGACGTACGTGTTCGACGACAAGGATGGAAAACCCTCAGTTTGTCCGCTTCGCCAAAAAATCGGCTTCGAGGAAGAGGGCCACCAAGGCTTGTCTCAAGTGTCGCAGGAGAAAGGTCCGCTGCGATGTTACCCGCACCTCGGCTCCTTGTACCAATTGTCGGTTGGATGGGGATGAGTGCGTTGTTGCGCGTCGAGGGGTTTCTATGTAAGGGTTCTCTGTTGGTTGATCTATTCGTGGACTAACAGCTTGAAGACAGATACGATATAATGAACCATCACCGTTTACTCCAGATGCTGCTGTCGACGATGCCGATCCGAACCATCCGATTACGAGACCAGACTTGACGCTGTCACCGCCTCAAGAAGCCGATCTCGGCTGCGCAACCCCGTTCACGAATAATACATACAATAATCGCGAGAATGTTCAGGCATTCGGCATTACTTGCGATAATGCCAAAACCAATACATCAAACAATATCCCGCTGGATCCCGTGCGATCCGAGCTAAAGGCCCTATACTCGTCGATGCCTTTCCTCAAGGCGCTCAGCATACGCGACCGCGACTTCAACCATCTAAATTCTCAAGGATGCCTACGTGTTCCCGCTAAGCCGATACTCGACGAGTTTGTTCGACATTACTTCCTCTATGTTCATCCGCTGCTTCCTCTCCTCAATGAGGCCGACTTTTGGCGGGCCTACAATCCCGCCCAGACAGAGACCTACTCAAACTCTAGCGGATCTCCCGTCTCTTTGCTGTTGCTGCAAGCCATCATGTTTGCCTCGTGCACAGTAAGTGACCCTTTGATGCATGAGACGAACCGCGACTAAACATTACAAGCTTGTACCGAAAGAGAGCCTCAAAGTCTTGGGCTTCTCTAGCATCCACGAGGCCAAGGAATCTTTCTACACCAAAGCAAAGGTACAAGACATTCTCCTTTGTGCATCAACTAGCTCTGACTCTCTTGCCAGCTGCTCTACGACTTTGCCACCGACCCAGATCCCATCTCGATAGCACAAGCCGCTCTGCTGCTGACCTACTGGTGTCCGACCTTCCGCCCAGGACCTCGAAAGCCAAATAGCAGATGGCTCAGGATTGCCGTGCAGAACGCCAGAGCTGTCGGAGCTCACAACTACGCAACAATGGCACAAGATGCCCACAGGACTCCACAGGATCTCAAGAGGCAAAACGTTCTGAAGCGTGTCTGGTGGTGCTGCATCATCCGCGATCGGATAATGCCTCTCTGCGTCCGAAGAAACATTCAGATCACACGAGAACACTTCGACTTTGACTCCAATCCTCCTCTCGGATATGAAGACCTTGCCGATGAACTTGAATCGTCTAGGGTGTACAACACCACCACCAAGCATACCCTCATGGTCACCTTGGAACGCTTGACTGAGCTATGCGTCTGTTTGACAGACGTCTTGACCTTGGTATATCCTACTGAGCACTTGCCGATTCTTGATGCTGAGGCGCATTCTACGGCATTCGGCAAGGTTCAGGAATACAGGCGATATTTGCAGTACTGGGCTGAGATCACACGACCACCTTTGAAGCACACCGAGTTGTCTCCCGGAACGGATTCCTTCGAAGACTCTTCCGTTTTGTTCACGAATTTGGTCTGGATATACTACCAGTGAGTTACCTTGCGCCGTGATCCATCTCTCATCGTCCGCTAACACCCCCCAGTGCCGCTCGAGTAGCCCTCTTCAACTACGAATTACATCTCGGCGTCATCCTGGGACTGGTCACACGAAAGGCGACTTCCAATTTGGAGACTCAGTTCCTTGAAGAAAATCGAAAGGGCCTGAGGAGCGCTACTAGAAGCATCGCCGACTGCCATGGTCAACTACACCCACTTCGTCTAACACGCTGGCTACCGAGTAGCGCTGTCGCATGCACAGCACTCCCTCTAGCCATGCACATGGTCGATATAAAGATGTCCTCTGCCTCATCTGGAGGCGAGATCTGGTCCCGACCGGGCATTGCTGCGAAACAGTCGCGGTTGAACGTGCTTATCCAAGCATTTAGAGAACTTCATCCCAAATATGACGGCGTGGACTCGATATCCAAGACGATCAGATATTTCATGGAATGCACCTATCTCCAAGATTCGACACCAACGCCGCCGATGGGTGAAAACACTGACGTTCTGGCGAGAAGTCCTACCTACTACCTGAGGCTGGCCCTGACGATTGATCTCAGTCTGAGTCAAGATCGTTTACCCCAAGACAGCGACTTTCCTACACCGTTACGACGCTTCCTATACAACACCAGTTTGTCTGCGCCGGCATTACTCGAACAACAAGTGGCTACTCACTCCCTTGCCACCAAAGCACTTACGCCCCCTCGACCTATTTCCCCCACAGTTGTTAAAACCTTCTCTCAATGGGTTGAGGATGATCGATGTATCCACTTTGCACTCGAGATGGGCATAGATATCAGTCAACCACCCTTTGCGCCGGATGTGACGCAAGAGAACACAGTTGCTACTGAACCCTTGCCGTGTCCTACCGAGACATGTTACACTGAGAGTATGGAGAGTGACTCGGCGAGGGCGGAGGATGAGACCGTTGAAACGGAATACCTGCCTTCTAACCTTGAGAACTTGACTGGATGGGCTGAGAATGATCAGTCACTATTCTTTGCCCAAGAAGCTGGTCTCATTCCTCAAGGAGTTGGGCTTGGTGATGCAAGTCATGGAGACGAGGTATATCCAGGCTTTGGAGCACTTGCCCAAACTTTGGATCTCGATATGGGATTTCTATGGAAAGGCATTGAGAACGGTGGCCAAGAGGAGGATGCATTGGGTATGCTGATGTAAAATTTGGGTTAGAAGCTGGCGTTCGTCATTTCTAGCTGCTCAAGTGTATTATTTATGAAGCAAGCCTTTAACACATTGTAATAACACTTTGTATCACCTTTTTAGGTTGCACTCAGCTTTCATATGGAGCTATCGACATTGCCAATTTAACACTTGAGATTTCTTCACAGCTTCGACTGGAACTGCTTAACCACATGAAAAGCACCTCCCTTCTTCCCAAACATCTCTCTCAAATCTTCAGCGAGTTCCTGAGGTCTCTCATGCGCAGCAAAGTGGCCCCCATCTGGGTGAACCTTTTCGAACACAACCGGTCCAAGAGTCCTTCCCCATGTCTGAGGAGGCACAACAATATCCTTGGGAAAGTACGACAGTCCAAGAGGAACGTTCGGCACATATCTGTCCACCTTTGATGTCTGTTCAGGGCTTGAGTGTGTGTTTTCGTAGTAGATCCTGGCACTTGCCGCCGGTCCTGCCGTGGACAATTGGTACACCGACACCCAAGTCAGGATTTCATCATCGGTCCAAGGGTAGTTGTCTGTCCAGTCATGAAGCTTCTCGTAGATCCATGCCAACAGAGCCACGGGCGAGTCTGCCAGAGCAAAGCCGATTGTAGATGGCTTCGTTCTTTGTTCTAGGTTGTATCCGAAACCTTCTTCGAAGAACCAGTCTGTTCGAGCGCGTCCTGCCTTTTCATGGTCTGCGTAGGGAAGGAGAGCGTGTTTTAAGAATTGCCAAGGTGACGTAAAGAAAGATGGTGGTCCGAAGGCGCGAACAAAGTTGACGTGAGAGGCTACACAGCTTTCTGGGTATTGGACGCTGATCATGCGAGTGACGGCGTATCCCCAATCTCCGCCTTGGGTGACTATTATAATGTTAGCTCATGTAGTAGTCCCGAAGAAGAATACAGCACACCATATTTGTCGTAACCCAGATTCAACATGAGTTTGTGCATTGCTTCAGCGTACTGAGGGATGCCAAATCCTCGTTTCGATACCCCATCTGAGAAGCCAAAGTTTGGCAAGGATGGTGCCACGACATGGAATGAAGGCCCATCTTCAGGGTCAGTGAGGAGAGGCAGAATCTTGACCACTTCGAGGAAGCTCCCCGGCCCTGGGTTATGATATGTTAGTGGAATGCTTTATTTATCCTTGTCTCAAGAACTTACAGCCATGGCAAAACAGAAGCGGAATACTATCTGGTCTGTTCCCTTTCTGATGCAAAAAATGAATTTGTGGGTCGTCGAAACCGTCCACTGAGACTTTGGAAGTGAACTGAGGCAACTTGTTCAACTCGGTTTCCTGAGCGCGCCAGTCGAACCCGTCTTTCCAGTAGGCAGCGAGCCGCTTCACCTCGCTCAGAGGGGCACCGGACTCCCAGTCATCATTGAAGTCTGTCTCTTTGGCAAAAGTTGCGTTTTGTAGTTTATCTTCAAGGGTGTTGAGGGCTGAATCCGGAACTTGAATCTTGAATGGCTTAATATTGGTGGACATTTTGATAACTTGAGGAGGTGTATGGGATCATGCAAATTGGGCCAATTGGTAATGATGAGAGATTGATACGAGCTTGAGAGACTTACTATGGGTTCAATGGCCTTTTCTATCAATTTTTTTAGTTGACAAATACAAAACTCGCATCATATTTGATTACCAATTAATTCGATTGTGTGATTCGCAAAAGTTGAGTTCAGAAGGGCGCGGATGACGCCCGCAGTTGCATATGACGCATTACGGCCCAGTGGTGTCTCAGCGGTGCAACCATTGAGTTGCGATGATCCTTTCCAGAAAGGGAATATCAACCAAGGCAGCAAAGATGTGCATGATGTGAGCCGCGGGGTATCAAATTGTCGCTCATGAAGGGATATGACTCACGGGAGGAGAATCGCTCAAGTATGGCGTGTTGTGAATATCTATCCGTGCTTATGCTCAACTCGGCGCAAGTCAACGTCCGTGATGATCGTCAGGGTTACTCGTGAGTCACATATAACAAGATAGTCAGCCCATATTGTTCTACATAAATGCCTTAAACTTGGGGAATGAGGTAGGCATCTTTATCTGACAGATATCTTCAGGCTCAATTCCACTTTACCTGGATGGGTCGATGTCTCATAGAATTTCCCGCCCTGGAACCACAACTCAAACCGCAGGTCGGCTGGACTCACGATGGCATGGATATCAATTGCAAGTTCATAATACCTGTAGCCCTGGCTTAAGCAGTTACTTTTATTCTATTTAAGCGTAGGTTTCCCTAGTTTTAGATCAGTGAGGTAGCCCTCCATATGACACAATTTTGTCATGCCACCTGTTTCCAGGCAATTTATAAAGTCTAGGATCGCCCCATTCGTGGTTTTCCAGGTCTTTTCATATGCTATGAGCATTCATCTGACATTATGCCTATGTTCTTAGCCATTGTTAGTCCTCTGCGCTCCCCGTCATCCACAGAGGACACACCAACACACTGGGTAATTTTACGCATTGTTTATGGCATTATCACCCCCATACCTCAAACTACGGTTGGGAATAGCTTCACCAGTGCTCCTCAGCAGGATATGATGCTATGATGTGTTTGATATGTTCTATTTTATAGTTAAAGCCCGGCCCTTGATGGGTTAATTAAGCCAGAAGAGCGATGAGAAACTCAGCAAGGGACAGCCACAGTGTGGTTATGAACAAAGGGAGACAGCAAGCGGCTTGAAGGCGGAGAGGTTTACCAAGGCGTCGCACTGTTGCTCTTAGTCGTAGGCATAGAAGACAGCGGCTGATCTTTTCCCCGGACAGTGGGCTCACGCTATTTGCAGCCTGTAAGAATCGCGAAATATATTACCCGACAATGAAGGGGGTCCCTTCATTGTGCAGTACTCGGTCATCTGTCCGAGCGACATCTCCGTTGGTCAAATATCACTCACAAAAGACCTCCTCAGCCTGGGTAATTGTCTTCGTCGGCTGAACCAATACTGGAAGCACGCACGCACCACAAATCATGACCGCTTTGAAACCCCGCATTCTCTTCTTTAACCCAGTGCGCCATGCGTTGGCCGCATACAACACCCTCTCTGCCGTCGCAGCACCAGAGGTGGTGACAAGCAAGTCTCGGGCAGAGCTTTTTGCAGACCTAAAGGGTCAGTATAGAGACATCAGGGCTATCTATCGGACTTCTGCCAGCGGAGCGGTAAGAGAGAACTAAGAATCCATCTTGTGCGGGCCGGGACCTGAATAATCTTGAGATAGGTTGCTGGAAACTTTGACAAGGAGCTCATTGACCATCTTCCATCATCTCTCAAGTATATCTGTCATACAGGCGCTGGATACGACCAAATCGATATCGATGCTTGTACTAAGCGCAACATTACCGTCACATATGCTCCGGACCCAGTTACCGACGCCACTGCGGACTTGACCATCTTCCTCCTCCTGGGTGCTATTAGACGACTTAATCCGTCCCTGAAATCACTCAGGGAGGGGAAATTTAAACAAGGGATCGACTTCGGCCGTGACCCCAAGGGGAAAACATTGGGAATCCTTGGCATGGGTCGGATCGGACGAGCAGTCAAGCATAGAGCGACACCATTCGGTCTCAAGGTTATCTACCATAACCGTAAACCGCTATCATCTGACCTTGCTGCCGGCTGCCCATACGTATCGTTTGACGATCTACTGAGGACGAGCGATATCATATCGGTCCATGTCCCGCTTTCGGCTGCAACTCATCACTTGATCGGTGAGGCTGAGATTGCAAGATGAAGCCAGGCGTGGTAATCGTGAATACAGCCCGCGGGGCGATTATCGACGAGGCAGCGATGGCGGCAGGGCTAGAAGACGGCCACATCGCCGCTGTTGGTCTTGATGTTTACGAAAAGGAACCAGAAATTAATGAGCGATTGATCAAGAATGACCGAGCGATATTGGTACCCCATTTGGGTACGCATACCGTTGAGACATTGACCGAGATGGAGTCTCTAGCTATGGAAAACGCTAGGCGAGGAGTGTGTGGGGAGGAACTGCTGACGATTGTCCCCGAGCAATTAGTCTAGGGCTCGTCATGATAGGAATAGTCACAATGAATGCTATGATGTATTGGAAATGTGTTTTTTTTGTTATAGTTGAAGCCCGGCCTGAGAAGCGATAACTGAGCCAGAAGATCGTTACAATGAATGAAGCAGCCATATCGTACAAAAATACCCATGTCAGTTCACACTTGTTCTCTGACCCCGGGGATTCTCGGTTCTGCCATGGCTCTTAAACAACGAGGACGAAACTGCCTGTTCATTTCATCCTCCGAACCTAGGGCACTCAAACAATTGATCCGCGGCTAAAGAGTAGAACCGGGATGGTTTCTCCATCCCCCGCTGCGGTCAAATATTCACCCGCCACCTACCAAATGACATACTAACGACCGGCCCTGATACTAGGTACGTTGTTTGGTCAAGGGCTCGAAGAAACGGTGGGGCGGCTTTTAGAATTATCAATGTCAATCTTATAAAGCGCGGTAGTGCACAGAAAACAGTCCAGCAAGCTCTGAGCTGTGATATCAATAAACACGAGACGATAACAGCCAACACTCTGCGCACTTTTCTTCTCCATATTCGACATGGTCAAAGTCGCTGTGCTAGGCGCCTCAGGACAGATTGGACAGCCGCTAAGCCTGCTGCTCAAGTCTGTATGCTTCTCCCTCTCCTCTTCCCGCAACATAGTTGCGATCTAATGACTTCTTCTCCCTAGTCCCCTCTCGTCACTGATTTAAGGCTGTATGATGTCGTACATGCAATTGGCGTGGCGACTGACTTGAGTCACATTGACACGCCTTCTACTGTTAAGGGGTATTTACCTGACAATGATGGTCTCCTTCATGCATTGACAGGCGCCGAGTTTGTCATAATCTCAGCTGGTAGTTATTCCTTTATCCAACAAAACATTAGAAGGCTCATTCAGGATAGGAATTGCGAGAAAACCCGGCATGACACGTGATGGTGAGATGGAACAAATCTTCAATATGTTCGAACCTAGCTAACTAGAGAATAGATCTCTTCAAGACCAATGCCGGAATTATCGCCAACTTGGTAGCTGGGGTTGCAAGCTATTGCCCAAAGGCTTTCATCTCTATCATCACCAACCCTGTAAACAGCACGCTTCCGATAGCAGCCGAGGTTCTCAGAAAGCAGGGCGTTTTTGATCCCACCCGGCTCTTCGGTGTAACAACGCTAGATGTTGTTCGTGGATCAAAGTTTGTTACAGATATCCTATGTGATATCAACCCCCAGGAGCTCAAGGTTCCGGTAGTTGGTGGTCACTCTGGCGCAACCATCATCCCCTTGATTAGCCAATCTCAACCTCCGGTGGAACTAAGCCAGACACAAATTGAGGCCATTACACACAGTGGGTATCACTATGAGACGGGATGACTATAGCTCACCACTCAAACCAAGGGGTTCAATTCGGCGGCGATGAGATCGTAAAGGCCAAAGCTGGCGCTGGATCTGCAACGACGTGTATGGCCTACGCTGGATTTCGGTAGGATCCTTCTATTTCTATCCAAATTCCACTCGTTGCTAACAATGGAAACACAGTTTCGCCCAGGCCATCATCAAGGCCTCTCAACGCCAATCAGGGATAGTAGAGCCCGCGTATGTTTATCTTCCCGGTATTCCCGGAGGGGAGGCGATCGCTGGCGAGCTTGGCGTGGATTATTTTGCTCTTCCGGTCAGCTTTGGGCCCGACGGCGCCACGTCTGTTCATCCAGTTGGGTCGTTGTCGAATTACGAGGCCGGTCTTCTGAAGGTTGCGGTGGAGGAATTAAGAGGAAACGTGAGGAAGGGTGTTGAATTCGTGCAGTCTAGCTCATGAGGCCGGGCTTCAGCTATAACAAAAACACATTATCAACACATCGTTGCATCACATCCCAATGCTAACACATTGGTTACCTTGAACTCTTCGGACATTTAAACCTCCGACCAACTATACCCACCCCGGCTATGTCGAGATGCCATGCGGGGCCGAGTCGAGGTCAGCCCCTCATCCGCGGCAAAACTCTTGACCGCGCTTCATCATATTCCCTTCGCTTCATCTATCCGCTCGCAATTTCGATCCGACAGACGCTCGCACGATTAGCCGACAACCACAATGACAAGACAACCCATAAAAAAACAAGGCCCGAAGCATATGCGGACCAGCGGGGCGTGCAAGGCCTGTAGGTCCAGGAAGCAAAAGGTACGCGTTTTAGCATCCGACGTCGAAATTGCTGGCGAAGCAGACACTAAACAGAGTGTACAGTGCAGTGGAGATCGGTTCGTCCTGTTCAATTATAGTCGAACATCGAACGCCTTTGGCTCATATCCATAGCCCCCAGTGTGTTCGATGCCGCATCAACGACGTTCAGTGTCAATGGCCTGAGCCACAGAAGCGGTAGGCTGCAATGTCTAGTATGGAAAATAGCCATGGAATTTGGCTAATCATGGATCCATAGCGGTCCTCCAAAACATTACACGGCGATTATCGAGAAGCGCCTGTTCGAGACTGAAGCCATTCTACTCGCTCTGATGTCGCAGGTATCAGATGAACAGCTCATATCTGCCTACGACTATCTACAGCAAGGCAGACAATCAAGTGCAAATTTCGATGAGCCCTCTGATGCTGGAAACAGACATGGATTGACCCGGAAAGACAAGTTTGGGCTCGTATATTGGAGTAACTACCCCCTCGACTCGGTTCAAGATGCCAGGCGCTGGTGGACCGATCAGATGTCGACTGCTGCGAATGAGACCCCATCCAGGCAAAATGAGATCATTGGCCGTACGTTGATAGAAACGAACGTCGCCAGTGAGCATGGGGAGACTACGTTTCAGGATGCAGATACCTCAGAATTTAGGTCGAATGAGCTGAGCCCTGGTGTTGACTCGGTTGAGTCTCCGGCTGCTCCCCGGCTTTCTGTCTCACGAGAAGATGATTGTGAGGCCAGAGTCGGTGAAGGCTCAAGGGCAGAGTCTATCTTATCAATGCATGAAGAAGCAGAAACAAGCCAGTCTCCAATGACGGATCTAGACCAAACACCAATACGGAGTACCGGATATCAAAATTCTGGAGATGTCGGAGGCTATGAGAGTGCCTACCTATGGTAAAGGGGAGTATGAGACACGAGTAGCGCTGTTAGTATTAGGATATAATACTATGATGTATTAGAAATGTGTTCTTTCAACGTCTTTGTTATAGGAAGCCCAGCCCTCGATGGGATAGCCAGAAGATCGAGACACGAGTAGGACGGATGTTGTATGTTTATGTCAAAGATGATTAATCTGAAATGATGCTTCTCGTTTCCAAGTAAGAGGCAATCGATGCTCTAATCAATTTACCTAGTCATTGTGATAATTCAGTTTCGACACGGATCTTAACCGGAATCCCTCCGATCACCGGAGCCCCATATAAAACTTCTACCCGCCCGCCCCGGAGCAGTCCGGACTTGTTCCCCACACTTTTCAACTACCGTCCTCTCCTCTCAAAGCCCCAAAGACATTGAATACTCAACGGCCAATCCAATGACTCCCGAGATTGGAAGCCTCCGAGCCCTCAAGAACGGCGACAGCCAATACGTCGGCAGCTCCTCAGGCGTCTACTTCATCAACACCGTCCGCAGGGCATTCGCTACCACCCCGGATGCAGAATCAGAAGAGAGGCAGCATGCCAGCGAAAACGGCCAACAGCTTCTCAATGACCCATCACCAGAGGACTGCATCGTTGGCGGAGATGAACAGGGTGGTCGTAGCATGGGACTCGAGGCTGGAACACCAGGTGAAGCCGGCATTACCCAGACGAACGATCAACGACAACCAGCAACTACAAGCCCATCCTTTGATTTGAGCAATCTGCCCGACTACCCCATAGCCAGGCAACTAGTCTTGACATATTTCCGTATCTGGCATCCCCTCGTTCCCTTCCTCCACGGACCAGAATGCCTCTCCCAGCTAGATGCCCTCTACCGCGACACATCTACCGCACCTCTCAGCCGTCTCGTCACCTTCAAATGCATCTTCAACATCGCTCGCCTTGAGAGTGACAATATCCCTGACCTATCCTCCATCTCCATCCACTCGGCTTCTGATCTCCTCCCCACGCTAGGCCTCCTCGCTCTCCGGTGCGACATCCCTTCCATCCAAGCCCTGCTCGCCGCCCAGGTCTACTTCATATCCACAATGTCCCTCCGACACGCGTCATCCGTCGGAGGGCTAATCTCAAGATCCATATTCCAGACGGGCATGCATCGCTGTCCGTTCCGGTACTGGCACTTATCCCCTGAAGACAGGGATATGCGGAAACGCATCTTCTGGAGCTTTTACGTACTTGACCGGTTTCTGAGCCAGTCACTGGGACATCCGAATGGGATACAAGATTCTGATATCGATGTTTGTGCGCCCGGTCATAGAGACTTGCATGAACCCGTTACGCAGTCAGCGCTTTCACCGTCGAGTGCTGCAGCAGCGGATAATCTGATTCTTCACCTCCCGGCCAACCATCCTGATAGACGTCTAGCATCTCCACGACTACGAGCCCAGAGCAGAGATCCCTCGCCTGAGGAGGAGGATGTAGACCCAGGGCGGAACCCGAGTGAGACTTCAAGTGGGCCATCTAGGAGAACAGCGGCCATTCTCCAACACCGTCGAGAAACCCAGTCCGTTTTGGAAAACCACGTGCGGTACTCCCAGTTAATGGGAAGATTACTCGAGATATTCCACAAGTCGATACCGGATAGAAGGGTCGACGATCAGACTGTCCTCTTCCTCAAAGCAGACGTATCAGCATGGGGAAACAGTTTGACCCAACCACGCCTCAATTCAAAGACCAACCAGGAAAATCCAGAGCTTACACCAGAACCTACAGTCTTCCCTTTTGTTCTGCATCATTACTGCGTCCTCCTTCTCAATAGGCCCACACTTTCCCTCGATCCCTCGAGTGCCGAATTCAGGGCCGGCTTGCAGGTATGCATCGGAGCTGCTAGCAGTATCATCGAGACAGTTGGGAAGTACTCGGACCTTGGGGGGCCTTTATTCTGGCCCGGGTATATGACGGCTGTCTGGATGAGTGGCCTCATTTTTGCTCTTGCCACACGACTCCGGTCATACAGCCCAGCCAAGGCCATATCGTATGTATTCCTCTTCATTATTCCTATCTAGCTAACTCTCGAAGTGGGATATCGTCCGCCTTGGGTCTCCTAACTACCATGACTAATCGCTGGCGCATGGCAAAGGATTGTAAAGAGGTTTTGTCCATGTTATTGAGGAGCATTAAGGAAAGGACCACAGAGCGGAAGCGCTCGCGGCCAGAAGAAGACGTTGAATGTGGTTATGGAGGTAGACCTGCTCAGAGTGGTCGGCCGTCGAGCATTGGACCAGGTTCAACGAAACGACGTGCCATAAATAGTCCCAGAACGCGTCTCCGCTCTGAAGCCCACCGCTCGCCACAAACTCCATCCAGAGCCCTTAGAGGATCATCAAACACCCGTAATGCATCAACAGCGCACAGCCCCCTCCCAAGGTCAGGCCTACGAAACAGCTCTGATACTCGACACGACAACTTCTCAAGAAACGACCACTACAACCCGAACACGCCAAGGCATGATCCAAACGACTACCAGTCAGCCACAGGTTCATACGATCCCTTTCAATTCGATACCTTCACATCCCTGCAGGATTTAAACATGCCAAATAGTGAACGATTGTTAGGGCCCATCCCAACGACTTTCCCAGACAGGCGTCAGAACTTTAATCAGAATGCAGAACAGTTTGAGGGGGCAGATATTATATTTGATATGTTTGATGGAGCTACGTGGGGGTCTCTGATTGATATGGTTAACGATGCGGGAATGTCTACGCATATATAATAGATACTTTATATAAACCCCGTAACCCGTAAGACATTTGCACTGCTCGCTAAGCTAATATTCTTTAAAATAATCACATTCGACTAAGGGAATGAGGTAGTTACATCTATCAGATGAGTCTAGTTGTGATCCCTGCTAACACCTCATCTACTATCCTGATGACCATTTGCTAAACAGCCATCAACTTGAATTCCACTCAACCTTAATAGGTTCATGACCCCGAGAGAATTTCACGCCGTTGAACCACAGCTCAAACCGTAAGTCAGCCGGGGCCACGATGACACGAACGTCAAAGATGCACTTGTAGTATTTGTAGCCCTGGCGAAAGCAGCCTCCACGCTTCTTCATGAGAACAAGCTCGTCTGGCTTGAGGCCAGTGAGGTTGCTCTCGACACGACAAAGTCGTTTCACGCCACCTATTGATACTCGTCAACCCGACCATTCTTGCCGTTGGGGAAGAGGGAGAGCATACCTTTTAGCAGGCTCTGAGGGAGAAATCTGATCTCGTTTCTCGAAGTAACGATCTGTGTGTTGAATGATGCTGCGGTTTGGCCAGGGCTCAAACGTCTGATGAACTGCTTAGTTAGAGGAGAAATCGGATCGATCTTGTCTCCCTAGTACATGAGTCAATAGGTGTGCACAAAGAGTGGTAGGGCTGTCATTTCAGATGCATACCTTACGGATAATCCATTCTATCTGGTTGACGGCCCATGTTTGATCCGGGTCAAATTGATCTTGTTCCAGTTGTTCGCCGATGTGACGATCAGGACTGTATGGCTCTCGGACCACAACGCCGTAACTTGCTCTTGCGATGTATGTGGCGAGAACTGGCATATTTCCAGTCTCCATCTTCTGCTTGTGGTCTTCAAGGAGGCCCCTGACGACAGTCGTTTGGGGGTACCGGTTCGCAATGACTTTGACTTCCCGGGCATTTGGGTGGGTAAATTGGGAAAAGTATTCCCTGATGCGCTGCTGTACATATTTAGAGCTGCCTAGCCCACCAGATAGGACCATGTACGTCTGTAACGTGTATTAGTGTCAAGTTTTGTTTGGTTTAGTCAAGATCGTACCACTTGTTCGCTGCGTCCGTTCTGTACCATCCAGTCGAGCTGCTCTCGTATCTTGGCCATGATGTGTTCGACGTGAGGATCGAAGAGGCTTTGTATCTCATTGCTGCCTAAAATTAGCTATCCCTTCCTGCGCCTGGATATCTTCGTGGAGGCTCACTTGTCAAATATCATGCACCCTCTTTCAACGCGAAGCCTGTCGTGCGTGAAGTCATTTGAGACTCCCGGCATGTCGATTCGGTGAATTTGGGCGATGGCAGCGAAATCGCCGAAAAGGTGCTTGATAGTTTTGAAGCGGTCGGTCTTCATCATTTTCTCTGCGAGGCCGTCTGTGATATTAAATGGTACATCAGGGCACGCAGCCAGACGCTGCTCGATGAGGTTCCCGAAAGCAGAGTCTATGAGGGTTGAGCCGATTCCGATACCACTGACCTCGGCAATCTGTGACATCTGAGGGATACCGTTGTCAACCTTGGTAACCTGGACCAAGGAAAAGTCTGTGGTGCCGCCGCCAGCATCGATGGTGAGGAATACGTCCCCAGCGCGAAAGTTGACCACGCCGCTCTTGAGTGTGTCGACTGCGGCGGCCTCGGCCTCTGTGAGATCAATCTGCGCCAAGTGACGGGGCCCTTCGGTACCGAAACCAGCTGATCTGATGGTGGCTTTAAATGTGTTGCTCACGTCCAAGCCTCTCCAGGTTGTGGGGACACTGAAAAGAAAGGAGACGGATGAATTGGTCCAGTTTGCTGTTCCCGTCATCTCCTCATAGGTTCTCTTGATGTGGCGGTAAATCTCCCGGAGGTAGTCCGTAGCGCATCTTTCGGCTTCTGCGGTGGTTGCAATTGTCGTCAAACCTGCTTTTCTTGCCTCGTCACAGGTGTCTTGATCAAGAAACATCTTGAAGAGACGATGCTCTCTCTTCCCAGGCGGCAAAGGGTCGTCATACACGGCAGAGAAGAATCCCCAGGAAGACACAGTGTTGTCATGGTTGTAGACAAGACGGCTGGGAACTTTGGTCTCACCAGTGTTGTTGTTCCCAGGCCAGTTGTTGAAGATGTGTATTGTTCCATTAGAGAACAAAAGACCAACACCTATGAACTAGTCAGTCACCTACAACAGTACTAGACAACGTAATGATATGGTCTCGTACCTGTAAACGTGGTGCCGAGATCAATGGCTACTGTGACATCGGGTTTCTCAGTCATACTGGGCCAACAAGCCAGTTCGGCAGCAGACAAGCAAAGGGGACCACCAACACACTGCGGGTAGTGGTAAAAATACGAATGTAAAATTGCGAGAACAAGTGATTTTGTGGGCGGCCTACAGAACGGCTGGATGGAAAAAGAGCAGACTGGCCCATCCGCTGGTACCCTGGGAGAGCAGACGAATAAACTGTCTGATGAAGAGAAACTTTGATTAAGGCTGCAGCTATATCAAGCCGAACCATTCCTCATGCTACCTCGCTTGGGGTGAAAACAGCCTTGCCAAGGGGCCAGAACGTTTTGAGTCAGGTGGCAAGCTTGTGCAGCCAGCCTCAACGGAGCCAAGACAACAAGGGTAGGACGGCCGGTGTTGTTGCTTTTGGGATATGTTTGAACGCCCCCTTGGTTACTGCATTGCAGTGAGAAGTTCCCAAAGACGCAGGCACACGGGTTTAAATTGCTATCGATTCCTCCCGCTGAACCCGTCTATACCCTCCCTATGCCCATCACCCCAAGAGTTCATCCCTCTCATATACTCTTTGGCAATATCAAAGCACTCGGGTATCCAAAATGGCCTTCCATCATTACATCGCGCAACGACAAGTAACACAAGCGTCGACTACCGAAACTCCCACACCTACCTCCGCCACTGCCACAGGCACAGATACTACGGCGGAAACACTCGAGACAACAAACGGTAGTTCTTCGAGCGAATCCATTTACCAAGAGGGAGATAATACGTCAAACAAACAAGAAGAAGAAGAAGATTCTGCAACCAAAACTCTTCAGACTGAATCTACCGCTGTGGCGTCTACGAATACTCCTACTACCCAGCCAAACCCTGGACTTGGGGACGGCGAGGTTGCTGGAGTGGCCGTCGGCTGCCTGGCCGCCGGGTTGCTTATTGGGGTCATTTTTGGGTGGTTCCTTCGCCGCGCCATGCGCCGTTCAAAGCATCAGAAAGGGGGCCATGGGAGCGAAGAGAGAGCCAAGATGCTGAGCCAACCGAAAGATGAGATTCCAGTAGCTCTGGAGCCCTTGGGAAAGAAGATGAAACTAGAGAACGTCATCTTACAGCCGGCGTCCGACTCAAAGATTGTTTCTGACTTGGGACGTTTGGAAGACATCATCAGGCAGCACGTTGAGGCCGTGTATCACTCGGGTCCGGTGGATGTCGAGATTGTGACATTGGCCAACACCCTCACCGCCCTAGGAATCAGCAAAAAGTCTTCAGGTTTTGACGCCGAGGCTGTGGCGGGCTGGTGCCTCCAACCCGGCACCCGCCGCGGCGCCCTCCAGCATGTCATCTCACATGTCCTGTTCAGGAGCATCGACTGGAACTCCCCGGGGCCCCTGACATTGCTTCCGAAACCGGCAGTTGACTTTCTCCATTCTATTCGCCCAGTTAAGGAGTACCGAGATAACTTTGACGGTAAGCATAAAACCCAATGTCTCTGAATCAAGCCACTAATGTAGCTTCCTAGTCATGTCATTTGCCTGGACTCGATGGCGCACCCTTTCAGCATTGTTCCTACATCCCGCCCCCAACGAGAGAACGCCGCTCGAACTGTCAGAGCCTGATGTCCAAGACCAGGCTGAGGCCGTGGCGAACGCTTTGGATTCCGTCCTCCACTTTTTCGTTGCGCCTGATCAGGAGAGCCGACGCAAGCAGCGCGGCCACCTTCATGTGATGATTATTGACGCAGCCAAGCTCGGTTATGTCTTGTTTTCACACACTAGTGACTGGAGGTTTGTTTACAAGGGCGAGTCTAGAAAGGAGGGGGCTGTTGTGTGTGTTGGTTTGGAGAAGTTGAGTGGGCCGGATGGACGTCGGCTCAGCTCACCACAGAGAATTGCCGAGCCTCGTCTGCTTTCTTGAGACTTTTTTCTTTTCTTTTCTCATTTTTGGTCTCGCCCTTGCTTGAGGTGGCGTGAGAGGTGGTAATTAGTTATGTACTCTGAGTCTTTCAATAATACAGATCACCAGCGCCTTGGTACTTCAAACTTGAGTATACAGCTTGTCGACCTTCAACAGGGACGGGCCACATGGACAGAACAAAGCCACTGGTCTAGACCCAAAGTGATTCAGCCTCAAGCAGTGGAATCAAAGGTAACCGTGCTTGGCAGGCTTGGTACATGTCGGATGCAAATGTGGTGGTGGGAGAGGCCGGACAGAATGCACACCCCGTTCCTGCGGGTTTGGCATGGCAAAAGTAGCATGCCCAATGGTTACGGATTTAACAGTCATCGGCGTTGCTCCTTCCGTTTTGTCTGTCCCAGGGAGCGATAGAGGATCTGCTGTCACCCCTCTTATCACACATCTTACTCACCTCTCGTGCCTACGAACCAGTACACTACCATCGAGATGGCAGAAATCGTCCCCGTCGGAGTTCTCAGTACTATTACATACCATATTATTATTCTCGCCATCGAGTCTGGCCAGACCAACGATCAGGTCCGTCGCAGCCTTGAGCTGGTCCGCACTTGTGATCGCGATCTCCAGCACCTGATCAGCCTGCGCGACGAACATCTAGATATTCTGGAACGGAAGCCGATCGAGCTCGAACGTATCAACTCAATCATTGAGGACGCTCACAAAGGACTCATTGAGGTAGGCAGGATCGTCGAAAAGTGCAGGCCAGAGGCAAATAAGGGTAGGCTGCCATTCGCACGCCGAGGGCGATGGGTTTTGTTCGACTCGAAAGAATTCAACAGTCAGGTTCCGGTCATCAACAGTCATCATCAGGCAGTACTCGCCGAGGTCACCTTTCTCCGGCAGATTGCTCTTCATATCCCGACCCCGGCGCAGAATCAAGTGATCGACGCAGGCACCAACAGGTCGGTCCAGAAAAAGCGAGTTGGTATCGACAACGTCAACCTCCTAGGAAGTCTCATGGGAAGAAAACCTGGTATTTTACCCTCAACCGAATATTTTTGCATGCCCGAGCTAACATGTATGATGTTCATCAGCCGCGAGACATCCGATGCCAACACCTCAGGCGCCTCCAGCCGATGTTGCTGTCGGTCCTCACAATTCACAATCAACTCCGCCTTCTCTACCACCAAAACCCCCTTCGTACCAAGATCCCAATTTTGTTGCAAGCTCCTTTGCAAAACACATCAACCTCTCCGACATTCAGGCAAGCAGAGGGAGCCCAAGTATGGTCTACCCGACCCCCTGGGCGCAACCACCAGCCTTCAGCCCAGTGCCTCCCCAGTTTGTGCAGGAACAACTCTCCACAGGAACGGACCCGGCACAGTACAGGTCACTCTCACCCTTCTCATTTTCTGAGCCGCAGTCTCAGTATCACGGGAGCCCTACCTACCCTTCAAGTATTCCCACTCAGCCAACTCCATCCCCCTCATACTACTCAGCACAAACCCAATGGAGGAACGAACAAACCTACCAGCGGGAAAATAGGGCGGAACATGCCGGGGAGGGGGGAAGGCGAGAAGGCACGAGGCAGGCGGGGAACTTCACCGATCTCGGTTGGGAGTCGCAGCCTGAAAGTCAGGGAAACACCGCAAGGGAGACGCCGCGCTCAGGCTTGGTTGAACGGGACATCAGTGCTCAAGCCACGTCTACCGCCTCTTTTACGAACTGGGATAATTGGAACCGCCATTAAAATCAAGAACGAATCATCCATCAGAGTTCGGGGTAACGGTGTGTCTCAGCACAAACATGATTTGTGAGAACTTAGCTTTGTTTGACCGTACATACGCTGCAGGCGGCTGAAATAACCTGTCATTTTCCTTACAAATATCACATAACCGAAGCAAGTGCCAGGAGCGCCTTATCTTGGCAATCAGGCTCCGGACGCCCCCAACATGTGCAGCTGAATGTTGAGTGGCCAAGACAGCCTTGGCAATCAGGCTCTGGCTCTGTTGGTACTCATGACTCTCCTTGAGAGAACATGCCCCTTTTCGTGCGGAATGCTACCGCAGATCACTCAACCCTAAGCGAAGCTTGAACGAAGTTGACTTTGTGTGCCGCTTGTTCGCCGGGTGATAGTGGTCCTCCCTCGGCCGACGGCAACTAATTAGCATCTGAGCAGTGTCAGGTGTTCCAGATGATTCACTATGGCTACTTACATCAGACAGACTCTTTGTTGCCAGGGGCACTGGTAGATCAGGATACTGGGCCTTTAGACATATTGGAGTCTGGCGGCAATACTGTGGCTGGCGCTGCAAGAACGGCGACAAGCTGGATCACGGGGTAACAGGTGTAATAACAACAAGCGTTTCGCTTTTTTTGTGTCTATCTAACACCCGCGAGTGACTTTGGCAGTTTTAGTTGTTCTTCTTCCCGCGGGCTAAAAACTCCCGAATCACATTCTCAGTAATCTGCGCAACATCATTCTGATATCCATCCCAAGCCAACGAGTTGTTCCAGTTGATGCTGCCCACACTAAAGACAGAACCACCTCCGTTAGTCTCATAGTACACCATGTCACTCCTAACAAGAGGGGAAGTAGATCCCAAGGTTCCAATCATTGGGAAGATGAGCTCCTCGTTGAAGAGCATGAAGTGGTCGTCGTGTCGCTCGCTTCGGGCAAGAAGGATGGCATTTTCGGGACTTCCGATGGCAAAGTCCAGGCGGTCGAGTTCGTCACCGCTGGCGCCTCCCGCCAGGCCCTTGGTGCCCAACAGCTTCTTGGACTCTTCGTTGAGTCCCTTCCACAACCAGGCAAGAGAAGGGTTGTTCAGAGCCTCTTCAGTGGGGATGAAAGGTCGTCCGGGACCCTTGCCAGAAGCGCAACTTCCAATACCCCAGAGTTCGTTGGGAGAACGACCAAGAGAGCGCCAGAGACCCCCCAGCTCTCCGTTGAGAGCGTGGTGACGTTCTCCAGCAGGATTCTGGTGTGTTCGGGCTCCGACGTCAGCTCGTCGGACTTCCATTCTGTGGGGGCGCTTTGGGTCGGTGACGGATTTCCACTACAAAGATATCAAGTTAGTTAAAATTGCACCAGTATGGCCTGTTTCCTTGTGAATACTTACGTAGAAGCCGTTTCCGCCAGCATAGATAAGAGAGCCACCATTCTGGGCGTGACCCTCATAAGCATCAAGAGCTTCAAAGGAAGGATACTCTGGGTGGGAGCCGGAGATGACTACATCATACTGAGCCAGTGCAGCACGACCTCGAAGATGAAGATCATGATCTGTGAGGATATCATATCCATCTCCGAAGTGCTTCTCCAAGAAACCGACCATCAAAAGATCAGCAGAGAACTCCCTGGGTCGCTGGAAACCCCAGTGGATATAGTCAGGGCGCACGTTGAGGATGGGTCGCTTCGTCGTACTAAACACAACACCTGAGCCGTCACTGTGTATGTCATAGATGGAGAGACCAAGATCATGGCGTCTGACCATCTTGTGGTAGTTATTGGACGTTACGAGTTGGATACCCTCTGGGAACGAGATGCGGGTGGGCTTGCTCTCGTCGTACATGCGTTCATTGGCATACGCGAGATAGGTAAAGGTAGGGAAGACGAAGGCAATCTTAGCTTGTGGGCGGACCTCCTTAGGACGAACGAAGAAGACAATGGCATCTTTCAAGTCTGACTCAGTGTCTTCTACTTCAATAGCGTAGGCACCAGAGCGAAGATCGGATGGGACGGTGAACTGGAAATCGGTGTCCCAAGCAGCGTCATCAAGATCATCTTCATGGAAGTGAATCGCGCCAAAGCCATACTTTGCCTCCTTCCAACCAATACCAATGAGCTTGTGGTCGTAGTCGTGGCCACGGATGGCGCGTGTGGGGGCGTTGACGAGAATACCACTGAGTCCAGAACCAGAGACGTCAAAGATCTCGTCAGTGTCGATGCCCACGGAAAAGTCGTACTTTGCGATATCCCATGACTTCTTTCCCAGGGCTCGGAAGGTAGGGGAGTCGATTCTTCCGTTGAAGAAGTGTACCGGGAATTCGGAGGATGATAGGGGGTTGGCAGCCAAGGTTGCGGCAAAGTAAAGGGGGCTTCCAGAATCTAGTTGAGCGGCATCTCCAAGTGTCGTGTGAACAGTAGTTGGACCTGGAGCAATCTCATTTCCGGCCTTGAGGTGAGACAACTCCAGTTGAAGGTCCTTGCCTCGGATGGTGAGACGGACGTGGAACCAACGCTCACGACGAGCAGCAGATGCGATCTTCTTGGTCTCAACGGCCTTTCCAGTACCGATCCAGACAACGAGGTTGTCTTCTTTATCAAGGAGCACACAGATGCCAGCCTTTTTCGTTGTGTCCAGGTTGGAGAAGATGGCTTGAGGATGAGGGGCGTGCAACATCCAGGGCTGAGCATAGAACTCGATCTGGACAGCCTCGGACTTGTTCAACAGCGGCTCTCTTGTCCAGGCCTCGACTAGACCATAAGATCCAGGGTGTGATGCCTGGAAGCGACCTTTGAGCTCTCCCTTTGGGCCATGCTCCACAACTTCTTTGGCAGGTGTAGGAGCATGGGGTACGTCGAGGCCTTGCAGGAGACGGACCAACTGATACTTGAGCTTCGGGCTTGTTGAAGATATCTTATCATATGATTAGTATTTGCTTCATTGAAGGGGTGGAGACTAGCAGTAGCTTACCTTGACGTTGGCAACATCGCCAGGAGAGACAACCCAAGGGTCGACATACCCAGTGATTTCCTCCTCGTCGTGACGAAGGGCAGGACGAACAGGGTATTGTGCAGCAACCATTTTGGGAGTTTAATTCAGATAGGCAAAGATGTGGTCAAAGCTTGTTATCAACAGGGACTTGAATGGAGTACAAGGGTGTTCTTGTGCTTGAGCCGTTGGTTCTGGGGTGCTCCATGGCTACAACTGTCTGCCCCTTGCCTCCTTATACTGACAGGATGAAGCTACTCGAAACAGGAAACCCGAAACATACTGCTAACACAAAGCCGGCTTATTTCCTCAAGGAGTAATCACGTCGGCTGCCGTTGGATTGAGGGGTCAAGCATGCGATAAGGATTGAGGAGAAGTCAATAGTTTGGCTTGGCGAGATGGATTGCATATGTAGAGGGGGGATATTGGTTTCCGGGCTCATTGACTCGAGTAGGAAATAACTCTTTATCAAACTTCCTTTTCTGTAGAGATTACAATTCCTTCTGCCAAGAGTCTGACTACCAGTTGGCGTGAGGAGATGGTTGGGCATGATCGCCCAATGGCTTATCCAACGTATCAGACGCCACCTGTTTACGCTCCAGGGCTCCTTAGATCCATGCTAATCCCGTCTCCGCCCCCGCACTCATACCGGACAACAGGGTGAGTCTGGGGAGGCTAGTTTGGTCCCACAGGCCAGCATAACCTGGGGTTCCGGTGTTCCGCGAGAGAGGGTCGTGCCCACTAGCTTGTGTCTACACCCACTAACCTCGCGCTCAATCACCCGTTTGTTATCTGGAGGTGAGAGACTTGACGTCAAGAAAGGTCTTTCGGGCGCGGGGAACAGCTCCGAAGCTTTGATAATCACACGTTGCCAAGTGCCTTCTCTTTGATCAAAGAAAGAGACTAGGAAGTGTTAATCCGGTACTCAACTCCTCGAAAGAGGTATAAAGAAGACCCCATCCGTCTGCATGACACTGAAGCCCCAACACGTACGTGCCCCATACGCCATTGTCTCCTCGCCTACAGTTACCTTATTACAGTGTTTACAATGTCTCCCCAGAATCGGTCTCCTGCCAATATGCAGGATGAGATAGAGGCAATTCCCGGAACGGTCCACCTGGTGGACTCGCAGGGGAAACTGGATTCTCAGCATGCGCGTGGAGCCGAGAAGGATATTGTCCTTGTTCCAGCCCCATCGTCCCACCCTGATGATCCTCTGAATTGGTCCCCACGACGCAAATATCTCTCTGCTTTTTGCATGGCAGCGTACGTTCGGTCCATCTGTTGTTCCCACAATAACTGACTCATCGATTAGCTATGTGCTTATCATCGGTATTTGCTCATCCGCTCTGTACTCCACCCTGGGTCCCTTGTCGGAAGCAACCGGGCTCACCTACAATGATCTCAACTCCGGAACCGGTTACATGGTACAGGCCCCGATCCAGACCCAGTTTCTTATCTTGTCATACACTTGGAGCACTCTTTTGGTGGAGGCTCGTTCAATCTGTTATCTGACAATCTCATAGTTCTTATTCTTTGGGTGGGGATGCATTATCTGGCAGGCTATCGCCATCCAGTATGGCAAAAAGCCAGTATACCTTTTAACCACGGCGGGAACATTGGTAATGTCACTCTTCTTATTGGGTCCTCTCCTCTAACAGTAGTAGGGTGTCATGGTCTGGCAGCCCTATGTCCGCTCCAACGGAGAGTGGATCGCAACCAAGATCTTGCAGGGGATATTCGGTGCACCGATCGAGTCGCTGGCTGAGATCACAGTTTCGGATGTGGTATGAATAACCTCACATATCTTGTGCCCAGTATGGCATGCTCATGAAGTCGTGATAGTTCTTTACACATGAACGAGGCAAGTTTATTGCACTCTACGCTCTCGCACTTGGATACAGCAATGGCATTGCACCACTCATTATGGGATTTATCAATGATGGTCAAGGCTACAAGTGGGTGTTTGTAAGTGATCTCGAACAAATAGGATACGAGGTCGGATATCTAACAAGCCCCGACAGTACTGGTGCGCCATCTTCTGCGCAATCCTCCTCGTCATCATCTTCTTTTTTATGGAAGAGACGAAATTCGACCGTGCCAAGTACATGACCAGTCAACACATCGAAGGCCAGCCTCTACCAAATACCAACCAAGTCCAGCCCGAGCTCGATAGTAAGGACGACACAGATGGTAAGCAGGATGGCGACCAGGAGCCAGTCCGCACCACTACCACGCTCTCGCACGTTGAAGGTCCGCATCATGGTCTGGATGAGCAGTTCAAGAAGAAGTCCCGGCTGGCGAGGATAAAGCCTATCGAGCGCGAGAACTTGCGCGGCAAGAATCAACTTGTCAAGCTGATAATTCGCCCCATCCTACTCCTGCTGTTCCCCATCATTTCCTACTCTGGTTTCATCTATGGATGCAACATTATCTGGCTGTCGGTTTTGAACGCAACAGAGTCCATGGTTTTGTCAAACAGGCCTTACAACATGTCAACTTCTACCGTTGGCCTCACCTTTATTGCACCCTTGGTTGGCACCACTCTCGCGTAAGCTGATCGGCCCGTCTTTGTGTTCAGACGGGATTTCTAATGTCCGTTTAGGTGTGTGTATACCGGAATTTTCGGAGATCGCTTCATTGTCAAAATGGCTCGTCGTAATAATGGGTTCATGGAGGCTGAGCATCGGCTTTGGCTCTTCCTCCCTTCCCTGGTATTGATCCCGTTCGGCTGCATCCTATTCGGGGTTGGAGCATACTTCGAAGCACACTGGTTCGCCATTGTCTTTGCTATGGGAGTCATCTCATTTACCACCACGGCTGGGTCTCAAATCTCGATCGCATACTGCATCGATTGCTATCGCGACCTGGCGAGTGAGGCTTTGGCCACGGCCATCATCATCCGAAACACGATGGCATTTGGTATTGGATATGCGTAAGCCAAAGGATCAATTCAAGCCGAAGCCGTATCACGTCACTGACCGAAGTACCAGCGTTACCCCTTGGGTGGTCAATCTCGGTTATCAAAACGCCTTCATTCTTGGGGGTTTTGCAGGGCTTGCACACAACTTGACCATTTTCCCCGTTATGAAATGGGGACGCGCCCTGAGACAGCGAAGTGCCGAAAAGTACTGGAAGGTGGTCAAGGAAGGATCTGATTTGGACCTCAACCATTAAGGATACGACTCTTGTGATCGATCTGTTGATGTCAAAGTTGAGGGATCGAAGTGTGGTCTAGGTTAGCTGTGGCTGGAGCTGTGGCTTGTGCTTGTGCCGAGGAATGAGGGAAATGTTGCGCAAACTTCCTGACTAGGTAGTATCTTCAGCGGCCAATCACAAGCGAGGCTCGTATTAACAAGACGCGCCACGATGATCACATGTCTTGGCTTTGCAATCTTACAGGACAACTCAGTTGCCAGGGAGAGAACTAGGGGAGGATTATTATTAGCTCAGATCAGGTCAGATTGAGGAGGCAGCCCAGGCAACACAGGGCTTGGGATAATGCCTGTGTTGGCTGGTTTCGAGTTGATGATACTACCGCTTTGGGTAACACGAGAAGCAATGTCTCAATATGGAACTACCGTCATCACGAATTTCTCTGATTGGTCAACACGTCAGCCTCAGTCTCCTAGCACATGCAACGATGCGACAAGCCATTCGTCTCACTGCCATCCACCGTCTTCCTGTGACAAGCCATTATCTGCCGAGAGGCGTCTAACCGTAACGAGGGTGGTGGCTGTGTCACATCATGATTGGATGAGCAGTGGGCCAAGTATGACATAATCTGACCGCCTCCCCCTTTTCCCCTTTCAGCCACGTCGCGGGTCAAACACATGCCATTTTTTTGAAAAGACGGTATAACCATCCAAGCTTCGAAAACTGCACCTCGGAGATTTCTGTCCCCATTTTTCACCACTCAGATTTCTTGAAGTAACTGCACTGCTACATCATGGGTGAGGTATTGGAAACTCAGACGGTTCCTGTTGGGAGCAGCGAGGCCGAGGAATGGTGTATGTTGCCTAGGAATGCCCTTGACCCCTATTCTTATGCTGATGTTGGATATAGATCTCCCTGATAAGATGCTTGCCAGTTAGTGATGAAACTTCTACTACGTATGTTGCCGATTCAACGCTGACCAGTTTGGGTGTAGGACACCCTGGCAAGCCTCACATTGCTGGTGAGTGATGAGCAGGCATTTGATTTTATGAGCCTAGCTGACTTGTCTCAGGCCTTGATGAGTATCGTCAGATGCACCAGCTTTCCATCCAGGATCCTGATACCTTTTGGGGAAACCAGGCTCGAGAGCTGCTATCGTGGGAGACTGACTTTCACACCGTCCAGCATGGCTCCTTGGCTGAGGGCAACGTTGGCTGGTTCCTTGGAGGCAAGCTTAATGCTTGCTTCAACTGCGTGGATCGTCATGCCCTCAAGGACCCTAACAAGGTTGCCATCATTCATGAGACTGATGATGGACATGGTGGGCACTCGGTGACTTATGGAGAGTTGCTGAAGCAGGTGAGCAAGGTCTCTTGGGCTCTCAAGGATCTGGGTGTGCGAAAGGGCGATACTGTCGCCATTTACATGCCCATGGTCCCTGAGGCGCTAGTTGCCATCCTCGCCTGTGCTCGCATTGGCGCTGTTCACTCCGTCGTCTTCGCTGGCTTCTCTGCTGGGTCTCTTCGAGATCGCATCATTGACGCCAAGAGCAAGGCGGTCATCACAGCCGATGAAAGCCAGCGAGGCGGCAAGACTATCGGCATTAAGAAGATTGTCGACGAGGCTTTGAGCCCCCTTGAGGGTGTTCAGACTTTGGTCTTCAAGCGGACTGGTGCTGAGGTTGGTTGGGTTTCCGGCCGAGACCACTGGTGGCATGAAGAGGTCAAGAAGTGGCCCAGTTATATCCCTCCTGTTTCCATGGATGCAGAGGATCCCCTTTTCCTTCTATACACGTCTGGATCTACGGGTAAGCCAAAGGGTATCTTGCATACTACTGGTGGCTATCTCGTAGGAGCTGCGGCCACCGGCAAGTATGTGTTCGACATTCACGGAGATGACCGTTATTTCTGTGCTGGCGATGTCGGATGGATTACCGGCCACACCTACGTGGTTTATGCCCCTCTGCTTTTGGGCGTGTCCACCGTTGTTTTCGAAGGCACACCCACATATCCTTCCATCAACCGCTACTGGGACATTATCGCCAACCACAGGATCACGCATTTCTACGTTGCGCCCACCGCTCTTAGATTGCTGAAGAGGGCTGGATCCGATCCCGTCGACCACGACACCAGCAGCCTTCGTGTTCTTGGTTCAGTCGGAGAGCCTATTGCCCCTGAGATTTGGAAGTGGTACTTTGACACGATTGGCAAGGGCGAATGCCACGTTGTTGATGTGAGTTGCTTCTCCTTTCTGGATCTATCATTCTGATAAGGGATTCTAATTATGGTAGACATACTGGCAAACTGAGACTGGATCTCATGCTGTCACGCCCCTGGCTGGCGTCACGCCCACCAAGCCTGGATCTGCATGCTTGCCATTCTTTGGTATCGACACCGTCTTGATCGACCCCGTTTCTGGTGAGGAAATCCACGGAAACGGAGTCGAGGGCGTGCTTGCTTTCAAATCTTCTTGGCCTAGCATGGCTCGAACAGTGTATGGTGACCACTCGAGATTCCAGGAGACGTATCTGGATGTTTACAAGGGATACTATGTGAGTCAAATGAATTTTAGCTGTTAGTTCGCCGCTAATGTTGAGCTTAGTTCACCGGTGACGGGGCCAGCCGTGATCAAGATGGCTTTTACTGGATTCGCGGCCGCGTTGATGATGTTATCAACGTCAGTGGCCATCGATTATCCACGGCTGAGATCGAAGCTGCCATGGTCGAGCATCCTGCAGTCGCCGAATCTGCCGTTGTGGGCATCGCTGACGAGCTCACTGGCCAGTCCGTGGTGGCTTTTGTCTGCCTCAAGGAGGCCTTCAGAGCCAACGAGGAAGCCGTCCATCTCGAGCTCAGACAGCAAGTTCGAAAGAACATTGGTCCTTTTGCGGCACCCAAGAACATCTTTGTGGTGACTGATCTCCCCAAGACTCGATCTGGAAAGATTATGCGTCGTGTTCTGCGAAAGGTGGTCATGGGCGAGCAGGATCAGCTTGGAGATGTGACTACCCTGTCGGATCCTTCTGTTGTTGGAAAGATTATCGACGTTGTGCACAAGGGGGAGTAGAGGCATAGAAGGAATGGGTATTAGACGGCGATTGGTGAACTTGTCGGCGGGCTGGTAGGTAGAGTAAAATGGGTTCTCATCGGTTAAAGGAGTAGAAGAATAGTCCTCTGAGTTTAATACACTTTTTGATGCAAGACCGGGATCGGGCACATCAAAGTGGCAGGGAATGACCACCCAGAGGCAATAGGCCTTCAGTTAGATGTCAGGCTGCAGCTTGAGAACGTATGTCTTCAATTTTGCGGTGCCGTGCACCATTAGGTTGTAGGTTATGGTGTTTTCGGCGTTGGATTTGATGTGGCATGGTGTCAAAAAGCGTGGTTTAGATTGTTAAGACCGGTAGTGTCGTTTGGAAACATCCCCAAGTTCACAACGATATATCGAGTGTTGCTTCTTTCAATACTGTCCTTCAAACTCGTTTTCTTTTGTCATTACAACCTGTTATTTATCTGAGTTAAGCTGACTCAACCAAGCTTGATAAGGCTAACTTTGTTAGAGGCAGGATGACAGAAGAGCTCGAAAGCTTGTTAAGTAGGTACCCTAAACTAGGTACCTAGGTCGGCCGCTCTGACCTTACCGATATTACGCAAAAGACACTTTCGTACAAGATGAAAACAAAATCTTGAAAGAATGGAGGAAAAATGTTGTATTCTAAATACGGCTCTTGTCACTCAGCCACGGGCCTGTTACAAAGTCCAACCCCTCCCGTAGCCAACCATCTTGTGTTGTGGCAGGGAAATCAAACCCGTGATCACCTGGGCGGATGGCTACGTGAAACTTGGTATCCGGGTGTGACCTTTGTAGGATGTTGACCAGCTTCCTTGTGCCATCAACGGGGACCGCTGTGTCGTTTTCGCCATGAAGGAGGAACAACGGCGGGAGAAGTGGCTTCCCAGCTTCTCTCGGAGGTAACAATCCTGATTCTATGCGTTCAAGCACAAATAGCTCTGGCTCATGACCCAGAATGTCAAGGAAACGTCCGTTCTGGACCACGGCTATGGCAGAGTCTAGCCTTGTGGGCGGATCTGCCTCGGTGATGGCGGTGTTCCCAGCAGTAGCTGAAATGAAGCTATCTGCATCCTCTCCAGGATAGTTAGACACTCCCACAATCGGCTTTTGATATGGCGTTGTGTAATGAGCCGACTGCATGTCTATCATGGGATAGAGCGTGATCATGGCTTTGGGACTCGTGAATCCTGATA
Source organism: Fusarium duplospermum (assembly GCA_003946985.1). Lineage (NCBI taxonomy): Eukaryota > Fungi > Ascomycota > Sordariomycetes > Hypocreales > Nectriaceae > Fusarium > Fusarium duplospermum. The sequence goes on along the minus strand of NKCI01000143.1, from coordinate 25,640 downwards.
GAACGGACTGCAACGCCAGATATCCGCCTGGTACACTGTTCTTAGCCAATATGTTATGGAGAGTTAAAGGTGGCGGCCGTACCTGCGCTTTCACCCACAAGCAGAGTCTGGGCCAAGTTCATTGCGATACTGGACCGTCCAACTGATACTAAGTGTCGTCCAGGACCTCCTGTCTGTACCCAAGTCCAGAAGTTGGCCATGTCCTGTATAATGTCCCTTCCTTTGACTTCTGGGAGAAGCCGATAGTTAGGGCTGAGAATGATGGCATCGTGCTCATCAGCAAAGTCCAGAATCCATTTGGAGAACCAGGCTGGAAAGAGACTCGATCCTGTGATCTGGGTGGGTTTGTTAGCATGAGTGGTCGATACCTGGACAATGGCACTTACAAGAAATCCGCCGTGTATCCTCACAATAACAGGTCTGGCTCTCGTACTTTTCCGTTTGGGGATCAAGATGTCTACCCCAATCTCAACCCCCTCAGAGTCAAAATGAGCCCGAGTGATGTCAAACCCATTGAAGATGCCATGAGGCACGCTATGCAAAAGGTCGATCAAGGCCTTGAACTGAGCGTCACGCTCTTGCTTGGTAACCTCCATTGCACCTAAACGAGCTCAACCTGAAGTTCCTTGTCTGGTCTCTTGGCTGTTAGAGAGAGGAGATAAAAGGAGGAGAAAAGTGGAAACCAACATGGGCCGTCATAATCTTATACTCGATATGGAGAATAGGGAGTTGCGCTTGTTCCGCGCCGTCCGATACCCCGCTTCTTAGCATATTCCCTAAAACAGTTTACCCTATGGGGATGATCGGAGTCATATGGAGCTGCCGAGATGTTGTTTACGGCACTGATTGAAGTTGGATGAAGATAGCTGTTTTGGGGATGACACAAGTGGGACGGGAGATAGGTGGTAAGAGCTTTTAGGAGTCGATGGATCTCGGGTAAAATCCGAGCATTGAGTTTTGGGTGCGTCTCAAAGTTAAGGAGAGAAATCAATGTCTGATGTCTGTTATTGTATTCTTTGTTGTAGTTCAATCCCGTTGCTTGATGACATAACTGAGCCGATAGATAGTCTAATGTCTGTCCTGATGCAAGGCCATGCCGGCCTCAACAACCCCGGCGCCATCTATTCCAATATCAAGATCCATCAGCCTGCTGTAAGGCCTTGTATATCTCCGTCTCTACCCGATCCGAGCACTCGAGTACCAAGCGATCTATCGTAGCGTTAGCATTAGACCATCCCTACAAGTCTGGAAAACCTACCACCATAAGGGATGATTTGAGAAGCAATGATGCCACCGATGTTATTCTTTCTGTCGGCGAACCAGAAGAGATTGGCCAGGCCTTCCCATGACGCTGTACCGACAGCTCGGCCAGTCTCAGATGCAAAGTGGCTGAGTGAAAATGACATTCCCCATCCCTCGGTGTGGTCGTCTGGCATTGGAGTAAGGGGTGTCGGGTTAGCCAGTTCGGGCTTCGCAACGGGAACACAAACGTTGCTGTATCGTGGTTTGTCGGCAATTTGGTCCGTGAACATGGCTATAGAAATCTGTGTCAATCATGGAACGTAGAATCTTTCGAAGGAAGTATACGCACCTTGCACAGTCTCGGGCTTGAGAAGGCGTACGCCTGTCACCTTATCGATGCCGTCGTTGAGAAGAAGTGAAATGAGCCCTGCTTCCGTTAGTGAGTGTAGGTACATAATTGAAGGGCTAAACTCACTTCCAAACTCAGCTGGCTTTCCAAAGCAACCATGGCCTCCAGCACACGGTGCCTTGTTACCCTCTCCGTACGCCAGCAAAGGTCGTCGGTAGAAGTGATCAACGGCTGCCAACTTTTCATCTGGTGCCCTCCGATGCATATAGGCCATATTTGCCTTGGCCTCCTCTGAGGGATGAAAGGTTACGCTGTTCATCCCCAGTGGTCGAAAGATGTTGGTTTTGAAGTATTCGTCTAGCGACTTTCCAGAGACTCGCTCAATCATGACACCCACCCAGTCCATTGAGATTCCATACTGGAACTTTTCACCGGGCTGGTTGACGAGAGGGCGATTGGCCAGTTCTACTGCTTCTCCTGAGAAATCATCTGCGCCAACTGGACGGGTGTATTCTGCCAACTTGGCATCCTCAAAAGCGTAACCAAACCCAGCTAGATGTCGATTAACACACTTTCGTCTTCGGCAGAGTTCTCAATGGGTTCTGTGCTTTACCTGTATGGTTAAGGAGCATTCGCAGAGTTATGCGTCTCTTCTTCTCAACAAGCTCAAATCCACCATCAGCGGTGCGAGTCAGGACTTTCACATCCCTCAACTCAGGACAGATCCTCTCAACCTCATCAGCATCATCAAGGTGTAGCAAGCCACGCTCAATAAGTTGCATGCATGAGACAGAAGTTGCCACCTTGGTAAAAGAAGCCAAGTAAAAGATTGTGTCTGTGGACATCAAGTCCTGGGAGCACATTCCCCTTGTTCCGGAGGAGTGCTGGAAAATTGGCTCGCCATCGTTTCTGAAGGCAAGATAGACTAGGCCAGGGATCTTTCGGTCGGCACTTCCGGATGTGTATTCGTCAATGATGTCACGGAGCTTGTCTTGGAGACTTGCAGATAGGATGGAAGGCATGGTGGCAGTAGGCGATGACAGGGAGGCCGGAAGTCCAGAACACAGGGGTCGTTGTGCCGAGCTGTTTGTTATCTCGGAGCTCCTAGGTTTGTACTCGGGACTGGACCCTTCTTGATTATGCGTGAACCGTTCTTGATGACCACCCTGTTGTCAATCCAGCCGAGTATTTCCAGAGTTGGAGAAATGATGTTTGTCAGAAAATCGCGATGTTGTGACGAAAGCAGTCTAACGATGGCCTGGTGGCTGCGGGGCTAGCCGAGAACGGGACTACTAAGTATTACCATATTAGGCATATCTCATGAACTAAAACAACAATAAGAAATTCATGTACATGTATAGACATGCCACCTTGAGCTGAACCGAGGAAGAACAACACTCCGTATCTACGGCCCACGAACACTTCCCAAGTTATCAAAATTATCTCACCGTATCAACATGTCTTCTGCCGTTCGCTATCAGTTTCTCCCCGGCCCCGTTGGGGAGATGCTGCGCTCCGCATCACTTGCCACTACGGCATCCATCCCGATAACGGGCACCCTCGTCATCACAACTGGACATGTTGGAGTGAACCTGAAGACAGGGGAACTCGTAACTAGCTCTGTGGAGGAAGAGTTCAACGCAGTCTTTGACTGTATCGACGCCGCTCTCCGAAACGCCGGAGTGAGCAAAGGCCTCGGTTCAGCTCACAAGTTGATCGCATACTTCACTCGTGCTGAAGATGAAGCAACCATGTTGGCGCTGTTCCGCAAGCGCTGGCCGGGGCATACTCCCACTCTGACGTCGGTGGTGGTTGCGGCTCTCGTCAACCCCGGAATGCACTTGGAGCTTCAAGCGGAGGCAATCGCAGACTAGGAGGAGAATCTCGGACGTATGGATGGAGTGGCAAGGAAGTTGGGGCACAGTGGGCGTTCGTCGGGGATAGCTGTCACAATAAGGATTGTCAGGGGTCAAGGATGAACAGTCATGGGCTTGTTTCTGCGGCAAGGGGCAGGTGGTTAAGATCTACTAGCCGAGTCTGTACATGTTAGCCAACTGGGGTCCAAGATGGATGAATTGCACGTTGCAGGTAACTTGTTTCCATTCTAGCACTGGTCTATAGTAATGTTTTTTTGCCTGTCATGGTGAAACCAACAACTACCTCTAAGCCCGGTCAGGCATGTTTCGGTAAGGGTTGTTAGGATCGGCCATCTCCTCCTCAACCGACTGAATAGTCTTGACCACCTTTGCAGGGGCCCCGAGAGCGATGGAGTAGGGGGGCAAACTCTTGGTAACCACGGCGCCAGCGCCAACAGTACATCCTCGTCCAATGGTCACCCCGGGAAGGATCACGACGTTGCCTCCGATCCAACAGTCGTCCTCGATTCTAATAGGGTGTCCGAACTCGACAAACTTTATGCGGGAGAGAACGCTGGTCTCATGACCCGCTGTGTAGATGTGGACATTGGGGCCCATCTGGACACGATCGCCAATGATGACGAGGCTGGTATCCAGGATGGTTAGGCTGGCCAAGATTTTGTTAGTCAAGACGTTGCAGACAAGTGATCTGAGGGTTGCTTACCCGAAGTTCATGAAGCAGTTCTCACCAATGGAGATGTTGGAGCCGTAGTCAGGTGCAAAGGGTGGCTCAATGAAGGTTCCTGAGCCGACCTTTCCGAGCATGCCAGAAAGCATCTCGAGTCTCTTCTCGGCAATCTCTTCATAGTTTCCGGTATTGGGATCTAAGTTGTTGAAGTTGTATGCCACGCACCGAGCCTTGTGGCGACCCTCCAACAGCTTGGGGTGTAGCGGGTTGTAACTGCAGGGATGTAACGCCCGAGGTTAGACAGACGTCAAAGGTGCATGGGCCATGAACAAGACGTACAGCATGCCTGAAATCATCTTTTCATACTCGTCACACCAAGGAGTACCCTGCAGGCCCTTGGCGACCTCAATGATCTCGGGATCCAACTGTTGCTTGGCCATGATGAAAGATAGTGACTGTACGGTGGGAAAGAGATAGGACTGATAGTTGAGTAATTCGAAGGGTTATCGGGTCAAAGGCAACATGTATCTTTCGAAAGATATCAAAGATTACTTGCCTGCTTATCCGATGCGGAGCTGGTGAAGGTACTTGCTAGGTGGTTGGAGAGTTGAGGTTGGCTTTAAAGCGCGGAGAAGACGGACGCGGTGAGAAGTTATGTCCTCATTAGGAATTAACGAGATGTGGCTTCCCCTCCTTGTGAATCCACATTGGAGACCATGACCCGCACAGTGTCGGACCGGTATCTAGACTGTACAGAACGTTATCGCTTGCTGAAATCTTCCAAGCCCCATGGGTCAAGGATCACGGCAGAGATAACCGGTCCTACCTTAGCCAGCCCTTCCCCGCGTTTCCGGATCATGTTGGGCTGTGGGGGAGGGTCTGGGGTGCGGAGGAAAGGGCGTTTCGGCATTGATAGGAGATTGTAGAGATGTGTTCAAGGCCGAGATTGCCCAAGTGCTAAACTTGAGAAAGATAGCCCCGAGCACATTTTTACTTAAAGGTCGACGGCATGACCCTGTCGCAACCTTGTTCCATCCTCTTTCGATCCCATCATTCCTCACAAGTTTTTGGCCATCTCCTTGTTTCCTTTACTTAGCACTCATCATGGCTCAGAACACCGTTGGCGAGGACATGGCCAAGGTCAAGTCCCATGCCACCAATGACTCGGACGTTGGCATTGGCAGGGTTGAAGACATGCGTGGCGAGGTCTTGAAGGGCGATGATGTCGACGACAACATTCTCCTCGCTCAGGGTCATGTTCCTGTTATGAGGCGTTCCTTTAACCTACTCGGAACTCTGGGACTCGGCTTCAGGTAGACCGCGTCCGTCCCCGCGAATCGATTCCTTCATACTTAACAATTGTCTAGTATCACCAATTCGTGGGTTTCGTATGCCAGCTGCTTTGGACAGAGCTTGCTCTACGGCGGACCTCAAGCCACAGTCTTTGGCTTGATCGTTGCCTGTGCCGTTCAATGGGTCATCATTCTTGGTCTTGCAGAGCAGGCCTCGGCTTTCCCGTCATCAGGAGGTCAGTGCTTCTCCCTCATCTTGGAATCTGCCGGCTGACCGATCTCCTTACCACACAGGCCAATACCACTTTACCTACATCCTGGCCCCCGAAAAGCACCGACGATTCGCTGCCTTCGCCGTCGGTACCATCAGTGTCCTTGGCTGGTGGGTCATTACCTGCTCGGGCATCTCGAATAACGTACAATGCATCATCGGCATGATCTTGTTTGTAAAGCCGGAGTATGAACCACAGAACTGGCACTCCTACCTTCTTTACGTGGGACTCATCTTGATTACGCGTGAGTCGATTTGGAACAAACCCGGCGTTCCCTGACTGACAACTTGAAGTGATTCCCATCTTCACGATTCCTCAAAAACACCTCGGAAAATGGACACAGGCTTGTCTTGCGCTCTCGGTCTTCGGCTTCCTCGTCGTTACCGTCACCATCTTGGCCATGTGCGATGAATACAACCACCCCAGCTTCATTACCACGTTCGACGGTACCAGTGGCTGGCCTAAAGGAGTTGCCTGGGTCATGAGTGTTGGAAACGCCATGTACGCGTTTGCCAGCATGGATGCTGTCATCCACGTTGCTGAGGAGATGCACCACCCTGGAAAGGCCATTCCCAGAGCCATGTTTGTGACCCCCTTAGTAATTGTGCTCTTTTCGGCATACTGACGGGTCCTAGGAACCTCACTCTCATCATTGGTCTGGTTACCTCGGTGCCATTCATCCTGGCCATGATGTTTGTCATCAAGGATCTGGATGCAGTCCGATCGGCCCACCTTCCCAGTCTCGAGGCTTTCTACCAGGCTACTGGCAGCAAGTCGGCAGCCCTTGGTCTGCAGAGCCTCCTTGTGATCATCTTCTACTGTAAGTTTCTTCGTCTCTTCCGAAAGGCCTGTGTTATTGACAAATTCTAGCTTGCATGCCTAGCCAATGGATCACCTGCGGTCGTCTGACTTGGGCTTTCTCGCGAGACGTAAGTGTTTTTCCTACCCATCCCCTGAACATACACTAATGAATGCGGTTTTGTAGCGTGGTCTGCCATTCTCCGAGTACTGGAACCACATCTCGCCTTCTCTCGGTTTCCCCGTCCGAACCACAATCCTCTCAGTCGGATTCTGCATCCTTTACGGCCTGCTTTACATGGCTAGCAGCCAGGCATTCAACTCCATCATCACCACGGCAGTCCTTGGAGTCAACATCTCATACGCTGTGCCACAAGCAATCACCCTCTTCCATGGCCGAGAGAATAAGCTTCCCGAGCGACCCTTTAAGCTCAACAAGATCGTTGGTTATCTCTGCAACGCGTGGACACCACTCTGGGTTACCACGATCGGCATTTTCATTTGCTTCCCGAACAAGATTCCTGTCGATGCCGGTTCTATGAACTAGTAAGTGTTCACTCTGAGTAATTTCTGATGACATTACTGACATTTAATTAGCGTCTGCGTTGTGCTGGGCTTTATGGGTCTCATTCTGGTTGTGCTGTGGGCGTCTGTCCGACGCTACTTTGAGGGTCCTAACATTGACTGGGAGATGCTGAGCACCCAGTACGAGCAAGAGTCCTAGGGCTGCTAAGAATGGTGGGCCCCTTTTAGAATGGGCAAGGGCAAATTTTCAGCTCGGAAATGTACGATGACGACACTCCTTCGTGATAACACGATGGATACTGGAACACACCCTGATCAGGGATGCTGATGGGACAGCACGAACTGTCTCCAAGAAACATGTACAAGAAGCATGGGAGTTAGCACTCTAAGCAAAAGAGAAATCGATCTACAGTCTCACACAAAATAATTATCCCGTGCACAAACCACATGAAATGCTTTGCTTGACGAGAGAGTACGCCGCCCTGTTGTTCCGGGAGACCCCTTAATCTCACCCAAAGTTCGGGAATCTTGTTAGCTGCTGAGCGTCTTCGTAGCTCGGATCTAAGGGATATGAGACTTGAAAACCATTCACTAAGGGGACTCACTGCGTACCGTACGTACTCGATGAAGCTTTCTCTTAGGGATGCGTGGATGGTTAAGCAGCCCCCTCGATAGGTTTGTGTTCCGGTTTTCGAAACTGGATTCGATCCCATACGAGGGTTTGCAATTAAAAGAAATTTACTGAAATGTGTTCTCTTTTCTAATTGAATCCGAGATAACTCAGCCAGAAGATCGAAATTTTACTCAGTCTTGTGCAAGTGACTGAAGCAACTCAGTGTCGGCATGGAGATTTACAGGAGGCCACATATCGGTAGCGACTTGTCTTTTTCAACACAGGCATGAAGCTATTAGCCTAGATGACACTGAACACAATCTCCCACACATAGCAGCATTAGTTACTCAATACGGTTTGCGGTAGTAAAAACAGTACAATTCTCGGCTTGCGTATTGAAAGATTGTAAGCAGTACCTATGATACACTAATACACGTCGCTGGCAGACGCAGTTGTGGACAGCCCCAACGCTGCTTTACAGTCTGCTTGAAGCCTTCTTGTTGGAAGCGGTGATCTCACGGTGAGCAGTCTGGGCATTGAGACTGCCCTGTTCCAAAGCACCATCAATCGCAGCACGCCATCCATGGGCCCAATCAGCAGAGGCGAAAAAGACATTTCCGTGTCGGCTCTGGAGCTCATCCTGATACTTTGACATGTAGCCTGGGCGCCACCAAGCAGGACCTCCCTTGGAGAAGGGGTCGGTGCTCCAGTTATGCAGAATCTACCGTCCTGTTAGTGTTGTTTTAAGGAAGAGGTGTGTATACATACAAGTCTCTTGACATTCATCGGGTGAATCTTGTTCAGAGCATCGATTGTCTTCGTTGCGTCATTCTCTGGGATAAAGGTGTCACGCTCATCCGCACCAAAGGCGACGACGTGGACGTCCCCGTTTGGCAGAACACCATCGCCGTAGCCATACATCAGAAGTCCTGGGAATCGCATGCCGTTCCATCTCTCAAGTTCCTTGTTGCTCACGTCGGCATGGACCTTGGTCATATGGTTAACATGACCAATGTTGATGGCTTCTTGGCGACGTTGAGAGAGGGGAGGGGAGAATTGAACGTCCTTGAGGACATTCAAAGGAATGGTGTTGATGATCTTGCGAGCACGGAACTTGTCGCCGTTGACGGTTGAGATAGTGGTAGGACCATCTCCAGATGAGGCCTGAACGATGGACTTGACCTGAGCAGAGAAGGCATACTCCAGTCCAGCGTCGACCGCTTCTTGGAACATGTGCTTTGCCAAGGCAGTTTGTCCATCTCGAAGCTTGTATCTCAACCATATATCGGTAAAGTTATCTGAGCTATGCGTGAGAAGAGCATGTGAGCGGACCATATCCCAAAGGCTGGAATCCTTCATGTGTCCTCCAGAAATGTGGAGGAGCAGCGAGACGAGAAGACCCTGCTCCTCAGCTGTAAGCTTATGCTTGATCTCCTCAAATCGATCGTGGCATGAGATTTGATCCCACTTCTCGACCGTAGCACGGTCTACGATGGGGTTATCGAGCTGGGCGTGGGGAAGTGGGCAGATAGTACGGCCGAACTGGCCATCGACGTTGACGAACATGTCCCAGCCCTTGGCTTGCATGGCACCGGCTTCCTCATGGCTGAGCTTTCGTGGTTCGGCTCCTGTGATCACAGGATGGTTAATGGTGAGAAGAAAATGGCTGAGGGAGAAAGTTCTTACCTGTGACATTGATGGTATAGTAACCCTTGTGCATATCGGGGCTTCCAGTGGTGATTAGATCTCGATCCATGTTATATCTGGTCATTTCTCGGAACAGATATCCCATGTGGTGAGTGACCCAAGTTCCACCCATCTCGTAAAGGAAGCCTTTTGAAGCATTGAGTAGTCATTCAAGCAATTTGAAATATTGCGACTCACCATCCTTCTTCGCTGTGTAGGTTCGACCGCCAATGCGATCTCTAGCTTCGAGAAGCAAAACAGAGTGATCTAGTGCAAGGTACCACTGATTAGACTGGTAGATACAGAAGCAGGAGGTCGGTCAAGGCGCTTACTCAAGAGGCTCAAGTCGCGGGCTGCAGCAAGACCCGCATATCCGGCGCCGATAACAACGATATCGTAGACCTTGTTGGCAGCATTGGTCAAGGAGCGGGCAGGAGAAATGACAGCATCGCTCTCAATTCCAGTCTTGAAGCCAGTGTGAGGCTCCCACACGTGTCCGTCTCTGGTCTTGGGGGTCATTTTGAAAAGATTCTGGTTCGAAAAATGAGTCTTGGGAGTTGTCAATTGCTTGAGAGAGCTTCTGTTTGGCAGGATGGAACTCAAACTGACGTATATCTTAGCTAGTTCGGTACGTAGAACCTCTTATCGGAAGCTTCCAACTTTCGCCGGACGGTGTGGACCCCCTTTTAGTCTCTTTCTTTTCGGTAAGGTCCGGCATGGCTGCTGAGACAAGTTAGAGACCTGTCGATCTTGGTGGTTCGATTCCTTAATACCTGTTTAGGAAGTAAGAGGCCCCGGCATTTCAGTCTACCCACTTTGGGCAGTTGGGTCTATTTCCACTTTGAGTAACACCTTCAATTCTCCTCATGCATCATGAGCGAGATGACATCGGCTTCAGATGCAGATGGGAGAGCTACTTAACGCCTCTCAATGTCCGGGGTTCAAGGCTTCATAACCACTCTTGTGCAAGCGAAATTACCCCTTGTTCAGCTCAGACAACGTTTATCACACTCATCTTTTAGTTTCCCATCATACAGAAACCATGCCTGACTTTACTGGTCTCGAGCTGACTGGCAAGACTGCCATCGTCACTGGTGCTTCCCGGTAGGCATCATCTCTCTCAGATCACGTTGCTTTCGTTAGCTAAGGCTAATTAATTGATCCTTTGCAGTGGACTTGGTGCCGCGATCGCTATCCTTTTGGGAAAGCGGGGTGCCAATGTCGTCGTTAACTATGTGTCACCTGGCAGCAAGGAGCGAGCTGAGAAGGTGGTTAAGGATATCGAGGCCAACGGCACCAAGGCCATCCTCTGCCAGGCTGACGTTAGCAAGCTTGAGGATATTCCCAAGCTGATTGACGCTGCTCTCAAGATTAGCACAACTGGCAAGATTGAGATTCTTATTCATAAGTAGGTCCATGTCTCTGGTGACGAGGGAGAGCACAGACAGCTTACACCATTACCCTGCAGCGCCGCTCAAGGCAACGAGGCCAACTTGGTCGACACCACCGAGGACTTTTACACACGGCACTTTGATGCCAATGTCAAGGGTCCCATTTTCTTGACAAAGGCCGCTGAGCCTCATCTGCCCAAGGGTGGTCGTATCGTCTTCATTTCTTCCGCGGGAGCTCGTCTCGGTGTTGCTGGTCAAACCGTGTACGCAGCCACAAAGGCAGCCGACGAGGCGCTTGTGCGAGTCTGGGCCAAGGAGCTTGGCCAGTCTCACGGCATCACTGTTAACTGCGTCAACCCAGGTCCCATTGCCACAGGTAAGAAAGATGCAGCGCTGTGTTTGGTTGAAACCTTGCTGACCCATCATGACAGACCAATGGTTCCAGAGCGATGAGCAGTTCCTTAAGGATATGCAGCCTCTGATTGACTCTACTCCTGCTGCGGCGCGAGTGGGTGAAGTTAGCGACATTGCGCCTCTTGTTGCTTTCCTCTGCACTGATGATGCTAAGTGGACGACGGGCTCGGTTCTGTCGGCCAACGGTGGTCTGTACAACTAGAGTAGTTAAATAGTAAATGAAGCCACGAAATATTTACGGCCAGTTTAAAAAGAAGATGAAGAGCCGAGTTTCCAAGGCACGCAGTAATAAAATGAGGTCCGTGACAGGGGGTAGACGCTGTCGAATGCGGCCTAGCAAGATGACGGTATCGTGAATTCTCCATCTCAAGACAAACCCCAGATGATCGCCGTGAGAGCCGAAGATTCCTGCCTTACCCTCCATCATGCACATATCTCAATTGCCCAATCGTCGAGTTGGTGTTGTATCTTTAGCCCACCCATGCATGACTCGACCACCCCGCACTCTAGCTCTCCAACACCGGATCCATTATCCGCCACTTGAATGCGCACTGTCTCGCCCTAAATGTAGGTAGTCTGATGGGACTTTTTAGTGGATCATGCCCGTTTTCCTCTCCCCACGCTTCCGACCTTCTCTCTCCTCTTTCCCTGCTACTGTGACTCCCTTCTCCAACTCCATCTGTTCGCCGATCACGATATCTTCACTAGCCATGTCGCAGCCTCAAGCTCAAGCTCAAGCTCAAGTCAAAGCCCCTCGCGAATTCAAGTTCGTTGGGGCTTTTAGTCGGAAGCGACGCCGTCGAAACGGTACTGGGCCGACTGGGCCGAAGAGCACAGCTGCTGTGGCCTCGACTCCTCGAGGTGCTCCTACACCCGTCGCGCAAAATTCAAGCCCCAAGGTCGCCGACGGAAAAGATGAAAACAAAGAAAAGCAGCACCAAAGTTCGCCTCCTGTTGTGGCGCATCCACCTGATGTTCAAGTTCCACCGCCCGATACTCCCATGAGATGCGAAGAAACCGCCAACCCAGTCGACAGCGAGATGATGTTGCAACCCGTCGCCGAGGGAATGAATCAAGGGAACGACATAGATTGGTCATATTCGAGCTTGATGAATCCATTCTTTGACCCGGGTCCATCGTTTGTTGCTCCCTTTGATCAAATGAACGGACATCAACAACTTCCTCTTTACTTTGGACCCGACATTCCTTTCGTGCAGTTGGATGAAAGTTCTTCTGCCGACAACTCCCCCGAGAATAACTTCATTGGACCTAATCTGCCGCACGAGGGCAACGGGGCCAATGCCGACTGCGATGTTGATGGGCAGCCTTCAACTATCGACGAGATTGTCCTACCATCTTTGAGCTCCCAGGAAGCTCCATGCAATATCAGCATGACCATAACCCAACTTCTAACGCGGTGTACGTATTCTGTTTCCGCTCTGGGTTCTGATCTTCCTTCTGACAGAGGTTAGACGATCAAGAGTTTTGCGTCATGCCCTTGACACACGATTTCGATGCCAACCCTTTTCGATTCGACGCCGAGACTGGCCGAGGCTCGCAACTCCTCCTTCATTGCATTCTAGCTCTGTCATACAAGCATATCAATCGTGATACTGGATCTTGTGCTAGTGAGGCCAAAATGCACAAGAAGAAGGCTCTCCAGATGCTTAGGGATATGGAAGGAACCTCGCAAGCATCACCGATTGAAGCGACCTTTCTTGACGCCGTGCTCATCCTCATGACATTGGATGTCAGTTCTTGCCCAAAATACCGGTCGAGATAGTTCATGCTGACAATTTCGAAGTGCGCAACTTCAGCCCATGGACCATGGACTTGGTACTTGAAGCGTGCACACAAGATGATACAAGCTACAGAGTCTCTGAATGTCAAGAAGACTCCACGGATGCAAGCACGCATAGAGATGCTAGTTTGGTAATTTTACCCCGATGATACGGATATGGCTTCGAATTTTGCTAATTGTCTAGGTGGGATGTCACTCTCGCCCTTACGAGCCGCCAAGGATGCGTTCTATCCGAGTCGACGATAATCAGTCTCTTCAACCACGACAAGTCGAGCAATGAGACCTTCTACAGTGTGTCTGGATGTCCAGAAGCTCTGTTCCGACACATGATCCGTTTAGGATCGTATGCGAGGGAGTTTGAACTTGTGGCCAACATGACATGTGTGAAGTTTGACATGGGACCAGTGCTGGGCGTGGAAAAAGAAATCAGGGACTGGACAGATCCCGAATACGGTGATCTCCCTGATCAAATCGTCGCCGACACTCCCCCTTCCGAAGGATGTGACATCGGAGAGGTTGCTAACTACAAGGAAGACCTTCACCACTGCGCAGAAGCTTGGAGATATGGCCTCCTCATCTATATAGGCCGTGTCTTTAAGTGGCAGCGTGACCAACCGGCACCGCCAATCCTGGGTTTCCTCGCGCGCAAGACACTTAATCATGTCACGTCCTGTAGATACAGCTCCATGCTTCAGAAGCAGCTTCTCCTTCCTGTGTTTCTCGCTGGCTGCGAGACAAAGGACGAGCATTTGCGTCAGGTTGCCAGGACGTACTGCAGCTGGTGGAATGAGCGGACTCGGTATGACATGTTCCTGACGGCTAACGCTCTGCTCGAGGAAGTATGGTCTAACGAGACTACTAACTCATGGTGGGGTTCGATCATTGACCAAAAGAGTCGTTCAAATGTTGGAACAGGAGATGCTCGCCAATATTTGTTCGGTTGATCGTCGTTCGTTCAGAGTCGGGAGGGTCGGCGCAGGATTTGTCTATTCGGTGGGCTGGGAAGGTTGTTTCGTATTTTCTTTTTGGGTATCAATCGATCTGTTCTATTTAGCGCACTTCTTTCGTGTTCGAGCTGTTGTTCTGTCATCAAGTTGTTGTGGTCGCATCAGGCTGGATCTTGAAGCTGGTGAGACTCGAGCCTAGGGCATGTTAACTACCCAGACGGTTTGTTTGTCAAGAGTGGCTTCTGGGGATATGGAGTTCATTGACGTTGGAAAGTACTCGTCTTGACTCTTGTGTGAGCACATCAAAATGGTTTCATGTCAACGTGTCTTGATAGCATGGACCACACGACCGTGGTTCGAAGCAGCAAAAAGAAGAGAAAAAGGGAAAGAATTTGAAATCGGAGATTATGCTGGGACGGTGAGATTTTATTGATTTGTAATTTCTTTTTTTGGAAAAGCCTTTTACAATGCTCGCATGTGTCTACCAGGCCAGCCACATCCTGATTTGCCAGAGCTGAGGCACGGTTCGGGAAAAAGGAACGGCCCTTGCATAGCTAACACTTCAGGCATACCACGAAAAAGTGTCTGGGCTTTGATCGATCGGGCTCATCGTGCTCTAGGGGCGTTCTGGCGTGCCTCATTGATCCATGCTTCTCTAACCAAGGCCCAGACCCTGAAGAAGGAAATGGGCCCTGGACGAGCCATGTCTTACCCTTTCAGAGACTACTCCCCGACGAAGAGAAGTTTCCAACGGGATGTTATCCGATCAGAGCGGCTCAACACCAAGCCGGGAAGTTTGTGTTGTTCGGCGAAATTCCGACAAGTTCCATGGCCACACACGTGTTGACTCTGGTGAATGAGCTGGGAACACATCTCAGAAAGGTTCTTTCATCGAAGAGGAAGGTAACGCGTAATTTCAATGCTGGCAGACACTCCGAAGCAGGCAATTTGAGGCAAACTTTGCCGTTTTGGCTAATGATACTGGATAACCAATTCCACCAGCTTCATCAGGAACTTTGACGACAATGACCGAGGCAAAGACGGCGGCAAAGCCGATGAAGCCACTCTTGGAAAGTCGCATGGATGTGACCCCCGTCGGTCTCGGCAAAATGAGCGTGGATCAGTGGGCCATGGCGCTGAGCCACCAAAATGCAGCAAGGGGTGATGTCAAAATCACAATTACCTAAATAGGAAATACGCAAGATCGCTCAACCTAGATGCCTCACCTGGTGTTCTTGCTAAGAATCATCGGCAAGTAAGTCTCCAAAGTACCTAGACAAGGGATCATCTACTTAAGCAAGGCATAGTTCATCGTAGATACTCATTCCCGACAACACAAGTCACATTCATCAGCCTCATCCAACCCCTTCATCTTCTCTCACAAACAATACCCATCATCAAACCACAATCACCAGAAATGGCCACCATGGACAAGGTTTTCGCCGGCTACGCCGAGCGACAGGCCGTTCTCGAGGCTAGCAAGAACCCACTCGCCAAGGGAGTCGCTTGGATCCAGGGTGAGCTCGTGCCCTTGCACGAAGCCCGCATTCCTCTGCTCGACCAGGGTTTTATGCACAGCGATCTAACATACGATGTGCCTTCTGTGTGGGATGGTCGATTCTTCCGTCTTGAGGATCATCTCAACCGTCTTGAGGCCAGCTGCAAGAAGATGCGCCTTAGGATGCCACTCCCCCGGGAGGAGGTTATCAAGATCTTGGTCGACATGGTTGCCAAGAGTGGCATTCGAGATGCCTTTGTCGAGTTGATTGTCACCCGAGGTCTCACTGGCGTTCGAGGAGCCAAGCCTGAGGAGCTCCTGAACAACCACCTTTACATGTTCATCCAACCATATGTCTGGGTTATGGACCCTGATGTTCAATACACTGGCGGTCGTGCCATCGTTGCCCGAACCGTCCGCCGTGTCCCTCCTGGTTCTATCGACCCTACCATCAAGAACCTTCAGTGGGGTGACTTGGTCCGTGGCCTATTCGAGGCTAACGACCGAGGAGCTACCTACCCCTTCCTCACAGATGGCGATGCCAACCTCACTGAGGGCTCAGGCTTCAACATTGTCCTCATCAAGGATGGTGTTCTCTACACCCCCGACCGTGGAGTTCTTCAGGGTATTACCCGAAAGAGTGTGATTGACGCTGCTCGATCATGTGGCTACGAGATCCGGATTGAGCACGTTCCCATCGAGGCGACCTACCAGGCCGATGAGATCTTGATGTGCACAACTGCCGGAGGTATCATGCCTATTACTACTCTTGACGACAAGCCAGTTAAGGATGGAAAGGTTGGTCCTATCACTAAGGCTATCTGGGACCGATACTGGGCTATGCACTGGGAGGATGAGTTTAGCTTCAAGATCAACTACTAGGGGATTGTTATCAGTGTATCAAAAATAGAGTAAATTCATGTTTCAAGTATCTTTGATCAACTGCAAAGTTCCACAAGTGTGATAATTGCCTGAGTGTGAATGACTTCTGTATGTAACTAGCTAGGCATTATTCTCGAGTCTGACCAGCCCTCTCTCGCGGATACTTGCGATTAGAGTCCAACAAGAAGCCTTCATTTCCCTTTGAACCTCATGTAGTTCTCGGAACTTGGTTCTACGGAGCCACGTTCGCCAAATCGGAGCAATGGGAGGACGAACTGATTCGGCAATACCTACCCTCATCGACATCTCGGTTGGTCGAGAAATCCCTTTGTGATCTATCCGGATGCATCCCGTAACTACACCAAGCTTTCTTCGCGTTTCTAAAAACAGATTAACTGTAATGGGAAAAAACTCTTGATACAGAATAGGACTGTATCCAAGCTAAGAGAATAGAGTAACTGTCAAGTGGGTGGCGGTTGTGGGTCGAGCTTCTCCGAGTGCTGACTTCCCCTTTCGGGAAATAAGACCAGTGGCAATCGCCGATGTGATCATGCGAGGGACGGAGTCTGGAAACATGGAGAATGGGGGATATTGATGAGAATGAGATTCTACGAACTGAGGATCGTGTCCTTCAAATGCAGACGCTCGCCGTGACAAAAGGCTTGTGTCAGTGACTTTAGTGGATAGACAGCTCCAATCCTCACTATCGAAACACTCCATTCCGCTTTATCATGTCTTCACACGATAGCATTGTCATTGTTGGGTGAGTTGCGCAGATGGAATAACGAATTCATGATTGGCTGACCCAATGTAGCGCGGGCATCATTGGCCTTGATGTAGCCCTGGTCCTTGCAGAGAGAGGCTATGGCCAGTCTATCACTGTCATCGCCGAGCACCTACCTGGTGATACCGCTCTGAGCTATACCTCCCCATGGTGAGCAGCACCAACTAAGCGTTGGAGTGAGGCGCAATCTAACTTGGCTCTAGGGCTGGCTGTAACTTTTCGGCCATCTCAGGCACAGATGCCAATGCCTTGAGATGGGACAAGCTCGGGTACTTTCACTTGAGCAAGTTAGCCTCCGAAAGGCCTGAGGAAACCTATGTTCGAAGGACACCATCTACCGAATTGTGGGATGACAATGTTCCCCATGACAAGATCAAGACTATGTCTGAGTACCTCGAAGATGTAAGGCCCCCATGAGATCCGACGGCCTCTCTTTACTAACCAAGCCAAGTTCACACCTTTGTCTGCTGACAAGCTTCCTGAAGGAGTCAAGTTCGGTGCATCCTTCACAACACTGACAGTCAATGCTCCCAAGCATCTGCTTTACCTCTACCAAAGGCTGCAGCGGGACTACGGCGTCCGATTCATTCGACAGAAGCTTCCCAACCTTCAAGCAGCCTTCTCTAGCCACTCCACTCAGATTGTTTTTAACTGCATTGGAAACGCAGCCAAGTCACTTGCCGGAGTTGAGGACCCTAAGTGCTACCCGACGCGAGGCCAAGTTCTTTTGACCCTTGCTCCTGAAGTGCACACAAATATCATGAGACACGGCAAGGACTACGAGACCTATGTCATCCCTCGGCCCTATTCTAAAGGACATGTTATCCTTGGTGGATATATGCAGAAGGGAAATGGGTATGTTGCTTAATATGTGGAATCTGATCACAGGCTGATAGGCTTTTAGGGACGGTGCAACTTACTCATACGAGACTGAGGATATCCTGGATCGTACAAAGGAGCTTAGTACCGAGGTCCGAGAAAGTGATATCGAGGTCATCGCTGCATTTTCTGGCCTACGACCTTCTCGTGAGGGTGGTGCTCGAGTGGAACGGGAGGACCTGTCTATCACGGGTCAGAAGCGTACCGTTATTCACAACTATGGAGCGGGCGGTACTGGATTTCAAGCTGGCTACGGAATGGCGGTTGATGCTGTTGGCGCCGCTGAGCCTCTGTTGTCTGAGCTTCGAGGCCAGTTGCGATCCAAGTTGTAATGTTGAGCGAGCAAATATTGCATTAGAACCTAGACTTGATCTGTTTGTCGCAAAATCGAATTTTTCCCTTATAAAGCGCTCTATTATAGTAATCCTCGCCCATACGCCTTTTAAGGTCAAGCCCAGCCACAACTTCAGACCAGAAAACAGATGACGCGACACTAGACCCAAGCCGGGGCCTTCAAAAGCAGTTCTCTCATGGACAGTATGGAGGTGGATGGTTCGTGTCAAAGTCGAAAGATGCCTCAACTTCTGTGGCAGTGTACTGCGGAGGCGCAGAGAGACCTGGTGAGAGGATAGGTTGGTCGTCATTCCCACTGCTATGACTAGGTTCAATAAATCGCCCCCATCCATCAATTGGCCTCTCAGATGAGATGAACAGTATTATGGGTAGTGAAGCGGAATGCTATTGTCAATGTCAGCTTACTGTGCTCATCTTTGCCAAGTGACTTGCCTCTGAAGTCAAGCCATGAGAGTGTCGAAGAGTGACAGTGACCTGCAGTTTATGCTTGATGACTATTCCTTGAGTATCGCAATCGGGTGAACATTTCCTCATAAGTCTTGGAAGTGAAAGCCGGAGTTGTGTATGGAACGGCTGGTTCTCTTCTGTTGCCACTGGAAACTCCCACTTCATTGCCTCACGCTGGCCCTTGAAGGCGGCTATTGAAGGAAATGCACCGTCTCTAACTTCATGGATCTCTAAGAGGGCGCATCGAAGCTTCGAGACCTTTATACCATGCCCCAGAGTGTTGATTGTGAGTTCGACTGGAACGAATGTACCAAGGGCTATGGCCTGATGGGCAATACAACATTGGTACTCAACACTTCTTGCCCAAGTTCCTTCGACGGTCCAGGCATCCATCATCTCGAAAGCCAAAGCTCTAGGCCTGCGAATGACCGAGATGGGAACAAAATCCCCAACATCTGGAGAAGCAGCTCCACGAAGAAAAGACGCCACTAACCGGTAGGAGATGTGACACTGGCTGCACCCTCTCACGCTTTCTGGTAGATTCCCGGGTATGTAAAGTTCGAAGGGCCAAGTGTACTCGCGCAAGTGCCGACTTGAACTCGTCGGACCATGGGCGCTAGCAAAGGTGAAAGGTTCCCATTTGTGAGAGAAGATTACCGATCTGAGCCAAGAGCCAACTTGCTCGTCCGGATTTAACTCGTGTGAACTATATCGAACGTTTAGAGTCTCGACAGTTCCGCTATCATTCTGGGCAATCCTTACGCGACGGCGGTCTCTCCGATCATTTCAAGCTGCACATCTTGGACGGGTTGATCATCAAGAACGCATAAGGCGAGTGTGCCTCGGATATAGTCCCCGGCAGCTTCGTCTTCAACGCTGCTTAAGAAGACGAAATCTCTGTCCGGCCTGTATAGGGATGAGTAACTCTTTCGGGCATAGCTGGTAATCCGGCCTCACCTAATGGCTACACGGACTCGTGGAGTTCCCGTTAATCTGGCGAGTAGGGAATGCACACTTTGCATTTTATGTTTCGGAGCACTAGCACTGAGGGTGGTGTTTTGCCGACACGGATTCAAGCGACGTAACCATGGTTTTGGCACCCACGCCGGAACGACGTACCTGTTTTTTATATAAGGTAGGTAACGGAGGCATCGTGCACCAAAAAGGGGAATTTCAGAGTGGATTTCACGTTTCCCAAGCAAGCAAAAGAGAGAAGAGCGCCAAGATTCTGTGACTAACACTCATACGAGAAAAGTGGTGTACCTAGCCAGAAACATCGAATGGGATATGCCCAATCACTGACAATGGTTGGCTTCTTGCCACGATGATTAAAGCTAGCCTTTATTTATTTTCACAGCAAGTAGCGATACCATATTATTGATCTATCATTTGAAGTAGTCCGATGACTATGCGGGACGGAGAACCTTCACATAAGTGCCGGGACAGCCATGTTTGCAGAACTAAGCACAATACCGAGCTTATGCACATAGTTGAACTCCTCCTCAATAAGATCGTTCTGAACCCAAATTCGTTGAATCATCGTCTTGATATAGTCCAATTTCCGAAAGTGAATATTACTTTCTGTCCTGGAGATGAGGTCGAGAATCATGGCCCGTTGATCATCTGTTTGCGCCTCGCAACCGAGTATCAGAAGAGGGAAGGGCCATTGACAGTCTTCTAAATGCGAAAGGATGTAAAAAGACTTCGCGATCCATTCCTGAAGATGTGGTCTTTCCTTTGGATTGTCTGCTGATGCACGCTTGAGGTAGATTAGGGTAGCCAACTGGTAGAGTTCGACAATTCTGTCGGCATTCGAATGTGATATCTCGGTTAGAGTATTGTTCTCTTTATTTGAGATATCGATCCTTCGTAATTTCCATTCAAGGAGTTTGAGATATTGTTGGTAGTCGTTCGTATGGAAACGTGGGTCCGAGGGTTCAACAACGGCATCACACACTTCGGACAGGAGGTATAATACCTCATGTGGAGGGCCTATTAGATGCGCAGGCTGTACAGTGTATAAGATTAGTAAAACTCGACAGGAGGGAGAGTAGAAGAAGGAGCTTGCCTGGGCCTCTGCGCATACTGCAGGTCGAAAGGCTTCAAAATGTGTTCCTATGGTCGATCCTCCAGCGTCCAAGAGATTTGGTTGCCAATGACGCAAGCTGAAACGAGCCAAGACGTCACAGTAATGGACCCAGCCGATGAGTGTGGTAATGTCGTTGCTTTGGGTGATCTCGTCGAGTTTGGCGCTCTTGATGACCTTTTTCGAGCCGCATACATACCACAGCCAGTGACTTGATGCCGCCGAGATCTGGTAAATCTAGGAAGTATTAGTGTGTAACTGTGGTATGCTGATGCTTAGCATGCATACCTCTAGAGTGCAGAGGAGCATCCCTGCAGCAACATGACGGATGGATTCATCTGCACCAATGATACCCTTGGTAGAAGCTGCCAAGGCCCGAAGAGCCGCGATTTTGAGTTGGTCTGCATGGGAGTGGTCCTTATCTCGATGGTATGATGCCAGGGCCAACGCTGACTTGAGTATTGCGGTTGCGGAAGGCGTGTTGTCGGAGAGAGCCATGCGAACAACGACCTCACGAATCTTTAACGCGTCATGACCAAAGGCCATAAGGGAAAAGGATGCTTGATATACAACTATCTTGTGTGAGTTTTGAACAGGTATTTGGTCGTGTTTGGGGGATCTGACAATATTCGAACAAACCCATTTGTGTATGGTCTAATCTTCCGCTGACCAAGGAAATCGGAGGGCTAAGGACTGGCTGAACGATCTGCATAAACTCCGTTGGTTGATTGTCGAGATCCTTTAGGATAAACCTTCCCATATTGGGATGGTCCTCAGAAGCTCCATAATTGATATCAGTACTAGAGATCAAATTGTACATCTGTAAATCCCAAGTAGAAGTGTTAACGAAGTGCCGTACGGCGTAGTGGCGCCTGTCTGCAGGTTCTGGTCCAAGGATCGCGCGCCGAGTATCACCTTGACGCGGCCAAGACAGCCGAGTCCCATAGCCGTTACACCTTCGGCCTGCTCTGGCGCAACGCGTGCAGGTCGGGAGGGTTCGATCGCAGAGTACTTTGCGCTCTAATGGGGAGTGTCAGTAGAGCTCGGCAACGTTTCAGGGCTTGGCTGCCGAACCTCTGCATGTCAGGCACCCTCGTTGTGACATGAAGGGCTGGGATATGTCGGTGATGGTTGGGTCAAATTTTGAGTTCAGAGACAATGCTTGCACGAAGGATGCGGCACAGTTGCAAAGCAAATCAGAAGCAGCCCAGTTCCTCTTATCGCTCGCAAAAAGTTGCACACGACGACTAGTTTTCTCGGCGCTTCTGTATCAAGATTGGTAATGTCGGGGTTCATGGGTCAGCGTGATGGACGAGTTGTAAGCAAGCCACCCACGCCGACATGTTTCTAGCCTCATGCGGGGGAGGCTGAAATCTCAATCGAGGGCAACTATCGGCGAGCTAACCTATTTTGCGAGAGATGATTGGTCAGTGAAATCCAGCTGGCCGGGTCCCACCCTAGGTGTTAGAACCCGATGGCGATGATGCTTGATCTCGTCAGTCACCAAGGATTGATCCGGTGGTGACAAAGCATGATATGAGTTGAGTATATATAGTTAGAGTCAATGAGCTGTATCAAGATATTTTCTGTATTCATCTCAATCAAACAAAGCAAGCCTCTCTTTGATCAGCACTCCACTAAACTCCACCAGCACCACCATGGCTTCGTATCTCGTCACAGGGGCATCCCGCGGTCTTGGGGTAAGTCAAGTTCATGTCTCAGTTAGAGGTGTAACAAACTTATTCTCCTTCAGTTTGAGTTCCTCCGTCAATTATCGGACAAGTCAGACAATATTGTGATTGGTCTTGTTCGCAACAAACAAGCCACGATCGAGAAGATCGAACGCGATCTCTCCGCACGGAAGAATGTGCACATTATCCAGGCCGACATTAACGACTATGAAGCCCTCAAGGTAAGCCGCCCTTTCTGACTTCACTAGCACGCTAACATGGGATGGCCAGGCTTCTGTTGATGAGACTTCCAAAATCACTGGTGGAAAGCTTGACTACATCATTGCAAATGCAGGCCTAGTCTCTCCCTGGTCTGCTTACGACCCTCTTAGTGTTCTGTACGTCAATCTATTCACTCTAGACACTGAGACCCTTCTGACCACTCCATAGAGGCGAACAACCCGAGAAGCTCGAGGAGGACTTGATCGCCTCTTTCAAGGTCAACGTGGTCGGCAACATCCATCTTTTCAACCTTTACGTGCCACTCCTCCTCAAGGGTCAGGCCAAGAAGGCCATTACTCTATCCACGGGCATGGCCGACCCGGACTTTGTCTCCCAGTTTTCCATTTCTGTTTCGGCACCCTATGCCATCAGTAAAGCCGCTGTCAACCTCGCCGTTGCAAAGTTCGATGCACAGTATCGAAAGGACGGTGTCCTTTTCATGGCTGTATCACCAGGCATGGTCGACACAGGCCATTATGATGAAGGTAAGCTATCCCCGGAGTGTCTTGGTAGAGGTCACGCACTGACAGTTCTACAGCGACAGAGGAGCAGACCCAGAAAGCAGGTGAAATGCTGAAACAGTTCCAATCCTACGCACCTAGCTTCACCAAGCCGATAACACCTCAAGAGTCTGTCACTGCAGTCTTGTCCGTGATGCACAAGGCTAGTATTGAAGCTGGCAATGGGGGCTCATTTGTTTCTCACTTTGGAAATAAGCAGTGGCTGTGATGGTCGCTTACTGGAACGATGAAAGCATGAAGTCATCAGTTGGAGGGAGCTAGGAGTTAAATTCATGAAATTCTTTGCTATCTAAGGGTTATATCTCTCAGCCAATCTACTATTTTCTTGGCCTTTGATAGGCGTCTAACAATCATGCCACGAGGACTAAATCTTAGACCTGCACTTGTTCTTGTTTATGTATGACCCTATGAAGTTGAGAAATTGCCCGTCAAGAATGTCTTCCAGATAAAATATTGCCATCGTAGGATCGGTACAAAAAGACGTCCAAGCTCTTCCTCGTACGTGTCCGCTCGTCTATATGGTCGCCAGTTTGGTGAAAATAGTCGGTGAGCTATCTTTGCGAACTTCTGTTTCCAAGGCTACATATAAACCAAAAGGATTTCTAAGAAGACGGCTGAAGGCTATAAGAAGTTAGGCTAGGAAAGGCAAGGTTCTTATTTTCAAATAGTAAAGTGTCTATGTGTCCGCTGGGCAAGATGTACCGAGGAAGGACGTTCGAGGTAGCATGCTGCATTGAAGCTTGGTATCTTTGGCACCGTGCACCGTTTGGACTGCAGGATCCAGAAGAACAAATGAGTCTCTGAGTATAGGAATCTAACGCCCAGTGCTAAACCTTGACATCCAGTTGTGACTGCCAATGTCAGTCTACTCTTCTCCAATCTCAGCGCCCTCTTTAGCGGCCAGATCTTTAAGATCCTGCAGGAGACACTCTTTGTTCAAGGCTCGGCCCTGAGCCGTCGTTTTCGCGCAATACTTCCTCAAAGCGGCCTCAAACCTGCGGGCTTCACTTCTGTCTTGGTGCCGATGGAAGGACTGCATTATCAAGCCCGCACCGGTCATAACGATACCAACGGTTGCAACGGCAACACCAGCAACCTGCAGCTGAAACTCCATACCCGCTGATAGTTGGAGAGATAAACCCAATTTCTACACTTGGCGGTTAGTAAAAGGACATTTGGCAACTTCTGTAGTCTTTCCTGACAGGTGTAAAGTGGTTTCTGTGTCGATTTGACTTCGGGGATAATGTCTTATTCCTGTGGATGTTGAAGACTGAACCGACAAAACATGGCCTTTATACAGAGGAAGGCCCAGCAGCTTTGTTCTCGTATATATCTCTTCCGTGAATCCACTCATTACGAGATGAAGTTAGTCGGAAGCAGGACACAGGCGGTAGAAAAGCCGCATCTTGCTCACCGAAGTCATCTTGGCAGTGACGACACACAGCCAACTAAACTAATGCATCTGCAATGATGATCCTTGATCTCCCATGAAACCAAGGCCACCAGCAAGGCTCAGGCCGTTCTGCCCGGTGTAATTTGGCATTTGGCACGTTATGCGGGCGACGGGCTGAGCTTGCAGACAAGACCGATTTTCCAATCACCAAGGCAAGGAACGCCACTGTTGGTGGCCACATACTATCCGCCTGCAATGGGGCCAACTAGTTATCTGATGCAGGCTGATCAACCGTAAGCTCGCTAAATATCCGTAACCAGCCCAACAAATAGGAGGTCAATGCAGGTTCCGTTCAAAACCAGGCGAAGCAAGGCAACTGCATTATTTCCTCTTCCCTCCCCCGCCCCATGATAAACATCCACGTCGTTACGCATAGTTTGAGAAAGTGGCATCGTTTACAGATACATCCAATTTGTAATTTGTGAACTTTGGTCGACGAGGATGTTGAGTTCCGACTTGATCCGACCTGGGTGCAATAGCAGACAAGCCGGCAATTCGTAGGTAATCATGCCATGCATACTACGTGACAAGGAACAGATCTGTGTGGGATAGTGAGCCGATAACGCGGAAGTCTAGGCAAAATGATACCATTCTCCGGCTACTTCACCATCGCGTATCGCTGGCTGAGGCACGGCGACTCTAGTTTTGCTGGATAGGGACTTTTCTTATTGGAGTTGGAGCCACCACGTTCACTCATCCACAAAGCTGGAGGTCAGCGAGATGAATGATTTGGTCAGAGCTCTAGCAAACACTAGATCAACTATGTGAGATGTATATATAAATTTATTAATAGAGACTAGTATTTAAGATATTTAACCTTATAGTATACCTAAAGGTAGATTAAGGTAACCTAGTAAGAGATATATAGTTTTTAATATAATTAAGCTATTATACTTAATACTTTTTAATA
>NKCI01000142.1:0-103585 GCA_003946985.1 Fusarium duplospermum | reverse complement strand
GTCTCTCTCTCTCTCTCTCTCTCTCTCTCTCTCTCACATAATACCCCTGTCAGCTGTGCCCTGCCCAAGGGAAAAAAAAAAAAAAAAAAAACATGACGGGCATCAAAATGTCAGCCAGGAGATCGTACGTGCGCATGAGGACCCAGAAAAAAAAAAGGAAGCAGAGTCAAGGGATGATTCCAAGCTAACGTAGGTACGGAGGGACACGCACGATGTGACACGCAGGCGAAGCGAGGGAGAAACACGGGGTTTCTCCCGAGACCTTCTGGGCTCGTCGATTCATCGCCTTGGCTTGACATCAGCGTCTCACTGTCTGCAATCTTGTGTCAACCATCTCGAGAGACTCGGAAACCTAAATGGCCGTTGGTATTACGCACGTTTACGCAACTATCATGTTGGTTGTAGATCCTGGTCTCACCCTATCAGGTTCCCGTCGCCATCATGACATGAAGCCACCCCTGTCTGTTCCTTGGGCGTCTCTGTGCTGTGCTCCACGTAGTAGTTAATCCTCCGCCTATGGCAAGGCTACCAACGTGCATCATGTCTTGACATCGATGACATGGCATGGCATGGAGCCTGAGCCTGAGCCTGACTTGACTTACAACTCAGTGTCTCCCGATACCAAGAAGAGCTCGCATGCCATCTCATCAGCGCTCAATATTTCAAACCACACATCATCCAATACTCCAGCTCACTGCCCTCCATCCTTTTACGTCTAGTGCACCGTCTTCCTCCAATCACAATCTACCCTGCACTCCCCAACCACCTCAATTATCTCGCCCAAGATCTTGCATCGTTCATCCTCATCGACTCAATCACCATCCGCCCGATATCGCGGGTGGCCTCTTTTTATGCGGCCACCCTCACTGACCACGTAGCTCTCAGGTATCGATCGCCATCAAGCCCAATCGACTGTCATGACCCAATCCCGAACCCCCCTCCAGCATCGCCAATTCTGGAGACGTGCACCAGACCTGACCCAGCCAGGACACACTTACACGCGAAGCAGCCCAAAGCGGCCACCACCAACCTCTTGTTTTCTCAATAGCCTCCAGCCAGTTATTCGTATCGTCGCCTCGCTCAGCTCCGTGCCCGAGCCTAACCAACCTACCTACATACGCGTCAGAGTAGCGGTGAACCAACAGGTTTGGTTCTCCTGACCATGGAGATTCCCTGGCATTCCCTGTGCTCCATCGATGATATCGTCTCTCGTTTTCATCATGGTAACAGATACAGTGTCCGCAGGGACCCGTCTCCTGCACGTCAAGAGGCGGCATTGCCGCATCAGGCCCAAAGCGCCAAAGTCTGCCACTGTGATACAGAGACCATGTGAAACAAAGGTTCCCTTCAAACGTTTGCTCATCCGCCTCTGCAGCTGTCTTAGACATCCATGGCCCTGCCCTGGCTTACAGTGGGCCTCTAAAAGGACCTCTGAAGTCTTACCCGTAGAACCATCAGCGTCCATATGGATCCGGTTCAGCCTGTGGGTGCCACCTAAAGCTGAATTCCCCAGCCCTATCCTTTTACACCTCAAGGTCCAATGGCAAAGGCCAAAACAAGTTAATGTATTCGTTTAGCTCACGTCTATGAGCTTTGTTTCCCACCGTCTATGGCATGTGACGCCGGCTGAATCCATGTACGACGCCTGTCCTCATAGCTCCTCTGAACTGTACTCCGCCCAAGTTGGGGAATCATCCGAACGAGCTATACAACCGACTGACCATATATACGCCATCCTTCTATTCCAACCGGACCGTTATGCATCCAATTCCCAATATCAAGTCGCCCTAAAAGCCAAACGCCAAATGTCCTATGACTGAAACGCTGTCCCGTCTGTTCCATCACGTCCAAGCTCTGGGCCGTACCATCGCCCCTGGTTTTCGACGTCTGCTTCCAACATTCAGGTGCTCGAGAGTCTTGTCTCCTATGCTGCTCTCGAACCGTTCGTGGCCACCCACTGTAACCAACTTGACCACATTTCCAAAGCTGAATGCAACAGATCGCTGTCCCACTCTAACCATTGGTCCTAGGTCTGACACAATAAGATGTCCTGCCTTCTCGTCGTCCTGGAAGAGTGGTCGTGTTTCGTCCGTCCTTAGCTGGCCGCTTTGTGGTGCTGTCCATACCTCCCACCGTCCGAAGAGGTCTCGCGCCGCTTCCTTGCGCGGAGATCGATGTCGAAGTCCTTCTGTCTTGCGTCGCCCGTTGCTTTCAATATCGAGAACCCGAGCTGACTTTTGTCGTATACCCACCACACTACCGTCTGATAGAACACTCCAAGAGCCTGGGTTTTCAATATGTCTCCGGCTCTCCTTGACCGATTCCCATGAGCACCAGCCCCTCGTTGTTGGCGTAGCAGAGTTGTGAAAGCAAATCATGTCGTTTTCACCCGGGGGTGTATATGTCTGTACCACGCAATCTCCCGAATCTGCCTCGGTGTAACATAAAATGAACCACGACAGACCCTTGACCCCTGTCTGCGAAGACTGTCTGTTGAAAAATGCGCTTTGAAGAGAGCGCTGGCTCATGCGTTCAGTGGAAAATGTGTGAACAAGACTGTAGTCGTCGAGGTTGATGAGATGAACACGGTTAACACCGGCAATCAAGAAGAGACCCAATGAGGCAAGCGGGACTACTTGATGCACTTCGTCCTGCTCCAAGCCTTCCAGCTGAACACTGCGAGAGTTCCATGATAACGTCTCCCGCGTTGCCGCGTGAACACATCCTCGTCGAGATGCCGTAATGATTGCGACTAGTGGCGCTGCTTGTTTGCTTCCTGTTGAAACGGCGTCGTGTCAGTGCTCTCATTACGTACTTTCAAGGGAAAATTGGAACTTACGCTTTTCAATCAGGGGTCGAACACAGGTTAAGGGGCTCCGGCAAACTCCAAAATCTGCCCCTTCACCAGCATCGGGCACAAACTCGGTCAATGTGCCATTTCTCCGCACAAGGACTAGCCTGGGGATGTCAGTGTGTGGATCAGGGGAACCAAAGAAGAATGCCTCGGGCTTCTGGCCATATAGGTCGACAGATAGCCAAGGCCCCCAGGTTTTATCCTTTAGATTCCATAGCGCTGCTTTGTAAGTGGATAAGATTGCGAGCCACTTGGAGTGGTCATCAATAGCCATGGCAAGGACCGGAAAAGGAGCATCATCTGATTGCTCCCCATCAACAACCACATAGTGTAGGCCCCCCGGGCGAACATCCCAAACACGGATGAGGCGATCCAGTCCAACTGATACCACATGGCCATCAGGAGCAGCAGCGAGCATTGCAATATCAAGCACATGGCCTCCAGTAAAAGACTTGACACCCAATGTCGGATCTGTATCAGAGTGGCGATCGTCGTCATCTGCCTCATCTTCCCATAGGAGAAAACTTGTCAGTAACCGAACGGCCGCAATGACCACAATGACAATAACCATGAACCGTGTGAGTTGGTGATTGACAAAATCATAGACCGCTGGGAGCAATGTAGGCTCCTTGTAGTTCGGCATACGGTCTGAGCCTTTCATCACAAAGACGACGGGTTCGAAAACTCGGGCAACATAGCTGTGTGCCTGGGGCTTGATGATGCTGATGATTTCCTGAGCCGTTTCGTGATCCTGCAACCGTAACCACGACTTTGGGCTTCGTGCTTGGTGAATAGCTTCTAGTGAGGTCCGAGATGACTCTGGGTTCTCCGAGACATTTCGGCGTCGATAGAGGTGAACGAGGAAATGCAACAAGGTATCGTCCTCGAAAAAGTGCCACTGTGCAATGATGACAAAACCAAGCATGATGACCGTACCAGCAATGCGAGTTGACATTGTTACCTTGCCTTGGAGCATGAGCTCCCATGTGGTGCGAGGTTTGAATTCAGATGCGCCACGGTTGTGTCGCATCGAGGCTTTCGCAAGCGCCTCACTGAGCTCCGTCCGCTGCACATCAACACTCAAAACCGACAGGAAGAAGGTTGAGAGGTAGAAGAAGTCGAAGACAATGGCTACAGCAGCAAAGATGCAAAACGCCGAAACGCCAGCCGACACCCAACGGGATATCATTAGCAAAAGGAAGACATTTTGCATGGAGCTGGCAATAGCTGTATACGCAGTCTCCCCAAAGGCGTGGCCGATGCGGCTACCTGTTGAGTCCTCGGCAGGGGTAAGTATGACAGCATTTATCAGCCTGAAGATGTTTTCGAGGCTCATGACAAGCACAACCAGCGGGTAAGCAGCTCGAGGGATGCGAGACAAGTCAAGCCTAAAGATGGCACAGAGTGTAAAGCTTGACATGACAGAAAATGCAATCTGAGCCATGACTGTGACGGTAAGGCCAAACTTGGACTTGAAGGCCCGAAGTTTGGATAGGCTCATCAGGAAGTAAATGGTAGTCAAGCCGTAGGCTACAGCAAGAATGACCGAATCCTGGCGAGATATGGGTCGAAATTGGAACTCGTAGAGCTGGCTTGCCATGGAACGACCGCTAGGAGGGTAGATGTCCCATTTCTCAGAGACTTTTCCCGGGAGCATGGCAGCTTTTCTTTCCCATTGCTTCCCCACGGGCGAATCTCGAAGGTAAACGAGGGTGATGACAAGGGCGTCTGCGGCGAGGAGGCGACGTTCTTCGAATCTTTTGCCGCTGAAGACGATGGAATGCCTAAGTGTAACATTGACCGAGGTCGACTGGGTTTTCCTGTCGTTCACAGTTGCCAAAATATCGGGGTCTGTCAAGATGCGCTCTTGTGTGCAATCCCAATACTGAAGAGGAGAATGGAAGAACCAGGACTGATTGGTCAACCCGTTAATGGCGTGGAACGCATCGCGTTGACTTGTAGAAAGATCTGTACCCGGCTGAGGAGTGTTTCGGGGGACTTGATGAGCTCGGCCGGGGCTGAAGTTTTCAGTCTTGCCAATCAATTCATCCTGCAACTCCAAGGCGGAAGCAAGAAGTTCCTTGTCCAGGGCCTGCATATAAGTCCCGTGAACCCAGATAGACCGCATCATGACATCGGGGTTGATGCTGGCTCCGTAAGGTAAAGGTTGGGCAACGGTCCAAGCATGGTGAGGTAGGTTGGAAGCGCCGTTGACGTAGTCACTAGTGAAGAGGTATGGGATAGGGTAGATGAGCATGGTGGCAACAACCACCGAGACGAGGAGTGTGGTGACAACATGGTTGGCAGCATAAGACCCGTAACGAGAGAGCCCATGGCGGAGAGGATGAGTAGGCGCAAGCACCGGCGCTTCCGTTGTTCTGTGACGGGATGTGAGCTGAGGACGGAACGGAGCGGGGAACGGAGACGGAGGAGGTGACGGGAAAGCTCGAGAGGGTTCGGAGCAAACAAAACTGACCCTCGGAGTGGGTACAACAAGTACCAAATCATGAGGACGGGAGGTGAGATGAATACCGCCTACTGTCCCATGTGTGAATTCTTGAGTTCAAGGCGGAAAGATCAGCAAAGGCGGGAATGAGGCAGTAGCAGGAGCTTAAGCTTCGTGGTGCGTCAAGAAGCGGTTGGCGTGACATGGACTAATGCCTAATAATGAGAAAGTGCTGCAGTGGTGCGATGTGCGAACGCGGGCTGCGCCGCCTGGGAAACCAGGCGATGCTCGACAGGACGAGGGTGAGGCCAAGAACCGCAAGACGATGACCAGGGCGCGATGAGGCTCGTGTTAGCGATCGCCGCAAGCGTCCGTGTCGTCAGGTCAGGCCAGTTTCGGCGCAGATCAGGTCACGAGACTCGATGGCGCCGGCGCTGGACTGGCAGCGACACTGGGAGGACAAGGACAGGGTGTGGCTTTGGGACAAGGTGGCTGGCATGGACAATAGATGGCCCGTGATGATAGGTAAGGTGTCGTTCGAGATGATGAAGGTCGCGGGAAGGATATTGCCGTCGGCCTGGTGAGTTTCCGGCAATTGCGACGTGGTGAAGCGAGACAGAGCCCCTTGAGCGTAGAGGATCGTCAAGATCTCAGGGTGACGAGATGGTGATGGAGGATGGAAAATTGGCAGCTGGACGCTACGGGAAGTGGGAAATCCTGAGCTAAGATGGATAGCGGCGATGACGGCGAGGCACGAGGCTGTCGGTTCCCTGTTACTCGACCCTGCTTAACCTCTCGTGCCTTCCCGTCTTTTGGGTTTTGGTTTAGGGCAGGTGGGGGGATTGGATTGGATTGGATTGGGGAATGGTCGTGGCAGGGAAGACGGCGGGAACCTGAATTATGGGAGACACTCAAAAGAGAAGGAGCAAGAAAGAGAAAACCGATTGGGGTACGGTGAGTTGAGTTGGGGATGGGGGCTCGCAGATGAAAAGAAACCTGAACCCAGAAGGGAAAGAGAAAGGGAGATCAACAAGCCGCTAAGGGCTGCTATTGTTGTTCCCATTGGCATCCGCAGCCTCTGGGCGCGCGGCCCGTGTGCAAATGTCCTCAGTCGACGCGTTCTAAGAGGAACCAGTGGTCGACCGAGGTGAACCAAGCAAGGTACCTACCTGCCTTGGAAGAGAGGGAATGGCATGTGGGAGAGAGGGGGGAGCTCGCGATGGGAAAACATGGGGTGAAAGCACCACTAAAACAAATACCCGATAGCAATGACGAAAATGGGCTTTTGACGACGGGGAAGGGCCCGCGAAAAGATCAGCTGTTTAAACGCCCATCGCCGCCTCCAGAATGCAACATGGAAGAAAAATCATGTACCTTACCTAGACCCGGATCCTGGGCCATCCATGCAATGGCCCACAATAGCTACAGACGGTATACCTTTAACCCAACGACACGGAGGCGGTGGTCAGAGGTACTCGTAGCGTACCTTGTACGTAGCGTGAATTGCTTTCCCGCCGTGTCCCAGTTTGGATTCACAAAGCTCTTTTTGTGATACTTGGCGGTTGCACAAGCTTGGATGGGGTAAATGCTCTGAAATGAAACCCGCTCGTCCACGGGACGACGAGCTTGGTAAGGCAATATGCGACGCTGGCTATTGGTTGTTGGGTATAATTAATCGTACATCAAGCCGGTGGTGAAGGCCAAGGATACCCTTTGAGGCAGGGGAATGCACTTTGCCAGCCTTAATGCTACCGCATCGCACTATTCCGGTAACCCCTCCCCCTGGCACCCATGTCCCTGCTTCCCGTCCTGAACGACTCCTATGAAGTCAAGCCGCCTTTTTTCTTTTTCTGATCTCGGTACATAGTCGTGATGAGCTGTTGGAATGCCGAGAAGGAGGCAGAGTCTTTTATGAACTTGGCCTGGCAATAATGTTTGGACTCATTCTTTCTCAGCTTCCTCTCATTTAGTGCTACTCTACCTGGTTCATAAACACACATCCCAATTCAACTATCCTCAACCCTCACTGTACTCCGCAAGCCATCAAGTAAAATGTCTATCCCGAAAAGGTTTGGGCCCTTGAACCTGGGCTTGGGGGTGAAATCCCAATAACCTTATCGCCTCCACACTCTCCATACCATTTCCCGAACTTCCACTTGGTTGAGTGATTCCAACTCAGACTGAGCTGAGGCGATTCTAAGACCCTTTTCAAGTCTAACCACTCTGTGACTCGAGCAGCGACTTACTCCGCGACATTTGCCGACACGGTTCGGACCCCCACATTCTTGCCATCGGTTCGGGTCTCGACTTGAAGCGTGGGAGCGTGACCCTTAATTTGGGCCAAGTGTCGCGGGTCTCATTCGCAATGGCATTCCCACACAAGGAGTTGGACGCAGAGGCTTTTGCGGGCCCTGTGGCATCATCCCCAAGAGATGGGGAGCTTATGGCCGCAAGGCTTGCTGTGATGGTGGCGTTGCATTCGAGATGGGGGCGTAGGGAGGAAGCGAGCTGGCAGGGCTTTGACCTCGATGAGAAGGAATGAATGTTACCTTTCATGCACAACATTCTCCTGTCATCCATAGAAGACATTTCGAACCTGGCCCTACTCGTATTTGTGTGTCCGTGCCCATCCAGATATTGGATACCAACTTGGCATGCCGCTGAGTCTATCCTTTGTCCAGCTTCACTGGCAATTGTTCACTTCATGGGATAGTAGCACTATCCGGCTATTAATACCATCATTATAAAAAAAAAAAAAAAATCGAAACTCCTCTCTGGCTTCTTCTAGCTATTTATTAAGCCCATATTCTAAGGCATAGACAGGGAGGCTATGGGTGGCCGTAAAATAGCCAAGTTGTTCTTGTCGGATTCTAGGTGCAGGTTGCAATTGAGTTGCGCGGGAGGTTCCGGCACTAGGGTCGATCACCAGCCTTAAACGCGGGCAACCTGGAATGGGAAGGCTTTAACGTTCTAGAAACTTGTCGCGGCGTAAAAGCAATTCAATGAAGAATATGAGGCTTAATTGACATGTGATGGTCGCCTTACTTCTCGAAGTTATGCTTAATCGAGTGTCTTTAGCCAGGATCGATATCTGGTCATTTGGTTCCATTCCTCGATTCAAGTTTCAAACCCAGATGCCCGACCAAAAACGGATGCCTACGTCCCAAACTGCCGATGCCTAGCTATTATAGCATTAACTGGGCCCTTCGATCCGTCTTTTCATTCTTGTGATAAAATGTCATGTTTTCCTCATGGAAAGTCTAATTTTATACTAGGTACTCTGGTTGCCTACCCTACGCTCCAATATGTGCATAGGTAGCTGAAAGCGCGCAAGACACTCCAATCAATGCGGAAGCGAGTGATAATTCCTTCTGGACCTTTATGGCCCGATTATGTTCTAACTTCCAAATATGAATATTACCGGGGAGTGTTGGATTCCTAGGGTTCTTCATCCGCAACGGGCCGAGCTGCATTTCCGCCGCTTTTCTCATTGGTACAACTTCTCGCTCCACCATAATAAGCTCACTCAACTTTGGGCCTCATTTTGAAACTGGGCTGACAACCATGAACGGCCTCTTTTTTAATCAGCATCTGGCTGGCCAGAATCTCACGACCAGCGCGAAGCCAAAGGGCGGGGCTGCAGACGCCGCCATTGAGAACCTCATCTCGACCTTTAACGAGCTCAACAGCAATGTTATTGATGAGCTTCATGAAGAGCCTAGCCCACTCGAGTTTATGCGATATGTTGCTCGCAACACGCCATTTGTGATCAGAAGTGGCGCAGCTTCATGGAAGGCCTGTCGGGAATGGAACTCGGCGTATCTGCTCTCTGCGCTCAAGGGTCAATCTGTCAACGTTGCAGTGACACCTTACGGGTTCGTGTGATGCGGACATGGCTTGGTAAAGAATGGATGCTAATAATAATCACATAGCAATGCGGATATGCCAACCGTTCCTCCCGGCGAGGATTCTCCTGTCTTTGCTAAACCACACTACGAGGATGAGCCCTTTGAGGAGCTCCTCGAATATGTTGTTCGTCAAGAGACGGCCCCCGACTTTCCCATTGGTGCCGAGATTCGATACGCACAAACTCGTAAGTAATCTATATCCTATAAGTTGGATTATACTGAAACTAACTCTAGAGAACGACAACCTCCGTGATGAGTACGTCACGCTCTTCTCAGACGTCCAGAAGGACATCCCATTCGCAAGGATAGCACTGGACAAGAGTCCCGACGCCGTCAACTTGTGGATCGGCAACTCCAAGTCGGTCACTGCCATGCACAAGGATAACTACGAAAACATATACGTCCAGGTCCTGGGGAGAAAGCACTTTGTCCTGCTCCCCTCGCTGTGCCACCCTTGCGTCAACGAGCAGCCCCTGAGACCTGCTACATATAAGCGAGGGGCCGACGGCTTGCAGCTTGTGATGGACTCGGACGATGAGGTTGTGCCTTTTGCGATTTGGGATCCTGAGAAACCTGAGCAGAATGCCACGCGGTTCTCTCACCTTGCTAAGCCCCTGCGAGTCACCTTGAACCCGGGAGATATGCTGTACCTCCCAGCCATGTGGTAAGATGGTCCATTCAAGTTGATATCAAGATACTCACATAGTCAGGTACCACAAGGTATCGCAGTCGTGCGCCGAAGAGGATGAAGGCTTTGTCCTTGCCGTCAACTACTGGTAACACCCATACAACTTTGTGATCATAGGAACCGCCCCCCTCTAACTCTACCTAGGTACGATTTGGACTTTACTGGTCCCCTGTATCCCACAGCGACATTCGTTCGTGACATTAGCTTGGGAAATCGTACACAAGCAAGCGCAGAATAACAAATGCCCCAAATCTATTTTCGCCAATAAAAGAACTACCTATTACTTCCGCTTGGCTATCCTCTTCTGCGCCCTCAGCTCCTTCTTCATTCTCGGGTCCACGATTCTGTAACGACCCTTGACACCCTTTGGCCGTCCCTTGATACCACGGTTGAGACCGCGCGCCACGACGAGCTTGGCGGCCTGTTTGGGCTTCTTGCGGGCAGCCTTGGCCATCAACCTGGAGATGCTGTCCGACTTCTCCTTCTCCGTCATGTTCTCGTCGTTGTTGAGCATGTCCGACTTCTTCTTGAGCTTCTCCAGCTTCTGCGCAGCCTTGAACTTCTTGCGCGCCTTGGCTTCCCGCACCTTCTTGATGGGGCGGGCGTTGAAGGCCCTCATCTTCTCCTTGATGGCCTGGGCGGCGGCCTTGGTGATGGGCTTCTGGAGCTTGTCGTGTTTCCCCTCATCGTCGATGAACCACTCTGGCAGGCCGTCGCGGTCCCGGAAGGCGTACTTGTTGAATCCGTCATCAATGGCATCGTGAGTTGTCTTTTGTCCTGTGGCGAGCTGGTGTGCCAGGGTCATGGCTTCGGCCGTGATAATATCGATATCTGAACATGTTAGCTCCCTGTCCTTATTTATGCCAAAGTGAGCAAAGCACTTACCAAGTTGGCCATCGGCCTTTCGCTTGTCCTGGTCCCAGTCATCCTCCGCATCCCGCTTGACTACTTCAAACCCGTCCTCAGCGTCTTCCATCTCGGAATCAGAGTCGAGTGCCACCTCTTGCTGCTTGGCAGGAGGCGTCTTGGTCTTGCGGTTCTTGGCTTGTTGTGCGGCGGCAGCCTCAGCAGCTCGGTCCATCTCCTCGTCAGCGCTGTCCTCAGCGTTGACCTCGACTTCTTCCTCAGGCTCAGGGACTATGCCTGTTAGCCCCTGGAAGATGTCTTGATTGAAAAAGGCCGTTGCCTTCTTAGACAATCCATTAGCACCCTGTGAAGAGTCCAGGTCTCGGATAAGTCCAGATGCAGGACCTTCCTCATCGTCATCAGATGAGTCGTCATCCTCATCAAGCTCTGAAGAATCATCTTGCTCCTCCTGTGCCTCATCCGCCGACAATCCTTCCCACTCATCATCACCGCGCTCTTTACGCGCCTTCTTTGCCCGGTACTTGGCATCGGCCTCGGACTTGCGCTCTCTGAATTGTTCGTACATGGAATCAAGTTCCCGCTCAAGGCGATCCTCTTCAGCGTCACTCTCATCCGTCTCTCCAGACGATCCAAGGCCGCTATCCTGGTCTTTCTTGGTAGTCGAGCCTGAGATGATGGCCATTTTACCACGATTCAACCGTCGCATGGCGTCCGTTTTGTCGACCTTCTTGAGCGAGAACATGGCTCCTTCACCAATAGGGCCAGACTCTTCCATACCGATATCCATGGGAGCAGTCATGTTGAGCTGCATTCGAACAATCTCTCGCTGTTTCTTTTCGTTCTCCTTGCGCTTCTCTCGCTTCTTCTTCGAGTTCTCTCTGTCCTTCATTGCTTGTAGCTCCTCCTGGATCTTGAGCTCCTCATCCATAGACTCGACCTCAGCCACTTCCTCTGGCTCCTCTGTTGTAGTCTCCTTCGTCTTGAATCCAAAGATCTCCCGGACCTTCAAGCGCCACTTGAGCAGGAGCTTGAAATCTTTTCGTCCAAGTACTCGGAGATCATCACAGCAGTTTCGAATCTCCGGAGTGGTTTCGGGTAGCTTATCCAGCGCAGCCAGTGCCACATCACCGTTCAGGGGTTGCTGGAAAGTGAGCTTGTTGTAGCTTCCAAGAACTGCGATAGGGTCCGTAGTCTGGATGAACTCGCTTGCCGGCATTTCCTTGAACTGTGTGTAGTCACCCTCCTCGTAACCGTCTCGCTTTCGCTTCTTGACCTCGGGGTTGTAGACCTTGGCTTCGTTGTTTGGTGTCGCACCAGTAAGCTCTGCAAAGACGGCTCGGGGATCAAGGAATCGAGGATCGATCTTCTTCGGGGCCTTGTAGCCTCTGCAGACAACGAAAATTTCGGCCGAGACGTTTCGAGAAGACGGAGGCTTGGTTGCTTCGACTTTGGTGAAGAGCTGGTTGAGAACCCATAGCAGGGGATTGTAGTCCTTCGATCTGAAAACCTTGGTGACAAAGGTACCTCCCTCGATGAGGAACTCCGTTGCCAGCTTCATGGCCTGAAGTGCCAGCTCCGCCTGGTTGAAAGAATCCTGCGCCCAGGCCGTACCGACGTTGGGAGCACCATCGTGCAACACAGTATCGGCCTTCCATGTCTTGAAGTGTTGTCGAATCGTAGCGCGACACTTTTCGGTCGTGATATCACTCTGGAAGGTGATGACTCGGGGGATGGGCTTGATCGGAGCCAAATCGACACCGACGATTAGACTGTTTGGGGGCATGACCTCGGCTGCGACCTGGCACCATGACTGCGAGATGTTAGCTCAATTTGCTCGACCGGGAATCGCAATACTTACACCAGGAGCAGCGCAAAGATCCAGAAGGACCTTGCTATTCTCCAGGAAGCCATACTTCTTGTTCAATTGAACAAGTTTGAAGGCAGCTCGAGCACGGTAGCCCTTTTCCTTGGCCAACTTGTACCACTTATCCAAGCGGCCCTTGCCGTGCTTCTTTTGGATCGCCATCTTGACGGCGTTGGGGCAAAAGAATTGATCAGAGCGACCTACTCTGTAGCACGAGAGGCTTCCCAAAAAGTCCCCGCGAAACCAGAAATTTTGCGACACGGTCAGTCTTATCGGCCAATCACGTGGAGATAAACACAGCGCCTGCCAGTTTTTTTCTTGCGCCTCGGTTTTCATGGCACGAGCTTAACGTCCCGCCAGTTTGGTGGGTGGATCTCGCTTACCTAATGTCAATGCCTCCTCGGCATTGCATTGCATTGGCAGATGGATGAGCACTTGAATGATATCAGAACTTCGATAGAAAACGGACCACCCTGATAACGACTCAATCTTGGATGCTACACACTCTTACCGGCCATTGTCAACTTTAATTCGGGCGTGTCGACGGCCCTCAACACCAAGACTTTGAGCCTCGAACATCACCGGACGGCGATCCACAGCCATGAGCGGACGAGTCCTCGCTGCAGGGCTCCGGCCTGTGGCTCGGCGTGCGGCTATTCACCCTGCTCGACATCTACATCGTCATTCTACAGGCGGACTCCTCCAGGCCGATGCAACGATACGAGCGACTCGGAAGCGGATGTGGTACGGTGGCAACGCTTTTCATAATGCCGTCACCGCCAGGAATGTCTCGTTTGCGAGATTCTTGCCCAAGCTCATGGTCAAGTTTCTCAGAGTGCCAGCAATGTTTGGCGGCGTAGCTATCGGTGCTTTCGCTTGGGTTCAATATCAAGCTGCTCGTACGTTGAGCCTTCAATCATGATCTGGGGTCGTTATACTGACTCGTGAACAGAGGCCGGTACCTTCGCCATCAACCTCTTCAACACGACCACCGATACGGTCACTGGGGCTGCCTCGAGCCTCTTCGGCGGCGCCAAGGATATTGCTGATCAAATTCATCAAGGCTGGGAAAATACAAAAGAAAAGGCTGAATTACCCGATTGGGCCAAACAAATTCTTCGACTTCATGAAGATATCGGCACCGGTGGATCCGGCGGCTCAGGCGGTGGCGGTGACCCAAAGCAGAGCAGAGTTGGTGCCGCAGCTGTCGCCGGCGCTTCAGCTGCCGCCTATGGATATGAGAAATCAAACACCGAGGATCCCCGTGATGGCGAAGAGGCAGCCAAGGACGACCAGATGATGATTTTGACCAAGAAGATGATCGAGATCCGAAGCATATTACAGAAGATTGGACAGTCGAGCACCCTGACCCTTCCCTCGATCGTCGTCATTGGCTCTCAGTCATCCGGAAAGAGTTCTGTTCTGGAGGCAATTGTTGGTCACGAATTTCTTCCCAAGGGCTCCAACATGGTCACAAGGCGACCGATTGAGCTGACCCTCGTCAACACTCCGTCGTCCAAGGAGGAGTATGGCGAATTTCCCGATCTTGGCCTACGACGTATCACCGACTTCTCATCTATTCAGAGGACATTGACCGAACTCAACCTTGCCGTCCCCGACACCGAGTGTGTCTCTGATGACCCAATTCATCTCACCATCTATTCCCCTAACGTTCCTGACCTGTCACTCATTGACCTGCCTGGTTACATTCAAGTTGTCGGACAAAACCAGCCATTGCAATTGAAGCAAAAGATTACTGAGCTCTGCGACAAGTACATTCAGCCCCCCAATGTGATTCTCGCCATCTCGGCCGCCGACGTGGACCTGGCGAACTCGACTGCTCTACGAGCATCCCGCAGAGTTGATCCCCGAGGCGAGCGAACTATTGGTGTTGTTACAAAGATGGATCTGGTTGACCCTGTACGTGGTGCTGCCATTCTCAACGACCAGCAGTACCCCTTGAGGCTGGGTTACGTTGGTGTCGTCCCCAAGGCTCCGCAAAGTCAGGGTCTGTTCAAGATCGGCTCTACAAACCTTCTCTCCGACATTGTCCGGAACGAGAATGCTTTTTTCTCCTCTCATCCCATGGAGTTCGGCCCTGAAGCCGGCGTGAATGTGGGAACCACAACGCTGCGCAAGAAGCTCATGCATGTCCTGGAGCAGACCATGTCCTCTAGCCTGCAGGGCACGAGCGACGCTATCCGACAAGAGCTGGAAGAGGCTACTTATGAGTTCAAGGTGCAATACAATGATCGCCCACTCTCAGCCGAGTCGTACCTCGCTGAGAGTCTTGACGCCTTCAAGCATTCGTTCAAGCAGTTTGCAGAAGAATTTGGCCGACCTCAGATGCATGAGCTCTTGAAGCAGGAGCTGGACCAAAAGGTTCTTGACTTGCTTGCAGCTAGGTACTGGAATAAGCCTATCGATGACCTGTCGGTGGCCAAGCCTGACCTTGACAACCTGGCGGATCTTCCCAAGGCTGATCCCGACTCCCTTTACTGGCATCGACAGCTCGACGCGTCCACCTCCGCACTTACGAAGCTCGGCGTGGGACGTCTGGCGACGACAGCTGTTGCATCTTCGATCCAGGCCCATATTGATTCTCTCATCGCCCACTCCAGCTTTTCCACCCATCCTTTCGCTCGTCAGGCTATCATGGAAGCTGCCTCAACTATCCTCAACGAGCGGTTCTACAGCACCAGCGATCAGGTTGAGAACTGCATTAAGCCCTACAAGTTTGAGATTGAACTCGAGG
Organism: Fusarium duplospermum; assembly: GCA_003946985.1. NCBI lineage: Eukaryota > Fungi > Ascomycota > Sordariomycetes > Hypocreales > Nectriaceae > Fusarium > Fusarium duplospermum. The sequence continues at coordinate 88,203 of NKCI01000142.1, read as the reverse complement.
ACAGGGAGTGGACCAAGGGACGAGACCACGTCGGTGGTGTTCTCAAGAAGGAGCTGCAGGACTGCGAGGCAGCTATGAAGCGGCTCGAGGACACTGTTGGTGGGCGACGAAAGCTGAAGGAGGTCATGGCCTTTGTCGACAAGGCGCGAAAGGGTGAGATTGTGGTTGAGGGTGATGGACGAAGCGGCGCTGGCGGCTTCAGTGCAGCTCTCCTGGGCAGGGGTAAGTCAATGAAGAGGTCATGGGAAGCCGAGTGCTAATTATGATATAGGACGTGAGGCTGTCTTCCTTCGCGACAGAGCTGACATCATCAAGATGCGTCTACTTGCAGTCAAGTCCAAGCAGTGTGCCAACCTCAAGAATAAGTACTACTGCCCTGAGGTCTTCCTCGACGCTGCCGCCACCAAGCTGGCCTCCACTGCGGTCCTCTTCCTCAACGTCGAGCTCCTCTCCGAGTTCTACTACAACTTCCCCCGCGAGCTGGACCTCCGCCTCGGCCGCCACCTGTCCCAAGAGCAGATCGAGAAGTTTGCCAAGGAGGACCCCAAGATCCGCCGACACCTCGAGGTCATCCGCCGCAAGGAGCTGCTTGAGCTGGTCCTCGAGAAGATGGAGAGCCTGCGGCAGCTCGACGGCCGCGGCGACCGTGAGCGCAATGCCAGAAGGGATTCTGGAAAGCAGCGTGGTCGCTGGGGTCTGTTCTAAGCTGCCAGTCAGCGCCTGATGTGTCCAATACGAGTCATGAGAACCACACTGGGAGTTAGCGGAGTTGACTGCTTGCTTGGCTGGCCATTGGATTTAGATTTCTTGCTTGCGGTGGTGAGGATCGGATATAACGTCAGGGGACGCTCAAGGTTGTTCACCCGTCTGGGTCTCCTCTCGCCCCTGTGCTGTCCATAGTCAAGAGAGGCCCAGATGCTTCAACCCAACGAGCACATTGAGCGAGGCTGTAGATAGATATGCTTTCGTTACGTGCAAGGATACCCTCCTCAATAACATGACTATTCCATTCCATTCAACCAAAAAAAATATGATGGTGATCAATTACTCCTGAATCCTATCTGTCGTTACATGTTCATCTGACATCCAAATACTGGAATAGGATATCTATCTGGCCACACTCTTGGTCATATACATCTCCCCCCCCCTCTTTGTGGTATACCATCGTCTATGCCGCTATGCCCTCCCATCGGTACTCATCTGGAGTGTCACCTCCCATCGAACGCTGCCACCGTGACCGTAACCTTCACCAAGGCGATTCTGAATCAATGCCGAAATACGGCTACGCAGCTTGCTGAGCGACATCTCATCATAGCCCTTGACTACACTCAGCTTGAGATTGGCCATACAAAGGCCGTAATGGACTTGCCAGAACTGAGCATCGTCAATAGCGACGATACTGGGCTCCGTCTCAATCTCACGCAAGACAGCACTAACGCCGTTGTTACCACCATTACCGCCATAGGACATGAGGAGCATGAGGCCCTGAGCTACAGCGAGACGCATGCCCAGGGCAAACATGGCAAAGGAGATGACGGCGCAGATGAGGCGGTCGAGCCATGTGTAGAGGGCAATGGAGAGAAGGGGTAGCAGAGCAATTAGGGCGGAGAAGGATAGAGTGAGGAAGTGGAAGGGGTTGGAGAGAACGCTGGGCAGAGAGGCAAGGTAGGAGACTCGCATGATCTTGGCAATGCGAGCATGGTTACGAAGACCGTACGCAGAGACCAGTGTGCTGACCATGGCAGCAGCAGAGACAAAGTCAATGGAACCATCTGGGCCCTCATGTCCATGTGCATGGTGAGCCTCGTGGTTACCGAGAGACTCGAGGAAGTGCTTGAGAGCATGCGAAACCAGATCGAATCCACCAAACAGGAGGAAGATGGACATGGCAAAGCCAGCAAGAACCTCTGCTCTCTCAAGGCCAAATGGATGGCGGATACTGCTGCGACGCCAGACCTCAAAGTTGCCAAGAACGTCCACCATGACACAGACAGCGGCACTGCCGGCATCGAAGAAAACCAGGTGTGAGAGTGCTGTTGTAGCGAGGGAGCCCTCGGAGCGGAAGAAGACGTATGTGGCAACGGCCAGATGGCAAAGACTCCAGTAGCAGTGAATGCGTTGGTCCTTGGTCATGCTCTTCCATGCTTCGCGGATGGTCGGGATAGGAAGAGACGCTGGAAGAACGGGCGGAGGTCTCTGAGGCGGCTCCTTGAAGATCTGATGCTGTGATGAGATACTACTGTGCTTGTATCGGTGACCGCGACGTTGTCCAATGTTCTAGGAGAGCGTTAGCACTCAGAGTATAGCTACTTGTCCAAGAGAACAACCACATACCGACTTGACAGGAGCAGTAGATATCACTTGTGTCTGAAAGTTGAAGGGATTCTTGGGAGAAGCGGCGGAGGAGTCGCCTGCCTCATCTTCGAGACCCATTGTGGGAAGTGATAATGAGGATGAAGACGCAGTGGCCTCAGGCGGGAAGAGGAGGTTCGGAGTTGACGAGTTGTAAAGAGCGGCGTCGCGATTGAGCTGCCGCTGGATAGCTATCGATTCGGCCTCGACCTCGACCTCGTCTTGAATATTGATATCGATAAGCGACTGGCGTTTGTTCTGGCTGATATCGTCGTCGCTGTCACCGTGGACAACGAGACTCGGCGGGGCGGGGATGCGAAGCTGAGCACCTGGATGGCTCGACATGTGCTCCTGCTGCTTTCGGAAGGTAGACGCGTCCCCTTGGCTCGACCGACGAGGCGATTGGGAATGTATGGTTCTGTTAGGGCCCGAGATGCTATGTCATTGATGCGATTTTTGACTTTAGCGCAGTTCGATTTTCTGCTTGCGGCGATGGCGCGCGTGGTAGAGGAACAAAAAACTGATGGAGGATGGAATGCGTTGACGTCGCGATAGAGGTGGAAGGTGGCACAGACTTTCAGGGGTACTCCAGGAGATGCAGGGGTTACAAGGGACTTCGCTGCGCCTAAGCCACATCCCCATACACGCCTGGAGCTCAGTGCGGCGGGCGGGGGTCGGCTCCTTCAGTGGACGGGACGGAAGGTGGGCGGGCTGTTTCGAAACCATTGTGGCGTCACGGACTAACTGTCGCGACGATCTAGGATCATCGTCATCGTCAAATCTGGCTTCCCCTCCAAGCTTTGTTATTTATCGAGGAATAGAATACGACCACTAGAAGAGGTCATGCAGAAGACTTCTTTGTATCAATAACGCTAGCTTATGGCATGTACATACGGCTGTAAACTCGATCCTGTCCTTTAACTCAAACGATCGTCGAATCGCATTCGTCAACATTTTCGAAGCACCGCATAGCGACATACTCCCACCACCTACAACCCACGATTCGAGCCTCTCGCGACCATGGAAGACACCGCTCGAACGCAGCGCGATACTTCACCCACTCCGCCTCCTTCACACCGACGAGCGCCCTCAAATTCAAGTCTCATGTCCAAATTCCCCTTTTTAAAATCATCAGAGAAGAGAGGAGGGCAAGATGGTACCGCTACCGACGACAACAAAACTACGTCTGCTCCTCGTACAGCACCGAGGCCTTCTGCAAGTGTGATTCAGCAGCAGAGAACGCGCCGAAGAAGAGGATCTCTCCGAAAAGTTGCGCTCCTTGGCCGGGGGGCGCAACGCGAACGAAGAGAGAGTAGACCCCTGAGTATCGATACTTCGCACGCCGCAGCGTACGGCCTCGATCCGACAGTCATTCAGACCGAGAGTCCAACGCAAATCGAGGCGTTGGACCTCAATGCCACCTCAGAAAGCATGCCAGGCACGTCAATCGGAGGGTTTACGCCTTTGGCAGGGAGCATTGGCACCTCGTCCGCTCTGCCCCAAGCAAGTTCGATATCACAGTCGGCCGTACATGCGACATCAAATGTGGACGGAGATGCGGCATCATATACATCAACGGATGAGGAGGACATGCTTCAGATTCCAGGGGGTTCAGCAGCGCTTCGACAAGGACTGTCCATGTCGCCAGGACCAGATTCATACTTTGGTAGTTTGAGCTCAGCGGTTTCCCAACAGCGGCGGCGGTCAATCAACCGAGCCAAATCACCCTTGTCATACGGCGGGCTTTCAACCAACACATTACCACAACACGAGGATTGGGACTATGCAGAGACAGAATGGTGGGGATGGGTGGTGTTATGCGTGACATGGTTTGTGTTTGTTATCGGGATGGGCTCCTGTCTCGACGTCTGGAGCTGGGCATGGGACGTGGGCAAAACACCATATGCGCCGCCGGAACTCGAGGACGACGAGACCTTGCCGATCGTGGGATACTATCCGGCATTGATTATACTTACTGGCGTTATGGCTTGGGTATGGGTTGTTGTAGCCTGGGTCGGCATGAAATATTTTAGGCACGCCAAAATCAGCGGTGACTGACCAGATGATGTTGTCGGTTGATAACCTGCGTTAAATATCAAGACTATCACGCAACCTCTTATTAATAGAAGCACCAACACGAATGAGACCGTAGACCATTCTTTTTCCAACTTGCTGTTCTTGCCGTCAGCTCCTGTCTGCTGTGCCTACATCTGTATTCAGCTAGATTCTTCAAGGCAGGGGTGAATGAAGCTGTTGGTTCAGAAGATGTTGGCTGTTATACGATTCTTGATTGGGTTTAGGAGACGAGACATTCGATGGAACGTCCAAAGTTAAGCGCCGGTTCGGCGGCAACACACGCCAGGGCAGCCAATCAAGGTTGGCCGATGCTCAGCCATGGCTTTGGTCGATCTCGTCGTGGTTCCTTTCGGCGGGGACCGACAAGCCTCAATCGCGGGAATGACGATGAATCAGAGGGAGCCGCTGCAGGTGCTGGGCGAGTCAAGCTGAAAACTTAGCTATTCAGGCAGGCCTGGGCAGGGCATGTCCCAAGACAGAGCGAACCAAGATCCATGCGGAGAGACCGATTCAACACTTGCCTCCACACTGGGCGATGCCGTCCCTGCACGATCGCGACCTAGGCTCCAGAGTGGATGTATCAGCGCTGTCAGAGGAGGGTCTATGGCGGGAGAATCTACGTCACTGTCCTCTGCCTGTCGTTGTTAGCGGGAGGAAATAGTGGCAAGCCTGTGTCAATATTGGCATCAGCGTGCTGATGGGGGATCATGGGATGACAGATGAAAAGAAGCGAGGAGAAATCCGTAATTTGGTAAACCCGGTCATCCCAGCCAACTCCGAGATTTGCGCTTAGTAAATCCCCGATCTGAATCCCCCAGGTGGGAGAGGAGAATGCTTTGTCACCTCATGCCTGATTCACGCTTGAGCGATAAAAACGGTGATGTGCATGAAGGGATCAGCATGACCATTCCCAAGAACGTCGTCAGAGCTAGCTTGGGGGAACATCGAGAACTCGCCGCCCCCGGCCGAGACGATCATGCCTGACACGAGCATTGCACTGTGACTCTTACTGTGACTCGACCAGTAAAACCGACGCCAAATGTGTGCTAAGGTCACAGTGCGTGAGGCGACGTGGGGGAGAGAGGGCTGCCAGCCGCGACAAGAGAGAGCCAGAGTCCAGAACGAGCTGAGAACCCGGACGGGAGTGCGTGCTTGGCGTCCAAGCACAACCCCCTCGTGCCCTCTCACGTTCTTCCACACTCAAGGTCGACCCATCCTCAGTCATGGGGGAATGGCCGCTGTTTATAGAAGCTGCAACGGCGGCTGGCCCTGACGTGACATTTAAAGGAGCGGACGAGCCTCATCTTCGAAATGGGGGCAGTGGTCTCGTGACAAGTAGCGAGAGAAGGCCGAGAAGCGAGATGGGAGAGAGAGCTCCATAGTCGTGGCATCCTCTGGACAAAGGTGCGGGTAGTGGTGGTGCTTTTTTATCCTTTTCATGTTGCAACGTCGGGTTTCACCTGCATACGAAGCAAGCCACTGCATCAGAACGGCCAGACTGTTTCTCGTATGGAACTTAATTCTTTTTCTTCGAGAGTGCATAAAGTCGAGATTGAGTTAAGCTCGAGAAGCTCCGAGAGAACGTTGGCATCCATCGAGACGACCACATGCTGCTGCTGCTGGCGTCTGTGCAAGGATCTCCAGGTATAGAGGCGCTGATATTACCCGTGTGCTCCCTGACCTCCAGGCGTTGGTTCGACCCGATGGCACGGAAAACCCTCAAGGAATGAAGCTTCAGAATAGGTATTCCCGGGAGTCGGATCCGAAGCCCTGAGGAGACCCTGCAAGAAAGCAACAAAGAGTAGCAGAATAATAGACGGAAGGGAGAGCAAGCCCTTGTCGCCCCCAACTGCGCCTGAAACAATTCCACCAGTGGCCACAATCAAAATCAAACCACTGAGAAGCCCAACCTCACACTAGACGCAACACCAGCCTGGCATTGCCATCTCGGCTGTCGAACCTTGCTCGGAAAGGCTCATTCATCAATAAATTGTCCATTACCTATTGTGCCTATTTGCCGCTTTTGCCATCAGACCTCCGTTGATCCATCCACTTATTCGTCCATCGATGCAAGATCCACAATCCATCTGTCCGCTGAGGAAAATTGCTGATGAAGGAGGCGAGTGAGAGAGCAGAGAGCGAGAAATCGGAATAACGATTTCGAGTGGACAAAGAGACGAGAGATTCTCTCGAGCTGCAGCTGTACATTCATGCTCCTGTCCTCTTGGCCCAACTCATAGGTCGTTTTCTGCCTGTTGCATTATCCCCTTAGTCACATATTCACCACCAAGCTTGGTCATCACCACTACCGCTGAACATCAAGAGGACAACTCTCCGATTGGACTCGGATTGGAATTCATCTTCAAGATTATCCATTTGCAATACCCTCATCAAGGTGCTCCGCTCCGTAGAGGTACCAGGTTCTTCCACCGCCACCCACGCACCGCACCGCACCGCACCGTACAGTACACGCCGGGCTGGGCTGGAGAACACACAGACCCTCCCCCATTTGTCTCCCCCGAGAAGCCCCAAAAAGAGACCCCCTAGCGCGCCGCCAAATTCGGGCGGTCTCCCCTACAGCGTACTGGTACTGGACCACCTCCAGGTGCCTACGCTCTACCGAAGCCTGGGCTTCCAAAACCCGCCTAAAACCAAACCAGCCTCTTCCTCCTCATTTGCACTCACTCCCTCAACCCTCTTTTCTCCCATCTTCCCCCATCATCCTCCCTCTCCCGCCGAGCCTGCTCACAACGCCATCAAAAAAATCCCTTCATCTCCATCCTCACTTGTCTTTTCTTCTTGTACGTATATACCGTCGCCCGCCCTCGAATATCGCCCTTCCACCCACGGCATACGTTTCCCCTGCCTGCTCGCGAGCCATCCTGCGCCTATCCGCTCCACCGCGTCACGACCCGTTACGATAACCTCGAAAAAAACTGCCCGACTCGCTCTTCCTTGGCCAGTCCCCCATCGAGGGGTTTGTCCAGAGCCTTCTCCAATCCCGTTCGCCGTCGTATCGTCTCTCTTCCACCGCAAAACTGGCCCAGCTCGCCTGTCGTTATTGGAGGCTCCTGGTCGCCACGCCACTCCGACTTTTGCTTCCTTGAATAATCCCTCCCGCATCCTCCCTCGACTGCCTGGCTCTTCGCTACCTGGCCATCGCCATCAACAGCAAACATGAGGGAAGTCAACTTTAGCATTCCAAACGTCAACAAGGCGTCTGTTGGTATTACCACGGCGCTTTATGATCGAAGGGCCCTGGATTGCACGTCCACCCTCCCCCTCATCAACTCCCTCAACCATCTCGCCTATCTAACCACATCGTCTGCTCGCATCCGCGATATCCTCACCGTTGATGGCGGCATCGAGCGTCTGGTCTGCATCCTGAAGCAGGGTCGCAGTAAAGATATGATGGGAATGTGGAAGTGGAACCTTGCCTTCCAGTGTGTCGTCAATATCGGCGTCCGAGGAACGGAAAACGTCCGCACCCGCGTTGTCGAGGCCGATATGGTCCCCGTCATCGCTACCATCCTCGACAATTACATCAAGGCCATCGACAAGTGCCGTGAAAAGGCAGAGGAGGCCAAGCAGAAGCAGATCCATGATCACCACCACCGCCACAGGAGTCACGAGCATCGCTCAGGCCCCAAGCCTTCAGCCTCAAACTCGGCCTCTTCGTCCGCTTCGTCGTCAACCTCCACCGTCGCCGCTTCTGCTCCCTTTGGCCATCGCTCCATCCCTCGCGTCGATGCGGCCGACCAGCGATCGCTTCGCCGTCACGGCCCTCCGCCATCCATTGACGTCTCAGCTACCTACGCTGGCCCTTCAACCGCCGCTCCTCAGCCCCTAGCCCAACAATTGCAACAGCAGCCCCTCGATGCTGCTCTGGCGACTCCCCAATATCCTCTTGGCACGCCGGACCGTGCCATCTCTTTCACACCGACCCGTCATCAGAGCTTGAGGGGCTTTGAGAGCCGTCACGCCACGACTTCAGCTCCCCGTCAGACCATGCAGCCCCTTGCAACTGCAGTTCCGACGACTGAGACTGTTGAAGGTTTTGTGAGGCCCGTCCGTGATGTCGACCGCCTTGCTTCGATGGCCCCATTCGGCCCCACAGACCTTGCTTCCCAACCGACCTCCCCAACCACACCTCTACCGCCAGCTCAGATGCGCTCGCCAACTGTCCGCCCAGCCTCAGTTCTAGGACCCTCGGGCCGATCTAGAAGACGCCCGTCGATCCGTCATCAGAACTCGACTGCTGATGCCGACGACCTTAACGGAGACAGCATGCCTTCGGACGAATCTCCTGAAACCGAAATGACGGGAACCGACAACATGCAGTCTGCCGTTGGGATCCAGGATATCACCATGGAGGATGGTGATGCTATGCTTGCCGGTGCTGCTCTCGATTTGACCACACCAACAGTCTCTGAGACGCACCAGGAGGCCAGTACTTTCAACATCACCCACCGTAGCCCCATGGATGGCAGTATTGCTAACAACAATACTCCCACTCCTGTACCCCCAATTGGGCTTTCGCCTAACCGTCCTGCCATGGCCACTCCTCCTCAGCCTCCCATGCCCGCCACTACCGTCCCTCGATATCTCCTCGACCGCCATTTCGTTCCGAACCCTCAGATGCTCGCAGCCATGCCACGGGAGGAGGATGTGCTCATGTCTCTGCAGCTCCTTGCCTACGTCTCTAAATACTGCGGTCTTCGCTCTTACTTCCAGAAGAGTCATCTTGTTCCACGCCTCAAGATTGGCAAGGAGCTTGCGGTGCTCGATGGCGAAGAGGAAGTTCCTGAGGTGTATGACGAGGACGCCGACGACGAGGAGTATCTGCTCCCCAACGACTTCAACCTCTTCCCACTTGTTGAGAAGTTCACAGTTCGCTACCACAGCACTGATATGCAGTACTGGGCCGGTGTTGTTATGAGAAACCTCTGCCGCAAGGACGATACTCGTGGAGGCATCCGCCAGTGTGCATACTACCAGTGCGGCAAGTGGGAAGAGTACACCCGTCAGTTTGCCAAGTGCCGCCGATGCCGGCGGACCAAGTACTGCAGCAAAGAGTGCCAGAAGAGTGCTTGGGCTTTCCACCGTCATTGGTGCGTGGCGGCCACGCAGTAAGCTGGCCATCTACCGGAGCACTTTTTCATGATGATCCGTGACAGCATCAACTCGGCGCAATCTGCGGCATCTCAATGCTTGTTTCACAGTCTTCCAAGGGTTGCAAATGCATTGCACAGCAAAGCGTGTCATGAGCGCATGGCGTTTCCTCTCGATACCACTGGTTTTTGCTTTATCTTTTCCATGGGCGTCTTAAGGCTGGGCATCGACAACGGACGTTGGGTTTGGGGGCATTATCACATGTCATTGCACTTTCAAATTTTCTTGGTTCCTTTTTGCTTGTCGTCTCTTTTTCCTGGACTTCTTCCTCACCCTTGGAGGGCTTCCCTTTTTCTAATTCTTACCCATTGATTGCCAGGAGCCTCCCAGAGATATTGTCACCCCTGGGCAGCTCCTTGGCGCGAACGGGCATCAAACATATCACGGCCGATGCTCGTCATGTATATAGATACCTTTGATTGCTGGCGGCCCACGGGGGGCAATACTCTCGGGGGCCATGGAACTCTGGATATGACTGATGACGGACGGAGAACGACGGGAGGAGCGATTGAAGGCAAGGGGGAGGTACTTGTTTTCGCAGGGTCCGCAGCAGCTGCGTAAAATTGACCTGGAGGTTGGGGGGGACATGTCCAACGGCGTTGGAGGACGGTCTCTTGGTTGGTGAAGTGTCCTGAAAAAAGGCTTCATCATCATGGGCGTTGGACCGCGGCGAATGAGGCAGTCGCTACTCAGAATCTTCTACATATTCCTTTGGGTATAGATGAAATGACCAATGAATTCAAATACTCGAGTGCCTCATGAAGAGTGAGATGTGTTGAGGACGTGGGTATGGATATAAAGACAAAGACATGCTTACACGGCTCATTAAGCAGCTTTCTGAAAAGGAAACTTGATCAGACAAAAATGTGAATAGTGACCAAATGGCTTCGATTTACATGTATGAATCAGGACCCGAAACGCCAGCCCTTCTCCTTCATCTCCAGCCTTTTCTTTCAATGGGAATGCCGCCTCCAACAGACCACCTTTCTCAGCAACTCTATCTATCAACATGACCCTTCTCACCGAGCACCCATGGCCTTCCTCCTGGCCTTGCCGGGCCGCGACTTGGAAACCTTGCTGCCGCTGGCCTTCATCTTTTTGGCGTTGAACCCGCTCAGGTCGCTGGAGCTCATGGCGTCGCCCGACTTTGCGTGGCGCTTCTTGCCGCCGAAGCCGTACTTTTCGTTCTTCTTGGCCCGCTTGTGATTGACGGTTCCTGAACCGGCGCCCATCTGACCGCGGCCGGCGCCAGAGCGCTGGTTGTGCTTCTTCATCTCGCTCTCAACGCCCACATCGAAGAGGTCGGCCTCGTTGGTTCCAAGGTCGGCACCGCCAGATTCTTGTCGCTCTGGGAGGATAAATATCAGCAGGTGAAAAATAACAGGATGGAGAGTGTGTGGTACTCACTTCGCTTCAGAGTCTTGATCTTCTCGAGGGTCTCGCGCTTGGCCTTTTGGCGCTCCTGGAGCTTAGCAACCTGGACCTGCTTGCCAAACTTCTTGAGGTCGCGCAGCTTGCGGGCCTCGGCGGCGGCCTTCTTGTTGGACGCCTCCTCGACGAGCTTGGCCTTGACCTTTTCCATGTGCGCGTCCTCCTTGACCATCTCGGCAAAGTAGTCCTTGGGGCGGGAGAAGGGGACGCCCTCTGCGCGGAGGAGCTTGCGGGCCTGGCGGGCAGCGTCGAGGCTCTGGGAGTAGAAGGCGAGCTCGCGCTGGAGGTCGTCCTGGACGTCGGGGATGGAGGCAGACGTCTCGGACTGGGCGAGGACGGACTGGTGGGTGGCGAAGGGGACGGACTTGTCGGAGGGAACGGCGATGCGGTTGAGGGCGGCGAGGAGGGCGGTGGTGTTGTTAATGGTGAGGCGCTGGTGGGGGATGAGATCTTCCTTGTCGGCGTCGTCAAGGTCTTCGAGGTCCGACATGGGGATGTCCTCGTCGTCCTCTTCATCTTCCTCATCTTCATCCTCCTCCTCGTCTGCGACCTTCTTTGATGCGGGCGAGGCGTTCTTTTTTGACTTGCGTGGAATCTTTTCCTCGAGCTCGATTGACGAGTCCGAGTCGTCGCTGTCGTCGATGCCTTCTAGGTTGTACTGGTACCAGTAAGTATGCCGTTCAAACTGCGATTTCTTTCCAATTGAAGGCAAATACAAACCTGGACTTCTTCCTCCTCCTCATCTTCATCATCGTCATCCTCGGCGACCTCGTTCTCGACCTCTTCCTCCTCGTCGCTCTCCTCAGCTGCCCCGCGACGAGCAGCCTTGTTGCGCTTCTCAGCCTCCTTCTGTTTCCGCTTCAACTTGAGCTTCTTAAAGTCGGTGCCCTTCTCCGCGGCCAGGGCCATCTTGAGCTTTCCCTTGGTGACCATGATTGCGAAAAACTTGACAAGGTGCTGGTGGACTTTGGCGCGTTTTCTATGGGTTAATCGCTACAAAGGCAAATTGTTTGAGCATTCGGCAGCGCCTGCTAAGGAAAAATCTCCAAATTCTGCCGCGCGATGGGGTTCACCGCCTTGACATTTTTTTAGTGGATCTTTTGCGCTTGCGCTTGTGCATCTGCAGCGGAAGGAAAGGTTGGAGCATTTCCTAATTGAGACATTCTGAGCTTGACAACTTCACTCCTCCTCGCCCTTTATTACATCAACATTAATTGCGTAAAGAATTTCTTTGTTTACGATATTTGAATTTTGCCTAATAGCTCGGTGTACTTTCTATAGTTTCTACGATCTTTGGTCAGTTTTGACCAAGTTTGGATGATCAGGTAAACCACAGTCACGGCCAATACACCAAACGTTAGTCCAAGGGCTTGTATTCAAGAAATTATAAAGTAAAATATGGGCAAAAAGCAAATCTCCCTCATCATCTAGATGCTAGTGGCTGTCCTGTTCCCATCTTGCGCTTGATCAAACTAGGCAGCATGTCGTGGTAAAAGTGGCTTCCGAGTGTTGGCGTCCCTCAACCCAGAGCCAGGTAATAAAAATTACAAGCCAATGGTACGTGTCTTCCCCCCGTGTCATTACTACCCCTTATTTGACTTGAAAGCGTGCGTTATTCGTCCGGTGCTCGTGTGTATTGTGTATCGAGTTGCAGTTGAGTGTTGAGAACTGGTTCATGGTTGTCTGATCACCAGTTCGAGGGGCTCGCCTTCAAGCCAGGGAATGTAGGGCTTTTACATGATGACGCAGCCGATAGGGAAGCCAACAGCTTCCTTAGGACCAGGCTTTGCCATGACGTTGCAGCCAATTGGGAAACCGACGGCTTCCTTGGGAACGGGCTTGGCCATGACGCTGCAGCCGATGGGGAAGCCGACGGCTTGGACGTTGGTGTTCTTGGAGGAGGCAGGCATAATGAATGCTGGAGTTGAAAGACTTTGAAAAGTCAGAGAGTGTTCTGTGTTGAGAATGGTGGAATGAGTGTTTTGTAAGTGAATGCTTGTGTTTGTCGTGATACGAAGACTCTTGTTTCCGGGGAAGGATGAGGACCTTTTTATACTTGAACTTTGACCACTTCTCCAGCTCATCCTGACCTTGGTGACAAGTGAGTGTAAATTCAAGGCTTGCTGAGATGAGATGTTGGCTGTGAGGCCTGTGATCCGTGCGAAATGCCTTACTATTGTTCTTTTCTTGGTGTTGTCAGGGGACAAAAGGATCACGACCGCCACCATGTCATGGCGCATCTGCAGAAACTTGCCGATGTTCCATCAAAGACGCTAACGAACGTCAGAACAAGCCTGTTCCTGAACATGGAAGGTGGGAATGTCATCGTGTGATGCACCAGTACGTGGGAGGCAGGGATATGGAGCAGGGGTTTCTTTGTATGAGGCTTAGTATTGTTCTTCAGCAGAGGCCACCACTACCTCTGTCCAAGTGGTGAGACTTTAGAAAAATGACTCGTATTTTCATGATGATTCGTAATAGCCTAATCCTTTTGACTCATTTCAAAGAGTTACCGGCTTAATACCCGTAAAGGCGGCGGATGAGGCGGGAAAGTTGGGTCCGGGATAAGCAGCCAGCCGGCTGCCACTCACTAACAGCAAAACTATCTTTAGAAACGACTGAAAGGGAGCCTGAGATGGTTAGTGTGAGTTTAGGAATGGGGTGAGGAGATGACTTGCCATTTGCCCTTCAGTGTAATAACCACCCACGGAGCGCCCGCCTCATCCACCTCCTTATCCACGGTGGTAGAGAAGCAAATGGCACTCATGATTCCGTCGCCAAACTTCTCGTTCAAAATTGCCTTGTAGGCATATCCATAGTTCTGCACAATCTCATATAGGCGGTAGATGAGAGGCTCAACCGGGGGCATGGGACCAGCCTGGCCACGGTTGGGGAACCCTGTCATCTGGGCTGTCAACGTCTCCTTGGAGATTTCCAACAACTCCGAGAGGCGTTCAATATCCTCAGGTGAGGCTGTGGCTTGGCCGTAGAACAGGGCCGCACAAGCAACCTCACTCCTGTCGAGATGCTTTGCGATTGCTTCGAAGCTAATCCCCTTGGCGGCCTTGCCGTCGAAGAGCAGCTTGGAGTAAGTCGGGAGCCTATCGGCAACCGTCGACTAGTTGGTTGGAACTAATGAGCACGAGACCTCACAAAACGGGAATCACGGGTATCTCACATCGAGGGTAGCAATGCGTCCTTCGTTGGCCATGGTGATGCAGGGAGGATATGGTGGCGGGATATTGTTGTCGGTTCTTGGGATGAGGGAGAGGCGAGATCTTATCAAGGAACCTCAGATCCGCATGTCGGAGAGGTTTCCTTTCCTGACAAACTTGCGGGGTTGTGCTCCATGACGTGTCATAGGTGTGTACTGATCTAGATGGGGTCTGCATTCGGTGATATTCCGGAGACTCGGGAACAGATGGTTCGGCAAGGGTAAATGGGCGGAACTCGGCGGAAAGCGTCAACATTAAGTTCGTGATATCACGGTCTGTCGGCACGAATAGATCGGTTTGTGTTGATATAATGCTATCGACTTTACTCGACTGACCGTCCTCGCTTGGCAAATATGTCCCTGGCCTCCACCAGGTCGTCAGCGTTAAGGACATCAACACCTTCGTCGATTAGAAGCTCTCGCATTTGATCCCGCACATGGATGGGCCAATAAGGCATGCCCCAATATCGTGCCTTGAGCCCCCGGCTGTGAGCCTGAGAGATTTGGTTCCTCAGCTTGGCCAGCTGTTCTGGCTGAAGCCCTCCGCGGCCAATCTTGCCGATTGACTTCTCGAACGACACGCTGGTGTAGTACGAGTTGAGAGAGCTGTATTGCCCCTCTTCGAGTTCATTGAGCGGTGCATCAAAGAAGACGTCCCGGAAAGGAGTCTCCTCGTTCACCAAACGAACCTCGGTATCGCCGGTTCCGACGACTGTAATGGGCCTCGAGATGAAAGCACCGTTGTTCACATGGCTCAGCCATCCTCTTTGACGCAAAGGTTCCAGTCTTTCCAACAAAAGCGGCCAAGAGCTGTTGGGATCGGCTTTCAAGTCTACTAGCAAGACCAACGTCTGGCTGGGGTCGTGATCGTACACCCCTCGAAACGGAACGTTTGGATCGCTGACCGAGTTCTTTGTCTGGAGTAGTTCAACCAGTGGTTGAATGTACATGGATGTCAAAGTCTGGCCGCTGGAAAGGGATCCCAGGTTGTGACCGACCAACAGTTCACCCTGAACCACCCACACGTCTGCTTCGATGCCAATACAGCCAGCGTTGATGGCCGAGTAAAAGGGCATTCTCCTCCAATAGTCGTTATGTGAATGACAAGGAATTGGAGATGCTGAGCCGAGTCCTAGAGTTGAATCGTAGGCAGACTCAACTGATAATGAACCTGAGCCTTGAGACCAAATCAAGGGCGTGACGCCAACAATCAGGGCCAATACAAGGGCCATGGTGCTTCTCATGGTTAGCTACTAAGCAAGAAATAAACTGAGGTAGAAACTTGCCTCAAAGCTGCCCCGACCATGCCAAAGGCAAAGACATAGGGGTTCCTCTGAGCGGTAAGGCCGGCTGCCGCTTTGTTGGCCTCATTATGGGCTTTGGGCTGACGTGAAGTCATGTCTTGGCGAATTTTGGCCCTGAGCTTGACATAAACCCAATAAATGTCTTGCTACTATGTTGAAGATATTCGCCGTTTCATGGACATGTAGTGAAAGAGTCTCATTGGAAGTCTCACCACCATGGCTGTCGCTGTTCGGTAGAGGCGGAGACCCACTCGGCATGGATGGCTGGGTTCATCTCCGTTCAACGGCGCCGAGTGAAAAACGGGGAGATTCGAGGTTTACTATCGGCATGGGGTCATGTCATGATCCTCAACGATCTAGGT
This sequence comes from Fusarium duplospermum, assembly GCA_003946985.1. Taxonomy (NCBI): domain Eukaryota; kingdom Fungi; phylum Ascomycota; class Sordariomycetes; order Hypocreales; family Nectriaceae; genus Fusarium; species Fusarium duplospermum. The sequence continues at coordinate 72,292 of NKCI01000142.1, read as the reverse complement.
AAATACCAAAGCAAGCATGAGCGATTGATAAAATACCAAGTTGGTGATTAGAGAAGGTGGTGCCTTGGACAAAGGTGAATCTTCAAGATGGTGTCTAGGAGAATCATAGACTCGGCCGAGTTGAGCAAGTATGGTCCATTTAGACCAAGTATTTTTGATCAAGAAACCTACAGGGCTTCATTATTTGGGAGGCTGGGTTTGTACCTGAACGACCAGTGACATCTTTCCGCTGAGGGGAACTTGGGAGCGATAAGCCCCAGATAACACCGATAAGAGAATTTTTGGACTGCTCCATCCAACTGCGACAACTTCAACTTCAATGTCTCTTTGACGACCTTGCGACTTTGTGATTCCGCCTCTCGACCAAACGACTACCGTTCGAGAGTGATTCGAGTTCATTTCTATTGTCGAATTTCTGTTCAGTTACAGCCATGCCTCACAAACACAAGAGAAAGAGGGGAGACGACGAAGCAGAGTGAGTCTGATGCCCTCTACAATAATCCTCCGTTTGCGCTTCTGACACTGTTTGTAGCTTCAATCTACCCCCCTCCCAACGAGCGCGATCTCTCCCAGTCGGGTCGAAGAATGCCGGAAAAGATGGTTCCCAAAAAGGAAAAAAGGGCAAGAAGGCGCGCAAGGAGAACGATGCACCAAGAGCGTTTAGGCGGCTCATGGCTGTGGCGCAGGGCAAGAAAGTGAGATCTGGACTTGACGATGGAAGCGATGGTAAACCGACTGCGAAGGAACAAGCGCCCGAGCTCAAGATTCGGCCTGGAGAGGATCTTCGGTCCTTTTCCCACCGTGTAGATGCTGCTCTGCCCGTTGCTGGTCTCACAAAGAAGACGGTTGTCAAGGATGGCAAGGATGAGGCTGGTCTCAAGGTCTATCGCACTAGGAAGGAGAGAAAGATGCACAAGCTCTACGATCAATGGCGCGCTGAGGAGCGCAAGATTCAGGATCAGCGCGAGGAGGAGGCTGACGAAGCCATTGGACGAGAACTGGACGAGGATCCTACGGGTGTTACGGCGTTGGCACAGTCAGAGCTCAACGAGGCACTGAGCAAGAGGTCTAGGAGGAAGCGCGGCAAGGTCGATGATGACCCATGGGCTGAGCTGAAGAAGAAGAGGGCTGAGGCCAAGGTCGCGGTGCATGACCAGGCTCAAGCACCCCCTGAGCTGAACAAGGGCACGTCGCGACAGCTCAAGGTGGAGGGCGGCGCCACAGCAAACGTGGGCAATGTCCCCAAGTCGGCGGGCAGTCTAAAGCGCAGAGAGGAACTACAGGAGGTCCGCGCAGATGTCGTAGATGCGTATCGACGAATTCGGGAGCACGAACAGGCCAAGTTGAATAGAGCATAGCGAATTGGGCAACTTACAATGGTAGTAGCATGCGTTGGAGTCGAGGCGTTTGATAACAAAAGGAGAAGCACATCAAACGGAAGACCTGATTGCTTTAGTATTATTCGGTGTTCGTCAATGCAAGATGTGAATACTCTCTTCCAGGATATAAATTTTTTACTATAAAACTCGGAGTCATTCTCAATTCTCCTCCTCAGACCTTGTCATCTCAACAACATTGGTCGATCATCTTTCGTCTCCAAGCCTGACAGCTGCTCCCCTCAACTCCAAGGTCAGTCTTCCTCGTCTCGTCTCGTCTTGACGTCAGTCTCATATGAAGATATTGACTACACTTCTTACAATCCAGGCAGCCTCGCCTCAGGCCCGTAGCCAAGATGGTTGGCTGGAACGACATTGTCCCCGAGCTTCGCTTGAAGATCTACGGATGGTTGCTTGAACACTACCCTCGCGGCAACCTGACCGATTATTCCCTGGTTTGCAAGGAATGGCAGGCGTTCTTCGAGAAGGAGATCTATCGTCACATCACCATTACTCGACCATACTTTCGAACTTTCCACCATGTCATTGGCCGCCGCCGCAGACCCCTGGTCAAGTATATCTGGCTCCGTATCGAGCTTGAGCGATACGACTGTGACATCTGCCACTACACAATCCTGAACATGGGCAGCCAGAATGACAACGACGAACTCCGACGGTCTATCACAGGTCTGTTCACCATTCTTCGCTCTTGGCACGAAGACGGAGCTTCCGATATCAAGCTGGAGATCAGCATCTGGTCTCGCAGTGATTTCGACCACACCTTCCGGGAGGATGTCTATATCGACTCTGACTTCAACTTGATCTGTGAGCTCGACCGACCTGAGGGTCCTTGCGACGAGACCTTTCGCGAGATGGATGGTGAGAACATGTGGCGTCGCCCTTACGGCCTCGGACTTTATCCCGCCATCGATCCCTCTGTCCCTCGCGTCCGAGCCATCACTGGCCTGCTTGTTCGCCGACAGACTCGATGCGTCATTGGTGTCCCGACCATCCAGCAGATCATTGACAAGCTTCCAAAGCTCAAGGAGATCTTCTATGAGCCTCGTCGCAAGTACTATCTGGTCCCGCACAATGATCCCGGTAAGTACTCACACTCACCCCTAAGAGATATCACCAGTGGACTAACCCTTGCAGTCCTCGGCTATGGAGACCTTGTCACGCTGAAGCTTCCCGGTACACTCCGACGCGTCGTCATTTTCGAGGACTTCAATGAGTATCACGAGACTCATATCATCAGCCGCGACCTCTGGGTGCAGTCGCAGCCTCGTATCCGAAGCCCCTCTCCCGAGGTCGGCATCGCCATGGCACACCTCAGCCTCTCGCTGGAGAAGCTCTCCGTCTCGTACATGACCAATGCGACCCAGTTCTTCAACGCTTGCAAGAGCCACTGGGTCTGGCACAACCTCCGAGAGCTGGCGCTGACGACCAACCTGATGAGAAGCATGACCCCGGAGACTTCCAAGTTGATTGTGCGAGCAGGAGAGTTTGCCATGAAGATGCCCCAGCTGCACTTCATGGAGCTCTGGCACGGAAAGTCCAAGACCGCCGCCAAGTTTGTCTACCAGTCCTAGAGCGACTGGACTGCGATCTCCTGGGCTGCCACCTACCGCATTCGCTTCACCCGAGAGATCGTCGACCAGTGGACCAAAGTCGCCGCCGAGGTCCGCCGACATGAACTCAACGTCTTTGGAGGGCAGATGGTGGACCCTCGTGATGTCAACTCTCACGCAACGGCTATCCAGGAGCTGCAGCTGCTGTGTGTTGTTGCTCATCCGGCCTCCCTGGAGGAGATCCGTCTGGAGGCGATCAACTATTCCCTTCTCAACTGAGTGGGGTGTAGATTCGAGGGATGTCTTTTTTCTTGGTTTGCTTATGGGGTCAAACAAATGAGTCGAGGATTAAGGTACTCACACATGAAAGGTCGATAGCCACTGGGCTCCTTCATCGAACCGACGCAATCGAGCCCGAACAAGGGACTGAACCGGGAGCTAAGAGCAAGGGTGCTCTAGCCAATGACTTATGAACTTATTAGCTCAGACGTTACGAATTAGTCTAGCCAAACTTATGATTGCTTTTATCAATGTTTACCCACCATGGTGGTGACCTTTTGTCTTTCGTGATACCCACCTTAGATGCGTGGTAGTGTTGTTGGTGGTCATGTGATACCCCTGCCTCAAATCTGCCAAGAATGATTATGTCATCAATCTCGACCGGCCGACCGCAGCTGGCGTAGCTTCATTCTCGCACCCCGCCATCCCCACTTCAATCTGCCTTGACTGCAGCAACCGGAAAAAAAAGTACGACAGACCCAAACGACCCGGGGCTTCTCTGTTCAATTCGCCCCAGACGATTTCTGTGCAGATTTTTTTTTGAGGCATCGCTTCGACTCGAGAATGAACCATACGGTAACTTGGATGAAATGGCATCGGAGCTTGAAGGCTTGATCGCGGGCCTGTTGGTGCACATCTCGTGCGCCGGCGAACAGGGCAAGTTTGACTGACTGCTTGTTATGTTGTGTTGTTATAGGTCGCGACAGAAACTGACAGGATCAACTTTCAGGGTGTCCCGTGGGCGACGTTTTAGATGCGATTCACCATCCTTCAAAAACTCACGCTGATCCTCTATCGCAACTACGTGGGGGTGATTCTGCGGTACAGCATCGTACTGCCTCTACTATTTGGAGCTGGCTTGTCTCAAGACGAGACATCTCTGTTGGTCCCAACCGCAAGTACAACCGTCTCACATTGGATGAGATATTGGCACTTGAACCGCCTGCAGACACCAACGGGCAAGATGCGGAACCCTCAGAATCGGCATCAGAAGCCCGGACAGCTCCTCAACATGTGTTGGTGTACGCCTCTGAGGAGACTATGTGGGAGTCTCTCACCGGACACGCGGTTGACTACAAGCGGGTCCCCAAGTCTGAATGGATGTTGTTGCTCGGAATTGCTTCTACGACTACGCAAGGTATCCTGCAAGGTGATCTCGGCCGGCTCGTCGACCAGGACAAGAGGTCTGTTCCCAAACGGACTGATGCACTGCTTAAGAAGGGCTACATCGCCAAGAGAACGACACTCGTACGTGGAACAAAGACGAGTAAGATGTGGCTCAAACTGTTCGCGCCGCCGCTTCCAAAGGATGGTGAAGGAGGAGATGAAGTCCGCCCTGACATGACCCTCACTCGCCAAGTCTTGGTTGACAATCTCGACCCAGTGCCTTGGCACATTCGATGGACTGGAGAGTCTATTGACTACACAGCTTTGGCTACGACCATCATGGCCATCGCCAAGGAATGGGGCGTCCTGCGAATGACCGACATGAAGTCCAAGCTTGGCGTGCTAGGAATGCGCTGGCAGATGAAGGTCCTTGCCAAGGTGTGCCGTTTTCTCAACTCTCGAGGTGTCATCCAATACGTCGCCGCGAAGCTAGGGGAGAAGGTGTTCAAAGACTGTATCAAATATGTCCGAGACTTCAACTCTGAGGATTGGGCGGTCTACCTGGCTACGGGCAAAAAGCAGGCGAAAACGCCCAGAAACCCTGATCTGGATGGTTTCGATGGAACTAAGGTTGATGGCCAAACCTCCAACGCTTCAGAAGTAGCTGCAGCACCTCCATGGTCGCTGGACAAGCCAGTTCCCGTCATCATTGCGGAAATGGCACAGCGACTTGGCGACACCGGCTTGACAAACCCTGACGTTTATGCATTGACCCTGGGTCCGTCCTATAGCCGCCACCTCTCTTCGATGACCACTGCTCTATCCGTCCCAAACTTGCAACCGGCTCATCTATCCCATTTTCAACTTCGCAGTGAACACACTAGGACTGGAAAGGTAGCTTCATATCGCTATTTTGCTCAAAACGATCCACTTCCGCCTCCAATCGCAAATGGCGTCGATGGCTCTCAAGCAGCAGCAGATGCTACCATTGGCCATGATACAACTCTCGCCGACTCATACGGCTTCTCCCCAATACCTACGACGAGCATTTCTGACGAACCTTCCACCACATTGATGGAACTATGTAACCTGGGGTTGGCGACTCGAAGGGCGAACAAGGGGCGTCCCAAGAAGGGCCAGGCGAAGAAACAAAAACCTGCTCCTGCTACGAAAGGCAGGGGAGGCCGAAGACAGCCTAAAGAATCGCCAGTGCCGCAACAAGAACAAGTAGCTCAGGAGAAGACAACTCAGGAGAGCGAAACTCATGAAACCGATACCCAGGAGAACACAAGTCAAGGGAGCGCGACTCAAAAGAACGGCATCCAGGAGAACGATGTGTCTTCGAATGAAGCCCGTATTGAGCAGGGTACAGCGGCTGAAAAGCCAGGCGCACCTTCACAAAGTTCAACGACACATCAGGAGACAGCGCCAGAAGGGCCAGAAAGCTTGAATCCAGACGACGCCCCATCGGGCCCAGGTGACACCGGCACACTTGTAGCTACTCTCAAGGTGTCTTCAGACCATCTAAAAGATGTGCTTTCTGAGAGCCAGCCAGCTGTTACCACCCCCGTACGAGCAACACCTGCACGAGCGACACGTGCCAGGTCAACAAGATCTTCAGCGAAGAAAGCAGGGACTGAAATCGCGAGCGCTGCTCTTGACGCCGAAGAGATTGAGGATGGAGATGAAAATGAGAAGGACCCTGAGGCTGAAGTGGCAACCAAGAATCCCTTGAGCAATAGGAAACGTGGTCGTCCGAGAAGGGGCGAGACAAGGAAGAAGGGAAATGCGGCAGAGGCCACCGATGGCGACTCTGGATCAAAGCCATGGGTTTGCGAAAAGTGCGGCGGCAGCTGGAAGAACGATATTGGTTTGAAATATCACCTGGAAAAGTCGAGAACGGCTTGCAACCCTTCATTCGATGAAGCCACGGCAGGCCCAGTCCGGCGCGGAAAGAAGCGAGCCATCGCTGAGGTTGAAGAGCCCGAAACCCCAACTCCCGCGGAGAACAAGTCGCCACAGGCCGAGGCACCAGACGAGCCGGGGCCAGAGAAAGAAGATCAAACTCAAGAAGTGGAGGAGGAGAGTTTCTCAACTCCAGCCCGACGTGTTTCGAAACTGCGAGGCCCAGTTGCTCGACTATCATGGTCTTCACGACCAACCGTCAGTTTCAAAAGCGACTCGTTTCATGTCAACCCGGAATGGCGACGCCCTCCAGTCACCAGTTTTGACAGCCCAAAAACACCGCTATCGAATGGAACCAACGGTGCTCTTGTACAGAATGAAGATGGACAGCCACGTCCTGTTCTTGGGCCGCTGCACCGTCTTGATCTGTCCGCAAGCTCGCCAAAGACCCCTCGCCCGAGATCGCAGACGAAAGCACCTGAGCCAACAGCTAAGACTCCCCAGCCAAAGGGGCCTGAGACCAACGGCCACGAAGGTAGCAATGGTGCACTCAACGGTGGCAGTTCGGCTGTGAAGCCCAGATCACCAGCAGTTGTCGATACCCCCGTATCCAGGGCTGTTCTGAGTGCTCGCATTCGCCAGATTATTCAAGAGATTCTAACAGAGCAATCCGGCGTCTTTCCAGGGGGTAAGCCGTTTTGGCATGCGATTACGATACGTTGGACACAACTATTTCCAGCAGATGCAATCCCTCAAGTGCGCGCGTATCAAGCCGTGCTTCGGGATATGCTGAAGAACAAGGTCGTCGCCGAACACTGGCACAGCTTCCGCAGTACCAAGGGCATGACTGAAAAGTGTCACGTCATAGTTCAAGCTGGCGTTGATCCATTCTCCCTGGAAGCTACCAATCTGCTTGACAAGATGAAAGCAGCTCACCCAGATACATATATTCCGCCACCCTTTGACGCTCTGGCGGACCACGATTTGCTCAACCGCGGTCGTCGAGATCTTCCCGTTGAGGTTGAGATGCTGGATGCTCCAGTATATGTGGCACGAGCTGCACAGAAGAGAGCTCTAGAAGAGCTGGACGATGACGACGAAGACGCTCCTCCACCTCAGAAGAGAGGCAGGAGACGGAAGAGAGCAGCAAGAGACAATAGCGCGTCCCCGGATAGGTCATCCAAACGGGACGACATTACCTTTCATGAAGGTTACGAGGCTGGACAAGGAAAGTGGTATGAACACTTTGCGGGTGTCCCCGAGTCAATTCAGTTCCTCGAGCCCAATACTTTTCTGGACGAAGAACCTCCGAGGTGGCTGTCGAAGCGCGCCTCCAAGGCCGCGGCTCGTCATGTGCAGGAAGATGAAACTTTCAACGACGTCCCCAAGGAATTGGTGTTTGACAAACCGATTTTGGTTTCCGGCGATCTCGGGGCCTGGCCATACATCAGCGCCCAAGACTTTGAGTTGCAAGATGCCAGCTACACGCTGAAGGGCTGGATGCCTGACATGAACTGGTTCGCCTGGTCATCTATACTGGATGTGATTGACGAACGCGCCCTTGAGCTGAAACGCCAGAAGCGTCAGCACAGAACTGACCTTGGTCGATACCAGCGCTTCGTCGAGAGGCTGCAGTGTTGTATGGATACGGAGCGGTCATGGGCCGAGTCTTTCATCCATGCACCACGCGGTGCAGCAGGCCCTCACAACACCTTTGTGACGTTCTTTAGCGGAGCCGACATGGAGTTGGTGGATGTTCCTAGCCTCACATGGCCTTCAGAGTGGCAACTTACACCAGGGTCCTTCCCAGGAGCTGTACCAGACCGGCAGCTTCTTGTCGACTCGACATCTGATGAGGAAGACGACAGCCCTGAGTGGACGAGGCTATCAATACCCCAAGCAGGACCCGGCGCAGAGAGCGCGCGCACCACTACTGCTCGGCAGCAACAAGGCCAGCAGGCAAGAGTCAAGCGTGTCCGCCTCCTAACCCGCGCTCTAACGACCATCCCTGCCGAAGCAGAACAATCAGAGGGTCTCAACCTCCAGAATGCGACCAATGACTCTTCTGACTCTGAGGAAGCGGACAGGTTGCTCGCTGCATTCGTTGCTGTTCGTGTGCTGCTCGGTGGCTCCGACAAGGCGATTGATTGGGGACTGTTGTTGAAACTCTTCCCATCGTTCAAGCTCAAGGAGCTTCGCCGATTTTGGATCACTGCCCGTAGAGACCAAGGGGCGTACATCGGAAAACTCACAAAGGACTTTCAGGATAAGTTTCTGATCGCATATCAGAAGGAAGAACTTCCTGAGTTTGACTTTGATGACCCCTTGGACTATGACTGGCACGAACTGATTGATTGGACACTTCAGCTGCCACGCAGAAAGGGCGTTGATCTGCCATCGACCAGGACTCTTCTGGAAGAGAACTTTACCTCGCACAAGGCCTCTCGCGTGGTGGATGATTGGCGAGAGAAATTTCATCATGTGCAGTCATCTGTCTTCTCTCGGTTTGAGGCTACTACTGGCAGCCCAGCTGTTGTAGCTGTTGACAAGATGCTGACTGGCCTTGACGACCATGTCGAACTTACCGACAGGGTCATTGCAAGATCTTGGGTGAGATCTCTGTGCTGCACCGAGGACAGCCGGTACTCGGTAGACCAGATCAGGCAAAAGTTCTCCTCACTCGCAAAGGGAGACCAAGATCGGAACAACGCACTTCTCAAGCAGGCCATTGATGACTTGACCCAGCAACGAATCATCTGCAGGAGCAAGAAGGCTCCTCTCGGTGGTCGACCATATCGACTCAACGAATGGTATTACCACATGCTGGGGAAACTAGCTCAGAGGACAAAGTATCAAGAAGCAGCCGACTTCAAGGCCAAGCTAGATGCTGTCTTTCGTCGTGGAGAAACCTTTCAAGTTCCATACACTCTTGAAGATGGGGCTGTCATGGCATTGACAAACTTGAACGCTTCCGAAAGAATCAAGCTGATGCCCGTGGATGTGCCCAATATTCCTCTTGGATTCGAGCCGGGCAACTACGAAAGTCGCAAGTTCCCGAAGTCGTACTATCATTTCAGCATCGAGGCAGTCCCGACAGACACGTACAAGTATGACGAAGATATCGATGTGATCCGAAAGACCATCTACGAGGGCCCTCCCACAGCGGGCAAGGAGAGCGTGCTGCCGCAATGGGTTGACTTTTTTGGTCGACGAGATGCCCAACGTTGGATGGATATCTTGGGCGCATTCTGCTTCGTATTTGCTCTTCGGGGATATCTGTCAATTGAAGGAGTGTGCAGCGCACTCAAGCCAGTGCTGGAAGAGTTTGAAGCCCAGATGATCATCGATTGGGGCAAGAAGACTGGCGTGCTCAAGGAGTCGGAGGATGGACTGGGAGTGACGACAGGAGAATGGTGGTGGTTGGCAGTGCCGTGGCAATGGGGACGGCAACTCAGAGCGAGGGGTCGACGAGAGGACGACTAATGCAGGACCATGGAAGAGGGCTGCGATGTACGAGTATCATGATACCCCTGAGGAAGCACAGGGCGGTTGAGAAGTGTATGACAAAAGCATTGCTATTCACCAAGATCAGGTAGCTCTAATAACTCGCAGTAGCTAGCCTTTGAATATTAACTATTGCTCAAATTCCTTATTCTTGTCTATTCAATCGTTGGTATATGATGACAATGCCTTTGTACGCAGGTGGAAAGCAAAAGGATGTCGGCAAAAAAGGCCAAAAAAGACAGACATACAACACTTGGCATTCGCTGGTCGTCACCGACCCAACTACTACTCAAGCGCTCCTCAGCTTGACTATGGGAGAGCAGACGGGATCCCGTATTCTCTAAGGGCTATGGTCGTATGTGCTTGAGAGGGAGGTTGTTTTGGTTCATGTCGATGATTCTAGGAGGTCATCAACAAGGGGGTCAGTGTAAGAAGTCATCTCTCAGGACTAAAGCTTGCACCAGCTATGTACCATGATAAATACTCATTTCCATTGGATATATAACTCGCTACACTTAAAAAGAATCCAATTTCACCATACGCCAAACTCAGACCCAATATGATGATGATGCCCTCGCTACCCTTGCCTATAGGGCGAAAAGGATCTTGAGCACGAGTGCCACCAGAAGCACCACCAAGACGACAATCGTCCGGTCGAGCCAGACGGGGACTCCGTCGTCGGATGCGCGCCGTATTTGTTGTCGTTGTGTACCGGGCGCCACTACTCCGGGGACGGGAGCGGCGTTGGGTGCTGGACCGGCCGGGGACGGGGGCGGGGTTCGGGGCTGTTGTTCGGGTCGGGGTGGGGTTGTTGTTGATCTCGGGTGTCGAGTTATCAACAGCGGCGATAGGTACAGTCTGAACGAATCCTTCAGCCAGCTCTGCCGCCTCTGCATCATCGTTCGCCTCGTCGGCCTTGTTCTCGCTCTTCTTCTTGGCCTCCATCTCATCACGCCAGCCCATGTTCAACTCCTTGGGCACCTCGACCTCCTGGGCGCTCGAAGACGCTTCACTCGCTCGCTCCTCGCACTCCTTGATGATTTCGCCGTTTGTCTTGCCGCAGGCTGCGCATTTAAACGAGGATGACTCGGCTGCGAGACGCTGTCGCACGGCGTCGGTTGTCTCCAGGCCGCCTAGTTGACCACGGGCGTCTGTTTCCATGAAGCTTCGGAGCCTGCAGGTTACATAACGTTAGCTCTGCATACACTGTTTTTTTTTTTTTTCGTATAAGGAGATACAACGTACGCCACGAGAGCCGTTCGCACTCCCCAGGCTGGCTGCCACGTCTCCTCATGATGGCCGCTGATGCTTAGGCAGATCTCTCGATTGGCCTCGAAGCGACCGCTCGGGGTCATGAAGCGGAAGCTGGGGGGTCGCAGAGGGTACGTAGGAGGTAGGACGATGCGGCCATGGTAGAGGCCGTTGCTGTAGACTGAGTTGGGAGGGCCGCGGAGGGTGAAGTGCCATTCAAAGAGGTCGGAGTCGAGAGGCTCGGCGGTGTAATCGGCTGAGGGAGAGCTAGAGAGCTCAGCTGCTTCCTTGACTGTTGTGGTGAATCAGTATAAAGCTAGAAAGATGGGTGTTGACGGGGTTTGGGGGTGATGGTTAAGGCGGGGAGACTGACGTATACGACGAATCGTAGGGGACTTTGTGCTGAACTTGGGAGTCGCCATGGTTGGCTCCTATTCCCGTCGTCAACTCTTGCGTCGATCTCAGTGTTTAGAATGCGAGATATTCTTTCAAGTGTCGCGTGCTAGGTTCAAGATGGTTGCCTCGGGCTGATGATACTGGGTAAAGGTGAGATGCAACGAGGGGGAACAAAGGTAATCGATATCCTTTTCCAACAGAATATTTGGCACGAGCGATGCAAGACGTTCAAAAGAAGAGTAAGAATGAACAAAGAGAATTATAAGAGTGGCATAGTCTAGCCAGGCAGTTCTTAGCCGCAAGGTGGTATCTTCTACGACATGGACAGCCTTGTCGTTCGGTAGCTATGGAACACTCGCATTACCTCAGACGGACGGACAGGCGCGGAATGGGTCCAGAAGCGGGAACCCCACTGCGAGCGGGATCCGATAGCTGTGTCAATTCGATAGACACATCTGCATGCGACTAAGAGAGTCTTTGATTGATTATATGCATATCTGCATTGCAACCAATCAGAGTCCTTCCTTACCTAATCAGAGCCTCTTCCGAATTGGCTCGGCTCACGACTCCATCCACGACCATTGCCGTACCATCACGACCTCGATCGTCTTGTCCACGTCCCTCAATTCGGTCTATCCGTACGTCAGAGGCATTCTCCTCTTCCCGAACGACTCTTTCAGCAACTCAGCAACCCGCTAACCCGACCAATTCCTCCAGACCGAACTCCCGAATCGAGCGATCTTTCCACATCCAACCGACGACGTCTTCATCATGGCTGGCCACGGTCACCACAGCTTCAATGGGCCCCCTAAGCCCCCGGTGGCTCACGTGCCCCGGATCTACCGATTCACCGCCACTGCTCTCGGTGCTGGCATGTGGTTCTTCGTGAGTCGACCCGGACTGAGCTGAGCCGATGTGGATGAGGATTCAAGGAGTGATTGCTAACGGTTTTGGGGTTTATAGTTGATGTACCGGGCTAAGAAGGATGGTATGTTAAAGCGCGCATGCTGCCATATGGCGAGTCTCCTTCTTGGGCGACAATGGCTAATATCTCCTCAGGTGCCGTGCTCCTCGGTCTCAAGCACCCTTGGGACCACTAAACGACAACCGTGTACGAACTACTTTCCCATTCCCGCAGCATCTACGACAACACGAGCGTTGGGGTCGCCAAGAAACAATGGGCTTTTTAGTGCGGTGTATATAGAGCAAAGGCTCAGGAATGAAATCAAAAGATGCAACAAATACACTTCCAAGTTTCCCCAAACTACTACCTATGCACCCGGCTTCTCGAACAGATAGTGCGACACACCCCAAGTGTCTCCGCCCTCGTACGCAAACAGCTCCGAACACGCCATGTAGAAGATTTGCCAGCGGTTGTACCATGTTGTTGCGTTTTCCTCGCCGTATGTCTCAATGAGGTGCGGCCAGATTTCTTTCTTGCTGGCCGTCATCTTGGATAACCAGTGCTTGTTACTTAAGTCAGCGGGTTCAAACGCAGAGGAGAAAAGAGAGAGCTCACCTCGCAAGTCTTGGAATAGTGCTGGCCGTTGACCCACCACTGGTTCTTAATTTGGAGATCCCGCTGGAAATACAGCAGAAGATCGGCTGAGGGCATGGTCCCGCCGGTGAAGAAGTGAGTCGTCATCCAGCCCTCCTCGTAGTCATAGGGGTCCGTCTTGTGCGCAAAGATATGCACAAAGAGTTTGCCCCCTGGCTTGAGGGCGCGTGAAACCTTGGCCATGAGCAGTTCGTAATTCTTCATGTGTTCAAATAACTATGAAGTGTGAGTAAGGACGTTGATGAGTTTGAAATAGGGGGGGCATACCTCGATGGAGACGACACGGTCAAACGACTCGGGCTCAAACTCGTAGTCAACGACATCACCGGTTATGACCTCGAGGTTTGTGATGCCCTTTTCCTTGGCTACTGAATCAATGTACTCCTTCTGCGTCCGGGAGTTGGAAAAGGCTGTGATATGCGAGTTGGGGAGTTTCTCGGCAAAATAAATGGCACCAGATCCCCATCCACAGCTAGATATCATGAGTTAGCTTGTCTCTCATAACTCCATCATTGTATACCCTTGAAACCTCACTTTCGCCCAGTTCAACTCACCCAAGATCAAGAATTCCCATCCCATCTTTAAGCTCAGCCCTCTCCAGGTACAGTCCCAACATGGCCTCCTCAGCTTCAGCCAGCGTCTCCCTGCCCTTGGGGTAGAGACAACAAGAGTACTTCATCCTCGGTCCCAGACACGCCGCCAGCACACCTGTGCCGACTTCATAGTGCTGCGTGTTGGCCGTGGCCGTCTCAATGGCCATGGGTCGTGTGCGAAGCTTCTCCAGGTAGCTCATCTTGCGTTCAAAGGTGGCACTGAGAGAGGTGCTTGCGATTGAGTCGATGCGCTCACGCAGCTGCCGTCTAATGCCGACACGGATGACAGCATGGGGGAGGTAACCTCCATCGAGAATCCAATCTAGTGAACATGTTAGATGGCATATTTGGCGTTGAGTAGAATGAGTGGTGATGAGACTCACCGTAGTTCATTTTCAAAGAGCCCGCGTGTACTTGCTCTGTGTACCTATTCCAGCTCGAAAGATATCATTCAGCTTGATACAAGTTTACAAATAAACAACATCTCAAGTTATCGCCAATTTGTACATGGCTGCTATTCTGGTTGCCGAGGCTGTGCATGATGTCCACACCAAGTCAACTACGTCATTGACTCTGCGTGAATCGACAAAAGATGCCATCTAAACGGCTGTAGGTCTCATATCTAGGTAACCATTGCATACGCCCAATGGCGTTCAAATATCCGAGTGTTCCGATAGGAAACTAGGCAGTAAGCTTGCTATGGGCGCTCTAATTCATGCTCCAATCTCATCCAAATGCTTTTATCGTGGGTCTAACATCGCCAACCAATCCAACTCGACCATTGGCTATATCAACCATCTCTCAATATTATACCCGGGCTGCTTCCCTGATGACCTTGTACTCCTTGCGCTTCTTTGTCTTTCCCGTGATTCGCACTTTAACAACCCCGATATATCGGGCGAGTTGGAGAGCCAAGAAGTGCTCAAATGCCCAAGCCACAACGAAGTAGGCAACTCCCAGTCCAATAAGGAACAATTCGTAGTCCCAACTCATCTTGGTCAGTTCCATCAGATTGATAACCCATTGAGCCGGGACGAGAATCATGTACACGGTGATCAGGAGGGCTACAGCGACAGTCGTGATGAATGGCCCTGCAAACATCTCAAGTCAGCCCAGTTCGGTACTCCACGTAAGGGTAAATACTCACAGTTCTGCGTCATCCGTTGTCGGAATGGCTGTCCCGCGTTGAGGATCACTCCAGACAAGATGTACTCAAAACAAGAAAACAGGAAGAGAGCCGTGTTCTGTGAGTTCTGGATGCTGGGCTCATCGCGGTGCACCTCTGGCGGGATGTACCATGGCTGTTCTTTGACCGTGATATATGTCACCGCCTGGAACAGAACGCAAATGATCATGAAGCCCAGCAATGGCGTAAGCACCTTGCGCGATACTAGATCCGCCGTGGGTCGCTTGCGGCAGAGTTTCGGTGCGGGCCCTGCCCATCCCATGAAGATGGCGATGGGTAGGATCAGGAGGAGATCGATAAACAGGAACTGGAAGTCTCCCAGGTTGGAGGCCCTGGCGTAGAGAAACGTGACCGAGGTGAACTGGATTGCTGAGTACAAACTCATGTACTTGAAGCAGCTGAAGCTCGTCACCAAGGCCGCTCGACCCTCCCTATAAATTTGTTAGATCACTACTCAACCCAGTATCACTACCGACTTACTTGATAACCTCCAAGACACAGCGGATATCAAAAACTCTGGATGTAAATGGGGCCGCCACGGAAGCCTCTGCTTCGGACAAGGAAATGCCCACGTCTGCTGCCTTTAGAGCACCACAGTCGTTCGCACCATCACCGCAGAAGCCACAGGTATAATCGATACTCTGCAGCTTCTCAACCAACTCGTGCTTTTCATCAGGGGACATTCTCGCAAACACTTTTCCGGATATGAGCATCTGCGTTCGATGTTAGCTGGGGCCCAGGACGAGGAATTAGGTGAAAAACAAACCCGTTGGAGAACTTGAGGCGATGCAAAGTCCACAACCCAGCGGAACACATCGCCAGTAACAGCCAAAGAGTAATTACGCAAGTTAGATATGTCATATGGCAGAGATGCGTCACCCTCGGGGGGCGCTGGTAGAGGCTACTAATGTTAGCAAACGCAACTCACGGCAGCTTGCGCGCCAACTCACCAGCAATGTTGCTTCGTCCAAATGGTAGAGATTGTTGTCAATGCTTTCCCACTGAATTTTTGCCTCGGCATCACGACAATCACCTACCAAGTCAGCGTAGTTCTTATTACCTAAAGCCTCCAAACTTACCCTCGATAAAGCGAGGCACAAAGCAATGAGCAGTTCGATCCATAAGGCCGCACTCCCGAGCGACGCTAATGGCTGTCAAGATGTTGTCTCCGGTAACCATTACAGCTCCAATGTTGGAGGCCAGAAGCTCCTCCAAAACTCCTGCCGTGGTAGGCTTGAGCTTATTCTCAAAGACGATGAATCCGACAAAGTCGAGGTTGCTTTCGACATCAGCTCGAGTCATCTTCTGGGCCTTAACCCAGCTGAGCTTCTTGAGGTGACGGCTGGCAACACCGATGACACGGTAGCCCTTGTGCGTGTAGAATGATAGAAGCTCATCATAATCACTGGGGACTATACGGGGATGATTAGCATCAATCTCTCAGTGAAATACGCAATACTTACAGCTTTCTGGTCGACAGATCTCCCTCATAGCTTCAGGGGCACCTTTGACGAAGATATCACCGCTCTTCTGGCCAAATTGGCGGACAATAACACTGGCTCGTCGCAACTGGGAAACAAACTCGAATGACTTGAGCACGCCGAGTTCAAGGTTTGCCTGAATAGACGTCAGCATCCCCTTAACCAGACGAGGTATGAGTTCCTTACGTTAGGAGGTCTTGCAATCGATGGCGCAAGTCCACCTTGTTCCTCGTCTTCACCCTCTGCAACGTTTTGTTTTCCTTCTTCGTATGACCAACACGTGAACTCGAACATCTTGAGATCCAAAGGATCTCCGACCAGCTCGTCATCTACAGACCGTAGAGAGTGACAGGTGGCCATAGTGTGCAAGGCTGATCGGAAAGTGTCTTGGGCATTCTGCCGCGTAGCCTCAGCAAGTAGCATCTGAGGCTCCGTGATGATCTCACCAAACTTGTTGGAATCCCGGTTGACAACTCGAACACCAAGAACGTCCAGCCCCTCCTCTGTCAATGTGCCTGTCTTGTCGAAACACATGATATCCAGTTTTCCACCGACATTAACTCGCTGTGGGCTGATGCAGAAGATTTGCTTCTTCTTGAGCCGACTCAGAGCAAAGTTTGTTCCAATTGTCAGGGTAGCAGGCAGAGCTGGAGGCACGACGATGGTAATGAGATCGAGTGCCCTCACAATAATCAGATGCCAAGCGAGTCCCAGTCTAATAAAGTTGACCAATGACGCCAGGAAACCGATAGCAGCAACAATCGCCATGACACTGATGTACCGGAACGAATCACGGTAGAACTTGAACCCAGACGGTTTTGGGAACAGCATTGATCGCACCAGAGACCCCTTTGTGGTATTGAAGCCAGTCCGGACAACGAGAGCAAGTGCAACTGCATCACCATCCTGATCGTCTTGAGGCCGTCTCGCACGAATAATCTTGGTGCCAGCGAAAAGAAAGTGTCGAGCTGTCTCAGGCGTCACCGAAGAAGCCGCCAAGTCCATAGAGAGCAGCGTCTCGTCAGTGGCTGGGAGCTTCGAGACAGGAACCGACTCGCCAGTGAGCATACTCTCGTTGACTATGCAGTCTCCAGTGAGCAAAAGACTGTCACTTGGGAACTGTGTGAGACTGGGGTCGCTGAGCTCATACACGTCGCCAGGGACCAAGTCGCTGGAGCTGACGAACCGCCAGAATCCGTTACGAAGGACTCGAACGTCGCACTCGAAACGTGAGATCTCGCGGAGACGCTTCATTGTAGCCCGTGTCTCGAGAAGGGTAGTTGTAATGCTACCAACAGACATGAGGAAGATGGCAACCGCATAATAGTAGTAGCTGTCCAGAGACCAGAGCACAAGACTGGCAATCTGAAAGACATAAAAGGGATGGAGCACCTCGTCGACCAGGAGCTGGCCCATCGTCTTTTGCTCAATGTCAATCAGGTTGTTACCGAAGACAATCTCACGAACACCCTTCTCATCGCTGTCAAGTCCAGCGCGAGTAAGCCGCACATCGGTCCAGTTCGGATCTTTCCACCCATTGAAAAGCGTAAACTTATCCTTGAGAGGGTGGAAGCAAAGTCGGACGTAACGGTAATCGAGGGTTCGGAGGTCATCGATAATAGGATCATCATCGTCCAAGACTTCAGAGTAGAACTTCTCGGACAGGCCAAAAACGGTCGACAACGGCCGCCCGTATGGCTGAGAGCGAACCGACATGGTGACAAGTTCACCCCATTGGTTTTCTATGACAACCCATTCGCAGTCCCGCAGGGCGCATGGCTGCCCAAGGAGGCCGACATACCACCGGGGCAGCCAACGGAAAAGAAGGTAGGCCAGCCCACAGGTCAGGATGCATAATAGTAGGTATACCGCAGAGCCGACGCGGCTGGTTTTAAAGCCTGCAATTGCGATTGTGAGATCTTCGTTGACCATATAAACCTTCTGACTGGTCCGACCATGTCGACGGAAACTTCCGATTGTCGCCGTACTGTCCCGTCGCAAGAGACGAGCATGGACCGAATTTCGAGAGTACGACGAGGAGTGTCTGCGAAGAGCATAATCGTCTTCCGAGACACGATAGTCGTGATCCAGCTCTTCATCCTCGTCTTCGACGGCATCAGCTCCAAACTCCAAGTCGCCAATGTCCGAGACACTTCGCCGAATATAGTCGCCGGGGATACTCTGAACGGCAACGCTCTCTGCATCTTCCTCATCTGGGAAGCCATCGGCATCATCATCATAGTATCTGAAACTGGTCGTCGAGTCGGCGCGTGGTCTGCGGTGCGAAAAAGCTGAGACGCTGGTGGGGAGACTTTCAGCAACAGGTCCAGAGTAGAGCTGATAAGAGAATTAAGTCAGTTTGATCCATGCTAGAAGATGGTAGCCAATTGGACTAGTTTTCTCACCTCTTCATGAGCCATCTCTACATCTTCAAAGATGCTAGATCTGCTCATGTTAGACTCAACTCGATACAGCGAGACGCGACCATTGGTTCTGTGATGTCCGTCATGGTGATCCTGGCCCGGATCCGGGCTGAGAGGAGCATCGTCTTCCATCAAGGTGTCTCAAGGGGGTCCAGCTCTCATCATCCACAAATATTTGATGATGGATTGACGATTTGCGGATAATTCGATGGTGATTGTCGCGATGCGATTACGTCGTTGGTTCAGCGCTCGTGCCGTGCCCTGGCCAGGCTGAGGCGAGTCATAGCGAATTGATGCCGAGTTTGCCCCGCAATGACGATGATTGGACGATTGCCGATGCAGAATGCAAGGCTGTCAGCATAACAGGGCGAGAGAAACATGCATCACATGATTGGCCAACAATACTCATGTGAATTCAGGCACTTCCATGAATCAATATTCATGGGAAACGCATAATATTACAATTGCAGTTGGATCCTAATGCACAAGACCTGAAGAAGCTAGTAAATCTCATGATGCTACTCTCAGTATCAGGGATTCTTAGGTAAATGGTCACAGGATGCATGAGTGTGTGCCCGGGGCGGTCTCTGTGAGCCACCAATATCAATCAACAGTTGCTGCAGAGAAAAAAAAGGAAGAAGCATTGGGCGAATGAGATGCCGGCCAGGCAGCCCGCTCCGCGTAACATCAGGGCGCGATTCGTGACGCATCCCTTGACTTGTTGGTATCGGTCCTTGATCATGATCCAGCCAATCGTTCACCTCATTGCGAGGAAACGCAAGGTCTGTCACAGTGCGTGCGAGCCGCGTTTTATCACGTAGGGGTATATGGTGAGTTGTTGGAAACATGTTTCCCTTCAACCCTTCCATCCGAGCCAAGGGCAAGGGGTCAGCATTTTTTTGTCTTTCTTGGCTGGGCGTTTCTTTTGATAGCCGGCTCCATGTGAACCATTGCTTTGGGGCCAACTTCGCTTGCTCGAGGTCAATGCCGCTCCCGAGATTGTGAGCAACCTACGGAACGGGGCTACGTAGTTATCAAACAATCCCGAGTTCCCCATCGGGCGAGTCCGGGTGTCTCGAAGTCAACAAAAGAAGAAGTCCGAGATCCAATCCGGGGGACTGCGTGCTGTTCCTGGTTTGGGGCGCCACCATTCCAGTGTCTTGGTGTCTGGGAAGAGAAGGGCCGGTGACTGAAGGGCTGACCCGAGGGCGAGTGAGAGGCAAGGGCAAGGGGAAGGGAAGGGATCTGGGTTTCTGGAATTTCTCTGGATTGTGGCGAGTGCTTCCTTGGGCTGCGAATGGGCGAGTCGGGGTGCATCACGGGCCATGCGCCACAGGCCCCGGCACACAATTCGGTCCCAGAAATGGGCGGTCGGTGGAAGTAGTGCGGCTACTGTGTTTTATACACTGTGCTTCTGTGGCTCAACCTCCCTTCTGTTGTCTCCCTTCTCCGCTATCTCACAGCGCCTCCACGCTCCACACCCCTCTTCCCGCCTCTCCCAGAAGGCTAGAGTATCCCCTCTTTCACACAGTCTGGGTTTTTTAGGCGATCGACCAGTTGAGCCTGGTGCTTGGTGGGCGGCCCAACAAGTGAGAGCGCTGCTTGTGTACCTACCAGCCAAATTTTTTTCAACTTGTCGCCCCCCACCAAAATTTAGCAAACGTCAACGGCCGTCGCTCCCTCAACTTCCTTTCCTCCTTCTCAACCTCATCTTCCGTCTCCCCCAAGACGTATCCCAAGCGCATCTTCGGATCCCCTCATATCAGACACCATGGCCGAGCCGATTCGTGGAAAGCGTCCTCAGGAGACTGTGGCTCCGTAAGTCATTTTTACGACTCCAGATGCCATCCTTTATTGATGTTTTGCCCGCCGCTTCACGGACCACGATGCTAACTACCCCACCTTCACTCAGTACGCCTCAGAACACTCCCGCTGCCACCGCTCCCATCTCCTCCCACGCTCAGCAGCCGGGCGTCGCTAGTATCAAGGAGGGTGAGTGTCTTTTTGCGACTTTTCGCTTGCTCGGTCAACGAGAAACCACAAAGAAGCTTGTTCTAACCCCGCTATAGAGGATCTGGACCGTGCCGCCGCGGCTTCCGTCTTCGCCCAAAACCCCAAGCTCATCCAGATGATTCAGGGTCGTCTCGGCTCCCTCGTGGGCCAATCTTCGGGTTACATCGAGTCCCTGCCCGCTCCCGTCCGCCGCCGTGTCGCCGGCCTTAAGGGTATCCAGAAGGACCACTCCAAGCTCGAGGCCGAGTTCCAGGAGGAAGTGCTTCAGCTCGAGAAGAAGTACTTCGCCAAGTTCTCTCCCCTCTACGAGAAGCGTTCCGCCATCATCAATGGAAAGTCTGAGCCCACCGAGGAAGAGGTCAAGGCCGGCGAGGAGGATGACGAGCCCGAGGCTGAGGGTGATGCCCCCAAGCCTGAGCAGAAGTCTGAGATCCCCGACAATGTGTCTGGTATCCCTGAGTTCTGGCTCTCTGCCATGAAGAACCAGATCTCCCTTGCCGAGATGATCACCGACCGTGATGAGGGTGCCCTCAAGCACGTCACCGACATCCGCATGGAGTACCTTGACAAGCCCGGATTCCGCCTCATCTTCGAGTTCGCCCCTAACGACTACTTCAAGAACACCACCATCACCAAGACCTACTACTACCAGAACGAGAGCGGCTACGGTGGTGACTTTATCTACGACCATGCTGAGGGTGACAAGATTGAGTGGCTGCCTGGCCGTGACCTTACTGTCCGAGTCGAGAGCAAGAAGCAGAGGAACAAGAGTGAGTGATGGCTTACCGGCTGCGCTTTTCCAGTCCGAGCAGCTCAGCTAACCGTTTTTCAGACACCAAGCAGACCCGTATCGTTAAGAAGACCGTCCCTACCGAGTCCTTCTTCAACTTCTTCTCGCCACCCAAGGCTCCTACCGATGATGACGACGAGGATGCCGAGTCCGATATCGAGGAGCGTCTCGAGCTCGACTACCAGCTGGGCGAGGACATCAAGGAGAAGCTGATTCCCCGCGCCATCGACTGGTTTACTGGCGAGGCTCTCGCTTACGAGGAGATCTCGGACGACGAGCTTGACGGTGCCGACTTTGACGACGATGATGATGACGAGGACGAGGATGACCTGAGTGAGGAGAACGATGACGAGGATGAATCAGACGACGATGTATGTGGCGGCCTAATTGAGATGTCATGACCGAGCTAACAGCGTACGCAGGACGAGTCTGGCAAGCCCAAGCAGGAGGCTGCTGAGTGCAAACAGAGCTGAGCGAAGCGATAAAAAAAATCGACGCCGGGCATTTACACACTCATGACATGAAAGGGTCCCGTGGGGTTTAAGGATTACATCTAAGCCACCGATCTACCTCGGAAAATGGACGGGCGGCAAGCGACAGGAGAAAAGGCTACAGAAACAGGAAGCGGTTGAAGCAGGTCGGCGATCCAGCCGGTGCCGTTTTCAAGGGAGTAGCATGGTCAGTTGATAGGCATCTTTTGCAGGAACCAGCAAAGTTCGCAGCAAAACTCTGGGACTGGAAACCATCTCATAGACAGCCAGAGGGGCAGAGTCGGCCCGCATCTCATGTTTCCCTTGTTTTTGGCAGCCTCTTTTTTCTTCGTTTTTCGGGGTTCTTGTCTCTGATTTTTTCTTACACTGATGTTAATTTCGTCCTGGCATGGAGGTAAGGTTAGTGACGGATGGTTCTTACAGGGTGCAAGGTTTTCCGGTGCATAATACATAGAGAATGAGTTTTTGCCACAATGTGAGCTGAAAATGTTGATGCAAATGTCAGACTGTCTGCTGTCCCTTGTGAATGTAGTTGATGTGGAGTTGTTTACAATGACAAGGGGGCTGATGTAAAGCGGTTGTCGGTGTGGAGTCTCTAAGATCGATAATCAACATTATGGATTTCACCATACGCGCAATTAACAACCAACATGATGAACCACTACAGGATCCATACACTGACCGATACAGGAAGAAACAATGAAGTCTACATAAAGCCTTTTTTCCTACGTAGAAAGCCGATTGCCGTGATAAAAGAGGAGCAGCCGAGAGTCAGCTCTACGCATATAGGGTAAGGTCACTTAACATTGGACGGCCAAATACAATATTTCGCCGATGGATTCATAATGGACCAAGCAAGCACCGAGATCCATCAACAGGGGCCGTGATGAATAACTGCCGTCGCCATTATACACTCATCAACCGGGGAACTATTCGGAGGTCACGATGCAAGATGCTGCAAGCTCCGGGGTGATGTCCGTGTACACCCCGTCCAGCACCGCCGCCTCCGCCGCCGAGCTGCATATCCTGATCCGAGATTCGACCTCGCCGACGCGGGACTTCTGGAAGCGGCAACGCATCGCCCAACAACCGACCACCATGCGCCGCCGGCAAATGCAGAGATTGACGCCATTGCATGACGGCATGGTGGCATTACCCGTCTCGGCCAAGGGTCAAAGGATGCTGCGGCGATTTTTTATAATGTGGGAACCCGCCTTGCAACGGGGCTCCCTTTCAGGACTGGGCTCGTCTAAGCGCGTCCAGTCAGTCAGTCCCGGGAATTTGCTAGCGGGGAGTCACTGGGACGAGTCGAGACAGGCTATTCGATGGAGGCTTCTAACTCGTTGCCTCGATCCTCAAGGTCGAACGACAGGTAACTTGGCCGCGGCCGAGAACGGGGGAAAAAGTTTTTCTGCTCCCTTCGCCTTGTACCCGTACTTTTCCCTCCCACTCAGCCGCGTCGAGTTCATGTAGTTTCACCAAGAGTGACCCAGAGTCGCAAGGGTACCCTGATCCCGTCTTCTCTCTGACCGAGTGCGAATTGCGCTCTGATTCGGCAATGATGGCATCAATTGCGGATGACTCAGGGTATCGGAACTCGGTAGAAGCTCTCTACACGTGGATTCTGAAGCTGGGTCCGGCCCGTCGCAGGTGGACGGCAGTGAATTACCCGGGCCGATATCCAAAGTCGAGGTACATTTTATACATTGGATGGAAGAGCAACGTACGTAGCTGTGTCCACCAAGCCAGCGGAAGCGGACGAGTCATCATAGCCTCTGCGCTTGGAGTAGGACGTTTGCCGCATCATAAATACAATTGGGCCCCTCCCTTTGTCTCTGACCAATTTCTCGCACCCCCAAAATAACCGCATTGCAATTCCCTCGTGGTTCCAACAGCAGCAAGCGGCTTGTCTTTAACTTTCTCGTGTTCTTCGATAAAACATCCTCCGAGTCCTCCGACCACCCCCCCGCCGTCATCTGCCCCTCCATTCTACTCCAACAACACAACCACACACCATCATGACGCCTGCTCCTCAAAATATTGCTGGCAGCCTCTCCGCTGCTGCTCAGCGCGAAGTCTCCCACAGCTGGGACCAGAACCTTTCCACCTCCCCAATCGCCTCTTTCCACTCTCCTCCTCCTAGCTGGGCCGCCAACCTCCCCAGCCGTGGCGCCCCCAAGGTCCTCAAGCCTTTCAACTCCCAGGACATTAAGATCCTGCTTCTCGAGAACGTCAATGTCACTGGCCAGGAGGTCCTGAGGGCCCAGGGCTACCAGGTCGAGGCTCTCAAGACCTCCTTGCCTGAGGACCAGCTCATTGAGAAGATTCGGTATGTTGATACAATGCCCCGCCATTTCCAACTTTTTTTTTTCTGCGACAACATTGCCCCTCCATTGTCACCAAGCTTCACATGCCCCTCGCTTTGAGCTCCCTCATAATCTTATTTACCCCGCCATGTGTGCTAACGTAACGATTGCGACAGTGACGTCCAAGTCATCGGTATTCGTTCCAAGACAAAGCTCACCGAGAAGGTCCTCCGCGAGGCCAAGAACCTACTTGTCATCGGCTGCTTCTGTATCGGTACCAACCAGGTCGACCTCGATTACGCTGCCCGCCATGGTATCGCCGTCTTCAACTCCCCCTTTGCCAACTCCCGCAGTGTCGCCGAGCTTGTCATTGCTGAAATCATCACCCTCGCTCGTCAGCTCGGCGACCGATCCAATGAGATGCACCGTGGAACCTGGAACAAGGTCAGCGCCAAGTGCTGGGAGATCCGTGGAAAGACTCTGGGTGCGTGTTATACCATAAACTATGCTCTCAGGAGTGAATGCTAACGACCCGCAGGTATTGTTGGTTACGGCCACATTGGTTCTCAGCTGTCCGTCCTGGCTGAGGCTATGGGTATGAATGTCATCTACTACGATGTGGTGACCCTGATGGCCCTGGGAACCGCTAGCCAGGTCCCGACCCTCGAGAAGCTCCTTCAGGAGGCCGACTTTGTCAGTCTGCACGTCCCCGATCTGCCCGAGACCCGCAACATGATCTCGGGCCCCCAGTTCGATCAAATGAAGACCGGCGCCTACCTCATCAATGCTAGCCGCGGCAGCGTTGTCGATATTCCCGCCCTCATCAAGGCTAGCCGCACCGGCAAGATTGCTGGCGCCGCCATCGATGTTTTCCCTCAAGAGCCCGCCGCTAACGGCGACTACTTCACCAACGATCTCAACACCTGGGGTGAGGACCTGAGGAGCCTCAAGAACCTCATCCTGACCCCCCACATTGGTGGCAGCACCGAGGAGGCTCAACGTGCCATTGGTATCGAGGGTAGGTGGACCTTACAGAAATCCTCACGAAACACAACTAACTCTTGTAACAGTCAGCGAGGCCTTGGTGCGCTACATTAACCAGGGTACCACTCTGGGCAGCGTCAACGTTCCCGAGGTGCAGATGCGCTCTTTGACTCTGGACGAGTCCGACACCGCTCGTGTAAGTTCGCCTTTGTGTCACCTGAAAGTATCGGAATATTCTGACATGCATTGCAGGTCATTTTCATCCACCGAAACGTCCCCGGTGTGCTCCGAAAGGTCAACGAGATTCTTGGCGACCACAACGTCGACAAGCAGATCTCTGACAGCAGAGGCGATGTGGCTTACCTCATGGCCGACGTTAGCAGCGTCAAGTATGAACAGATCAAGGATATCTTTGACAGCCTCGAGGCCCTGAGCTGTAAGTCAACCACAGAAAAACATAGCCAAGACGTTAAACTAATGCATGCACAGCTCGCATCATGACCCGTGTCCTGTATTAAATAATGAAGCAGAGGCCGCATGGTGGTTGTGAGGTTCAACCCTTACCCTTGAAACAAAAGAAACGCGATGAGACCAACAACGCACTGGTCATTATGGCATGGCGAAGGGGGAAATAAAGGGGGCGGCCCAGTCTTCCTGGCCCGTCTTCATCCCCAGAATCGTCATTGACGCATTGATGCATTGAATACTTGAATGAGGACCGAGCCATGGAATGCTCAACTCAGCTCACGACCTGGAGATCGTGGGCATGTAGGAAACGCAGCGCAAGACGGAAGAGATGGACTCTGCCCTGTGGCGGACTGTATGTATCCGGCCAGGGAACAAAATGGGGCTGTAGTTATTGTTTTTGCGGCTGTTGCTAGGGGCTGGTGATACAGGAATGAAGCCCCAAATCGACTGGCTGGGGGAGTCGGTAGCACTGTACGGGGTATATGGGAAAGGACATGGATTTAGCGGTCTTGAATGGAGCAGAAGACTTCAACACAAGCTTAGAAATACCAAAATAGGACCAATCCGGATCAAAGTGAGACATGTTAAGGTCCCATATCTTTTCTGTTGGCCTCTGTGTGAAAGTGGTTCTTGGCTCTGGAGATGTGTGATCCAATAGCTAACCAAGAAGGCTCTGGCTTACGAGATAAGCACGGCTCAAGTTGCTTGCTGATAGTTGGTGAGATGCAGACACGGCAGTTCTGCCTTGCTCAGGCAGACTGAGTTTCCTTGACGTCAGGGGCTAACTGAGTGTTGGGGATGCAATGCGAGATGCATTGCATAGGCGTGGATGGCTGCGGTGGATGATGGGCTTTTGGGGGCAGCAACTGAGGTGCAAGAGGATGGACGCATGTCAGCCGGACCGGTCGAGAACCGGACGAACGCGACGGGCTTTCTCCGGGGGAGGGAAAGAAGGATGTTTGCGCCTTGCTGGGGGTTGGGAGCAACAACAAGTTGGTTGAGTTATTAGGTTTCTTGGACCGTTTCTCCAGGAGGACGAGGGTGTTTCGGGTTATGAAGCCGTCTGTGGTACGTACTCGTGGGGATGGGATGTTGTTGGCTGGGGTTGGAGTTGTATTTGAAGCTGACTGGGGGTTTGATCATCTTTTCCCCGGTATTTTAGAATTGGCATCCCCTTTTAAGATGAGAAATTCTTTCTGTAAGTGTCCTGCAATATCAGACCGAGGACCAAGTATCGATGGAGTACGGAGTGTGCTGCTTGTATGCAAGCCTCAAGGGCGGAATCAGCTCTGCAAGTGAAGCAGTAGGCGGGACAATGCCGTTCTAATTACGGAGCAGAGGTGTTTGATCGTCAAAGTTAAGGGGTTTGCGGCAAGACGGTTCAGCTCTGATCCCCAGTCACTCCCTTGAGTCTCCTGCTCCTATTCCCCGTTGCTCCAGGGCTGTCTGCTTGTTCTGGGTCGGAACATGACCAAGAAAGACGCTCTCGCAAGCTCACCGACTGTCAGTCCCCTTCCCCTCCACCGCCTCGCTATAGCACAGTGCCGACACCGCTTGCGCCGTTGATGATCGATTTGTCTCGCTTGTTCTCACCCCAGACCAAGAAGAGACCAGACAAAGCCAAAAAGACGCGGACGGGTCGGCCCCTCATTGGCCCGCGGGACTGTCCTTAAGCCCCTAATCCACTGAACCTCCAGGAGCTTCCATGAACTGAAGGCTGGGAGGGCACTCCTAGTGCGGAAAGTACTCTGGAGGGGAAGCGTGCGTACCGCGTGGCTGTGAATGCTTGCGGCGGTACCTGTCTCAGAGCCCCTATGTACATCTGAGCCCTAACGCATGTTGCCCCGCCCCCCTGTTCCTCTCACTCTCCAGTGCCCCGTGCACTGCAGCAGCCGCCCGGCCCTTTCAATCAGGAGCAAAACGCGTGCTGGCATCACTGCATCCGTAACTTTTGACTCTCCAAGGTCTCTGACTTTACCTTGCCTTGTGCGACTCATCTTTGCTCGACCCCTTGTCGGCGAGCTTCCTGTGTGCTGTGTGGAGAGAAAAAAAGGGACAAGAAGCTCCTGCGTTTTGCCGCCTCAGGGTCCTTTCCGCTTCTGTTCTTCGAGTACGGAGGACCTCCGATACTCAGCTTCGACTTGCGCATAGCCTTTTGAACGACGTTCGACGGCCCGTTCAACAGACCTGCAGCTTGCATCGATCGCAAGACACCCTTCAGCCATCGTCGACATCGTCAACGATTTCATATCGCACCTTGGTTCCCCGGCTGGGCCGCGCTGCCTTTCCTCAACGACCCCATTTGCGACTGAATGCCTCCCACCGCCGTCTAGTCTCGTTCGCCCCTTACAACCGCTGCTGCCGTTCCGCTCTGATATAAGCGTCTTCAAATCACCGGATTGTACACACCGGCCTTGCGCCCGGTCATACTGCCTCCATGGCATCGACCTACGAGGTTGGCACAAGGGCATGGCAGCCCGATGCCGCTGAGGGATGGGTAGCCTCAGAGCTTATCGACAAGACCATTGATGGCAACAAGGCCAAGCTCACCTTTCAGCTCGAGAATGGCGAGGTTCGTTTCTCAATATACTGCTTCAACATGATCCCCTCTGTCTCTGCCTCTCCTGCGCAAAGTCAGTAGCTGACCGCATCTTCGTTCCTACAGACCAAGGTCATCGATGTCACTGTCGAGGCCCTTCAGAGCGGCAACCATCCCTCTCTGCCCCCTCTGATGAACCCTACCGTCCTCGAAGCTAGCGATGATCTTACAAATCTTTCCCATCTCAACGAGCCTGCTGGTAGGTTGGATCCCGAACGGGAATTTGCGCGGTGGGACTGGAAATGCTGATGCTGACATCTTGCCCTAGTCTTGCAAGCAATCAGGCTTCGATACCTGCAGAAGGAAATCTACACCTACAGTGGTATTGTTCTAATTGCTACCAACCCCTTTGCACGAGTGGATTCTCTCTATGTTCCTGGCATGGTCCAAGTCTATGCCGGAAGACAGCGAGCTACCCAGGCACCTCACTTGTTCGCTATTGCCGAGGAAGCCTTCATGTAAGATCTACCCTACCAGAAAGCCTACTGGCGCAGCGATTGACTCTGGATCTAGGGACATGCTTCGGGACAAGAAGAACCAGACAGTTGTCGTGTCCGGAGAGTCTGGTGCTGGAAAGACTGTCAGTGCCAAGTACATCATGCGTTACTTTGCCACCAGAGAGTCTCCCGACAACCCTGGCGCGCGCTCCAAACGAGGTGAAGCCATGAGCGAGACCGAGGAGCAGATTCTGGCGACCAACCCCATCATGGAAGCGTTCGGTAACGCCAAGACCACCCGAAACGACAACTCGTCTCGATTCGGAAAGTACATTGAGATCATGTTCGACGACAAGACAAATATCATCGGTGCTAAGATCAGGACTTATCTTCTCGAGCGTTCACGACTCGTGTTCCAGCCTCTCAAGGAGCGAAACTACCACATCTTTTACCAGCTTGTCGCTGGTGCTTCGGACAAGGAACGGGAAGAGCTCAGCCTTTTGCCTATTGAGCAGTTTGAGTACTTGAACCAAGGAAACTGCCCGACCATCGATGGTGTGGATGACAAGGCCGAATTCGAAGCAACCAAGAAGTCTCTGTCAACCATTGGCGTCTCCGATGCCCAGCAAGCCGATATCTTCAAGCTCTTGGCCGGTCTGTTGCACCTCGGTAACGTTAAGATTACGGCGTCGCGTAACGATAGTGTGCTTGCCCCTACTGAGCCTTCTCTGGAACGTGCTTGCGACATTCTCGGCGTGAAGGCGGAGGAGTTCGCTCGATGGATCGTGAAGAAGCAGCTCGTCACCCGTGGTGAAAAGATCACATCGAACCTGAGCCAGGCTCAGGCCATCGTTGTCCGAGATTCCGTCGCCAAGTTTATCTACTCGAGTCTCTTTGACTGGCTGGTTGAAATCATCAACCACAGTCTGGCTGCCGAGGAGGTCCTGAACCGTGTGACCTCATTCATCGGTGTCCTGGATATCTACGGATTCGAGCACTTCGCCAAAAACTCATTCGAGCAGTTCTGTATCAACTATGCCAACGAGAAGCTCCAGCAGGAATTCAACCAGCACGTCTTCAAGCTAGAGCAAGAAGAATACCTCAGGGAGCAGATTGACTGGACCTTCATTGACTTCTCTGATAACCAGCCATGTATCGATCTGATTGAAGGCCGTATGGGTATTCTGTCCCTGCTTGACGAGGAGTCTCGACTCCCCATGGGTTCCGATGAGCAGTTTGTGACCAAGCTTCACCACAACTTCTCTACCGCCAAGCACAAGTTCTACAAGAAGCCGAGATTCGGCAAGTCGGCCTTCACAGTCTGCCATTACGCCATCGATGTCACCTACGAGTCCGAGGGCTTCATCGAGAAGAACCGTGATACAGTCCCTGACGAGCACATGGCTGTCCTGCGCGCCTCGAGCAACGACTTCCTGAAGAAGGTTCTCGAGGCTGCCTCAGCAGTGCGAGAGAAGGATGTTGCGTCATCTTCCTCCAACGCCGTTAAGCCCGCCGGTGGTAGGAAGATCGGCGTTGCTGTAAACAGAAAACCCACGCTTGGAGGTATCTTCCGATCGTCGCTGATCGAGCTTATGGGCACCATCAACAACACCGATGTCCACTACATTCGATGTATCAAGCCTAACGAAGCCAAGGAGGCATGGAAGTTCGAGGGACCCATGGTTCTCAGCCAGCTCCGTGCTTGTGGTGTACTCGAAACCGTTCGCATTAGTTGTGCTGGTTACCCAACTCGATGGACCTATGAGGAGTTTGCTCTCCGATACTACATGTTGGTGCGCTCTGATCAGTGGACCTCCGAGATTCGCGAAATGGCCGATGCCATCCTTAAGAAGGCGCTCGGAACCAGCACCAGCAAGGGGCTTGACAAGTACCAGCTCGGTCTTACCAAGATTTTCTTCCGAGCTGGTATGCTTGCCTTCCTCGAGAACCTCCGAACCAACCGTCTCAATGACTGTGCTATCATGATTCAGAAGAACTTGAGGGCCAAGTACTACCGACGCCGTTACCTTGAAGCCCGTGAAGCGGTCATCCGCACACAGTCAGCCATCAGGGCTTGGAAGGCCAGGAAACAGGCTATGGAGCTCCGCACCATCAAGGCTGCCATTACCATCCAGCGTGTCTGGCGTGGCCAGAAGCAGCGCAGGACCTTCCTGCGCATTAGGAAAGACATGGTGCTCTTCGAGTCAGCTGCCAAGGGATACCTTCGGAGAAAGAACATTATGGAGACACGCCTTGGTAATGCCGCGCTTGTGATCCAGAGATCATGGAGGTCACGACGACAGCTGCGGGCTTGGAGACAATACCGCAAGAAGGTGGTGTTGATTCAGAGCTTGTGGCGTGGTAGGAAGGCCCGTAAGGATTACAAGAAGATTCGTGAGGAGGCTCGCGACCTTAAGCAGATTTCCTACAAGCTTGAAAACAAGGTTGTTGAGCTCACTCAGTCTCTGGGCTCGATGAAGGAGAAGAACAAGAGCTTGGCATCCCAGGTGGAGAACTACGAGGGTCAGATCAAGTCATGGAAGAACCGCCACAATGCTCTGGAAGCCCGAACGAAGGAGCTCCAGACAGAAGCGAACCAGGCCGGTATTGCTGTCGCCAGACTGCAAGCAATGGAGGATGAGATGAAGAAGCTCCAGGTTGCTTTTGATGAGTCAACTGCGAATATCAAGAGAATGCAAGAGGAGGAACGGGAGCTGAGGGAGTCTCTACGCACAACGAACTCAGAACTGGAGACGGCAAGGAGGACAAGCACCCAGCACGAGAAGGACAACATGAGCCTCCGACAGGAGCTCGAGGCTCTCCGAGACGCCCTGGAGATGGCTCGGAGGAATGCTCCCATCAACGGAGAGCTCGCCAATGGAACAGTACCTGCACTTCCGGCAGCCTCTGGGCTTATCAACCTTGTCTCCTCCAAGAAGCCCAAGCGCCGCAGCGCCGGGGCGGAACCACGGGAGCTTGATCGCTTTAGCGGTACTTATAACCCTCGGCCGGTCTCCATGGCGGTTACTAGCACGGCACATCGTCAGAATCTTTCTGGCTCGACCTTCCTTCCTGGCGTCGATAATATCGAAATGGAGCTCGAGGGCCTTCTCGCGGACGAGGATGGCCTCAATGAGGAGGTAACAATGGGCTTGATCAAGAACCTCAAGATCCCCTCTCCCAACACCACCCCTCCACCTTCGGACAAGGAGGTGCTCTTCCCTTCATACCTCATCAACCTGGTGACATCAGAGATGTGGAACAACGGTTTCGTCAAGGAGTCGGAACGTTTCCTCGCAAATGTGATGCAGTCTATCCAACAGGAGGTGATGCAGCACGATGGCGACGAGGCCATCAACCCTGGTTCCTTCTGGCTCTCCAACGTGCACGAGATGCTGTCATTCGTGTTCCTTGCGGAGGATTGGTACGAGGCCCAGAAGTCGGACAACTATGAGTATGATCGACTCCTGGAGATCGTCAAGCACGACCTCGAGAGTTTGGAGTTCAACATCTACCATACTTGGATGAAGGTGTTGAAGAAGAAGCTGCATAAGATGATTATCCCGGCCATCATCGAGTCCCAGTCTCTGCCTGGTTTCGTTACCAACGAGAGCAGTCGATTCCTGGGCAAGCTCCTCCAGTCTAACTCAACACCAGCGTACAGCATGGACAACCTTCTGAGCCTGCTGAACAGCGTCTTCCGCGCGATGAAGGCGTACTACCTGGAAGACTCCATTATCACCCAGACCATCACTGAGCTCCTGCGGTTGGTGGGTGTGACGGCTTTCAACGACCTCCTCATGCGACGAAATTTCCTTTCATGGAAGCGTGGCCTCCAGATCAACTACAACATCACGCGTATTGAGGAATGGTGTAAGAGCCACGATATGCCCGAAGGCACGCTTCAGCTGGAGCATTTGATGGTGAGTATCATTCTTAGTGTTGTGCAAAGTAACATGCTGACGATCGAATAGCAAGCAACCAAGCTTCTTCAGCTCAAGAAGGCCACCTTGAATGATATTGAAATCATTCAGGACATTTGCTGGATGTAAGTTGCAGAACCCGGTCGTCGTCGCAGAGTCTTGGTACTAACTATTCGTAGGCTCTCACCAAACCAGATCCAGAAGCTCCTCAACCAGTACCTGGTTGCTGATTACGAGCAGCCGATCAATGGAGAGATCATGAAGGCTGTGGCTTCACGGGTAACTGAGAAGAGCGATGTGCTGCTCCTCCAGGCCGTGGACATGGACGACAGTGGCCCTTACGAGATCGCTGAACCCCGAGTCATTACGGCGCTTGAGACTTATACTCCTTCTTGTACGTTCCTGTTCTGATTTGAAAATGAAGACAATTATAGCTAATCCGATATGCAGGGCTCCAAACACCTCGCCTCAAGAGGCTGGCTGAGATCGTGTCAGCACAAGCTATCGCTCAGCAGGAGAAGTTTGACTACACTGATGGCGATGAGTATGACGCACCGGACGAGCTGGCTGGCGTTGATGAGGTGGAGGTAGAACAGTAGAGGATAATGAAGCTGGGTTAGGCATTTCGAAGGCATATAAGGGATAGAAGCCGCATTTTCAGGGTGTTCGATGTCGAATTTTCTAATGGCGGCGTGTAGCCGTAGGGGATCTGGAGGGACTGGAGCACTCGGGCATCTGTCTCCCATATCTTGACGGCGTCATGTATTCAGAGTGTGAGATCAGTGACCTCCTTCCGCAAGTCGGCAGGGGGACTGGACTTGGCTCTATCTATTGTAAGATGAGATACGACTGTATTGGAGAGCGCGAGAGACGAGAGTACGAAGCGATCGATCTTGTGGTTGTTTTCTGTTCACCTTTGTTCTTCATCTTGAGTGACTTGGGCCTGGAGTTGAGGATTGATATTCATCTAACGGAGCCGCACGACTCGATACGTGCATGATAAAATTCCGCCTACATGCATTCAGCAGAGCGCCCAATCTTGAAGGCCAATCAATCTCTGCAACCACAGAATGAGATGAAACCTCAGCTACAAATACAGTAATCACCATGCGAACTTCACCAAATATTATCGTCACGGGGACGCCCGGCGTTGGAAAGACGACTCACTGCGAGAGTCTAGCGGAAAGGACTGGTCTTCGTTACCTTTCTGTCAACCAGGTTGTCAAGGACAAGGAGTGTCATGAGGGATGGAGTGATGAGTATCACAGCTGGATCGTTGATGAGGATAAGGTGAGACATGGAAGACACTCCGAGGAGATTTAGAGGGGAGGAAAAACAAGGATCTAGGCTAATACTGGAGTGTTGTAGCTGTTGGATGCTATCGAGGATGATGTCAAGGCTGGTGGATGCATCATCGACTGGCACGCTTGTGATCTTTTCCCCAAGAGCTGGATCGATCTGGTCGTGGTACTTCGGGTTGACTCAACCACTCTCTATGATCGTCTTAAGGCGAGGTATGCGATTCAGCACAACCCCTTTCAGGCTTTTACTTTCACCATGAAGTACTGGAAGATGCAAACATCACTTGGCTAACACGGCTTCACTCTATAGAAACTACCCCGAGTCTAAGCTCCAGGAGAACCTCGACTCTGAGATTATGGAGGTGCTGCTACAGGAGGCGCACGAGGCCTTTGACGAGGAGATTGTCATTGAGTTGACGAGCAACACTGCCGATGAGATGGAGACCAACGTCGATCGCATCGAGGCCTGGACGAAGCAGTGGAAGAAGGACAACAGCGAGCAATGACATTAAACTACGGAGTAAACTACCGATGAGAATTAAAATGGGCGGTTAAAAGATGTTGTTTTGCACTGGGAAAAAAGAAGAGGAACGTTGAGGGGGTGATTCGGTTGGCGAAAATAGATTTTTAGATGCAAGCCCTGGAACAGGCGATGAACGATCTCTCTAATGATGTTTTTGCTGCTAAAGGTGCTTCGATTACCGGACAAGTGCATATCTTTTCACAGCCAGTGGGACCTACTGACTGTTTCGTAGTCCAAGTATCTCGAGGCTCTTTCTGATCTACACAATATTTATCTCCAGATTTTAAAACTGTTAAAATGGCTGCGCACAAGGTCAACTTCATCACTGGCAATGCCAACAAGCTCCGCGAGGTCAAGACTATCCTTGAGCCCGAGATTGAGGTGACGAGCAAGTCTATCGATCTTGAGGAGGTGCAGGGCACGCTTGAGGAGGTCACAGAGTCCAAGTGCCGCAGGGCTGCTGAGTTGGTATGGGTTCTATTTATATTCTTTGTCATGTTTGGCTGGTCTAACTGGAATGTAGGTGAAGGGCCCTGTGCTGGTCGAGGATACCGCGCTGTGCTACACGGCTCTGGGCGGTCTTCCTGGAGCGTACATGTATGTTGTGTAGTGGCTTATCGGTGTTGCTTCTCAAGAGAGCGCTATGCTGACATACAGGTGAAGTAAGTGGTTCTTGACCACGATCGGTCACCAGGGTTTGAATAACCTCCTGGCTGCTTATACCGACAAGTCTGCCGAGGCTGTGTGCACATTTGGCTACTGTGCTGGACCAGGCGAGAAGGTCATTCTCTTCCAGGGTCGCTGCCCCGTATGAAACCCCCTGTATCTCATACCTCGTCTTCCTACTAACAGTACCCGTAGGGCAAGATTGTGCCTGCTCGAGGACCTAATAACTTTGGTGAGGCGTTCTATAGAGCGTGGCATTATTTCTAAAGCTGACTTTCAAAACAGGATGGGACCCTGTCTTTGAGTATGAAGGCCAAACGTACGTTCCAAACCATAATATGAATAAAAAACATTTGCTTGCTTTGTTCGCTAACAATATCCCCAGATTCGCCGAAATGGACAAGGTTGAAAAGAACAAGATCTCCCACCGAAGCCGCGCGCTGGCCAAGCTGCAGGCCTGGTTCAAGGAGCAGCAGTAGAAACGGGCTCGATGAGGGAGAAAAAAAAAAGAAATGAGACTACGGGATGGTGGCATAGTCTGTGAGACTAGAGGGTTTTTCGCAATTAGATGAGCAACACGACTTCTATGCAGAAAAAAAAAGGGGGGATATAGACAGCTTACTATAGCACTTCGAATTGGTTGTACTTGCGGAAGTAGTGTCCTCCACGACGGTATGGGTGCAGTGACTCGTCGATTGAGGATGCTTTGTGCTGAACAGTTCTCCCGATGAGGCTTCGGATCTTGGATGAGTCGCGGAAGCTGGGGTCGAAGACGAGGAGGTTCATATGGCCGTCCATCTGCTTCTCAATGCCGACAATCGTCAAGGAGTGTCCTACACTCACTGCTTAGTGCTTGTTTTGTGTGTGTGATGTAGATTGTTCTTACCGGGATGTTGCAAGTAGATTGGTGGGAGGTCTGTGATGCGGATCCTGTCTTCTATGTTCTTGATGCCGCCCTGGAAGTAGCCCTCAACAGCCTCGAAGAGACGTGATTTGGACCGTCCTCGTTCCTTGTCCTTAAATGCTTGAACAGAGCAGCTTGAGTTCAAGTTAGTCATGGTTCCCAACTCATACTAGGCTTGACGTACGTGATATCCAGGCTTAGAAACACAGCTTGTGCCTATTTCCTGTAAGTCAACTCAGTCCATCTGTGATGTGTCAAAGCGAAGTACCTCTGGCGTGCCGATGTACTTTCGGGTTCCCTTCACGCCTCCCGTCTCCACGCGACCTTGAGCATTGATGCCCATGTCCCAAGCGTGCTCGATGAGATCTTGGATCTGGAAGACAGAGGGGAATGTTTGAGCGAAGCGTTCCGAACCTGGTGTCTTGGCACCAATCATGTGCGAGATGAGCATCTGGATGTTTCTGTAACCACAGAAGCCACCTGTATACCTGTGTTAGACTGCCTTTACTGATCAAGTTGAGGTTTCGAGAATGCGATTACCCTCTCGTCGTAGCTTGGAAACATGCTGTACTTCGGGGTGGCACAAGTATGCATATTGAGTTTCAGGGCTCTGCTCAAGTAGCTGTTTGAGAACTGGCAGGACACCTAACTGCGTGTAAGAGACTGATAAGGAGGTCGATAGCAGTGGCGCTTACCATCGTTGACAACATGACCCTGTTCCTGCAGGAGGTCTACGAGCCAGGATGGCATCCGTTTCTCGTGTGCAAACCGGCCAAGCTCGGATTTCTGTTCAGTTAGTCTCAGCCACTACACACTCATAAAGATCAGGAGACCGCATACCCCTAACCGGTTGGACTTTCGACTTGACTCTCCCTCCTCTGCTGGCCGAGGAGCCTCGGATCGACTTGAGGAACGCTTGGAGCTTCCATCAACAGCAGACCTCTTTGTCTTGTGCCGTGTCCGACTGCTCGACCCGCGGTCACGTCCGGAACTGGTGCTGCTGGTCCCCGAGAATAGATCCTTCCATGCCTGTATGGCACTGACCTTTTTCTCACTCCGGTGCTTACGCGAGTTGTCCTTGGAGGAGGACCTCGGCCTTCTCGGTTCGTGCTTCCTGGAGCTGCTTCCGCCGCCGCCATCGGCCTTGGGGGGCACGGGAGGCGGTTCCGGCGTTGGCTCCTGGGCCTCGAGCTCGTGAAGCCCTAGATGATACGCTAACTCATCCGTCGAGACGAGCTCACCGCAGCCATCCTGTGGACAGGGGACGGGATCCTCGCTGGCGGACTGATCGTCGGGGTGCTGAGTGTCAATGTGCTAGGGGTAGGTGCGTTCTTAGTCCTCGGGCTTTTGCTTAGGGGCGGTGAAGAAAGCAATAATATTCAGGGGTATGAAGGGGAAGAGGCACGCGTACTAGAAGGAGCTCATATTCACCCCTCTCGGGCTTGAAGCCGCAGAAGGGGCAGTCGGTGGCAGGGTCGGGATTGGGCATCAGGCTGAGGTTTGAGGGTATTGGTGAGAGATGGGTGTTTATGAGCCAGGGGCGGGTATCACTTGTAAGGACATGGGAAGGAAAGAAAGAAAGGAAAGGGAAAAAAAGGAGGAATCTAATCTGGTTATTCTCCGACTGGCGAGTAAGAGTCTCTTGATTTGTGTCAGTGTGCTTTTCTTGTAAGGCCGTGATAGAGGATGGAGGACAAAGGGCTGATGCGCGGTGAGATGTAAATTGAGGCTGTGATGCCTGCACACGTACCACCTGTACGTAGGGTCCCAGTGGCCAAAGTACACTCAGCCCAAAGTTTAGGCGTCAAGGTACTTTGGATAGGTACCTTGGGGGACAACACAACACATGGAAGCAAATCAAGGAACAACTCCATGGGAGCAATACAAATTTCTATATCCGGATTTTACGGCGACACAGCAAATCCCGTGGATTTCACCGGTGAATGGCCAAGACAAGGGCAACAAGCGATTCCTAACTTTTCCCTCCCCTTCAAGGGCATGCAACCCAATGACCGAGACCGCGGATCTCGAATCGTTCTCCCGGTGCTAATACGACCCTGAATTGCATACGCGAGGCCGATGCAGCCACCAAGGAAGCCGATAGCGGGACCGGCCGAATGGGGCCAAGTACATGGTGTTGGGTCGCGGCCTGGAATGGATGGATCGCAAGCATTCACATGATGGTCCCAAAACTTGCTGATGCAGACCGCCAAGAGAACAACAGCAGATTGAGCCTTTGCAACCAAGGCCCAGGCCAGATATCAGGAACCAATTACCTAACCTGGGACTGGGGAACATGCGAAAAAAGACAGATAGCACCTCTCGGTAGTTGCGAGCTGCCTCTGCAGCTATTGTCAACCCCATGTCCAAGCTAGCAAGTTCCCTGGCGTCAGTCACGAATCAGGACATCATTCCGGCCATGAGTCAGGGCAGGGATAGATTCTTCGAAAGAAAATTCTAAACCAAAAAGGAAAAAAAAAACCAAACCCGTTGATTGAACCGTATACTCTAATTGTAAATAAGAAAGGGCAAAACATGACATGAACAGGAAATGACAAGACAAGGACAAGTTGGCAGCCGTCAATGCTGCTGCGTACAAAATCTGACACCACGGAGAATTTAGCCATAAACAGGACTCTGAATCAAGCCCATGTCCTGGCCATCCCGAACCACCTTGTGCCCTGTGACCCTGTGAAACGACAGGACAGGGCTTGGGCGCCTGGGTTTTTGCCCCGCGGCTCCGAATCATCATCGTGATCGTGATCGCCTGGGCGGAATGGGACATCTTGGAAGGGGAAGAGATAGTTTCGCAATTGCCTCACATCAGGACGCAATTGCTCTTCGCAGGCGCTTCGCCAGGGTTCTGCGACTTCTCGATCTGCGCTATCAAGAGCTCAAAGGCCTTGCCCACGTTCTCATTGTACCGCGCGCTCGCCTCAGTCCAGCCGCACTGGATCTTCTCGGCGAGCTTCTGCCCGTCCTCGGGGGTCACTTGCCGTTGCTCGGGTCGCAGATCGCTCTTGTTGCCCACGATGACGATGGGGACCGACTCGGTGCCCTAGGCGATGAAGTCAGCTTCCTCTCTCTCAAGTGCGCTCTCGTCGCAGTGGACAGCTCCCCCCCACTCACCAGGTGGTTTAGAATCTTTTCCCGAATGACCTGCACCATCTCGAACGAGGGCAGCGATGATACCGAGTAGACGAGCATGTACCCGTGGATTCCAATAAAATGCTTCGAGTTCAAGATGCTGTACTCGTCTTGGCCTGCCGTGTCGACGATCTCGGTAGAAAAGTCCTGGCCCTTGTACTTGATCATCTTGCTAAACGTGTTCTCGATCGTGGGGTAGTAGCTGTCGACGAAGTGGCCGTCTACGAACCGCACTGCCAGAGACGACTTGCCTGTTGATCCATCTCTTGTCAGCACTGTCCGCACCCGACACTTGCAGAAGCAAATTTCCAACATCAAGAGGGGGGATCAGTACGGATCATTACTCACCGACGGAGCGGCTGCCGACAATGGCGACCTTTCTTTGCTTGGGGGAAGGCATGGTGAAACAGCGTCCTGTCGCGATCGCACACGCAGGGCGAGATAGAGTGAGTGGAACAAGAGAAGAGCAGTTGGAGAAACTGCCGCTTGGTTTGGGGCCGGGTAAAGATGCTGGGAGGGGGAACCCAAAAAGGGAACAGGTGGCGGTACAAGTCCGAGACCTACAGCCGCGCAGTCACAGTTACGGACGAAAACGAAACGGATGGGAGTTGATGGACGACGGGATGTGTGATCGGAGTTTGGATGGATGATGCCAGTGTAACAGCCTGGAAGTTCAGGTGTACGTCAAGTGTAAGTGTCAGTGCAACCCACGGGCAGACAAGACAGACTGCGTCCAGTCCAGTCCCAAGTTAACTAACCCCCCCACCGGATCTCCCCCCTTGCATCATACCTGAGGTAACTTTGGCCCGTGCAGGTGACGCCTAACTAAGTTTACTCAAGTAATATGCACGTACAAGCTTGAATGATTCCGGGATTGGTGGTGAGTTGTGCTTCTCACTGGCTGCATGCAGTTAGTTAAGCGGCACGCCCACGCCGGATATATACATATCAGCCTCCCTGACCATGATGAACAGGTAATTCAAGCTCACATTGTAGCATCATCGACTTTTGAAGTAGATAGGTATGTCATAAGAGTTGTTCTCAAAACACATATCCGTCGCCTTTTGGACGGACTTTACATCCCTCTCCTACAAGCAAAGCCTCTAGTTTAGTATAATGCCCAAGATGCTCACCAGCTCAACCCATATCATCTATTTCATCCGCTGTCGGATTTGCAGGTCATTGACAAGCCCCTCGAGCTCTGTCACCTTGTTGTCCACGGACCTGTACATTCCGATGAACTCTTGGATCGATCCAATGAGGCTCGAGATTCCCCTACTTCCCGCCTGCTCTGCGAACCGTTGTCGTGTTGAGTCTATCAGTGACAGGTAGCCCAGCAGCACAGCGAGATAACCAAAAGCCACAGTGAGTTGTGACTTTTCTACAGAATCGGCCTGAATCATTCTTGTTAGTTCTGGAGATGTGCATGAACTGTAAAAGATACTTACCTCGCTCATCGAGGCCTGGTTCTGTAGGTACAAGGTCACCAGGCCGTCCAATGGCTCACCGGCGATGTTAGCGCGAGCAGGCGGGCAATGCTCCAGGATGTTGATTGCTACGCCGAGCACTAGAAGGAGTCCATCATAAGTTTCCCCTCGTAGGCGTCGGCTGCTCAATGCATCCAGCGCTGATTTGAACCCTGCACGCATGCAGTTGGAAAGTCTCGCCAGTAGAACCTCATCGTTGAAGGCCGCTGCTCCATGTGCCGTGTTTGACATGTTGATCGAGAGTTTGAGTGTTGTAGTCTCCACATTGCCTGGCTTTTCTGGCCACTGCTGCAGACTGTTGTTGAGAAAGCAGGCAACCTTGGGTGTCTGCTGAGATACCCATGAAACATCATCTTCATCGCCCACAGCTTGGCTTGATTGTGTCTCCAGAATTGAAACCACAAGAGCAAACACCGCATTGGTGCTCGGGTCTGCAGTTGTGCAACGTTCCATGATGACTGTGAGATCGCTTTGAATGTCTCTGATGACCCCTGAAGACTGCAGAGGGTCGATGCGCTGACATACTATGTTTAGCAACTGCAGAGCAAGCGTCTGGGGTGACAGCTCCTGAAGGTGACGTCCTTGCCAAATATCCATCTTCATCAGTATCGTCTTGACTTGGCTGACCGAAGCTCTGCTCATCTTGGAGAGTCTCATTTTTCGTTGCACAATCTCATCAATGTCCTCAGATGCATGCAAAAGGACACTGAGCAACTTTCCTAGACCGTCCTCTACCAACTGGCGCAGGAGATGTGCTGCATCACTGAAGTTGAGAAACGTGACGAGGACGGCCGTCAGAGCAAACCCGCTGATCACATCTTCCTCTTGACCGATGTTGGTAGCAATTTTATCGCGGGTGGCATGGTCGCGGAACTGGCCGATAAAGTCCTTGTGTTGTAGTTTCTGTGCAAGCTCCAGCAATGCATTCCTCCTCATGGTTGAGGGAGAACTGCTGGGGGTTCCTATCCGCGCAAGCAGATCCTCCATCTCGTCAGCGAACCGATTGTTCGCTCCTGCCCGACGCAACTCGTGTACGCTCTTGATTGCGGGACGCACATCTCCGTCGTCGTCCAGGTCGTCGTCGCTCATATCAAAGGGGTCCGGGTTTATGGGTGGTGGGGGTGGTGAAGCAAGCAACGCGTCCAACTCTTCCTCTGTGGTAGCCATGCTTGCTCCTATTCCAGGCTCGCTGAGTTTCGAGGACTCGCTTAGAATCGATCGAGATTGTCCATAAGTATATTTTATTCGTCTCCCTTGAACACCCCCGGGGCGAGCTCTCGGCCGAATGACTGCATCTTGAGAATTGTACTGGGAATTAGTTTGAGAGTTGTCTTGTGATTGCTGCGAAGGCGTTGCCGCTCCGCTGTACAAGGGCGATGGCGGACTGTGATGGTCGACTTCTGGAGCCGAATCCTCGGAATCTGGACTATCCGGTCGTTGCGCGGCGAGCGCATCAATCAATCGTGGACGTCGTTTCTTAGGCCTCGTCACTTCTGGCTCGCGGCTCTTGGGGATCGGCGTTGGTCCGAAGCTGGATTTCGTTGCTGATATATCCGACTTGCTTCGAGCTAGAAGGCGGGAACGGGCGCCTGCGTCTTTAGGGCTCTTTTTCATCAAGGTTTCGCGACGAGGGAGACTGGGGGTTTTGGCATCATCCTGGGATGTCGCGGCTGGCGGATGTCGTGGAAGCGTCATCGTAGGCTTTGGTTGCTTCTGTGGTGAAGGTGCTCCGCCATCATCCATCGATTCAGCCAGCGTAGCTTGAAGGCGCTTTCGCTTCTTCGAATCTGTCGCATCTCGCGACTCCGTCTTCTGTCCTTCCCCGGCTTTCGCGCGGCTTGACCCATCGGTGGCGCTCGGTCGACTGCTAACATGGAGTCTCGGGGATGGATCCGATGTTGATCTTGGGAGCGAGGGCACCGATGGTTTTGCGACAGGTTCGGCGGGCTCGACGTGGCTTGATGATGTCGTGAATGATTCGGCAGTTCGCAGCGGCATCGCACTCTGCATATGCCTCTTGCGCGAAGCTTTGCCATACGTCACCAGCTTCCGCGGGGTTGGCGCGGTTGAGCCATTTCGCGATGCCATCGCGACCGTGTCGTTTGAGACGACGGTGACGGAGGCTGGGATGGTATTAAGCCATATACTTAAGGCCTGGGCGAGGCGACGTGGTGCGCGATGGCCAGGTGAACAAGGGAATCGATGATTGCCAGAGTACGATTTGAACACAAAGGAAGGGGGCGGGTAGGCACAGGTTTCTGTAAGCTCGGGTGCTTGCAGTGGGATGACAGGAGGAAGTTGTCCTGGGGGAGGTGCTCGGGTTGATTGAGTGCACCTCAAAGGGTCCTGTAACGTGAGGGCTGTTGTTAACGTTGAAACGTTGCGGCTCTACAGATAGAGACGCCCGGCCTTTAGTGTGAATATTGCAAATGCCAAAAATAAAATAACCAGCCCTTCCACTTTGACTTGTCACTGACACACAAAGTACCGACGAGTACCTTTTGCGTAGTGGTCTCGGTGCGAACGCAGAAGTACCGGGCGCCATCTCCACTGTTATCAATGCGACGCGGTCGACTCCGACCTCGTCGCATCGCCATTGGAATCCCCCGCGCGTTGCCCGTGTATCTGCAGACCCCGTTTTGCGCATATGCAGGTGGCTTCGAAATGGCGGGCAAGGCAGGGCTCCGGGCTCTTATCCTCGAAGGTTCATATGAAGGATAATTCCTCTCCCACAAGCTCAATCTTCTTATTCATTCTTGGTTTCTTCAATAGATACACAGCATCCGAGGCCCCAACTTCAAAATCATAACCCCACCTGTCCCACCAAAGCTCTGTGGCAGCTTTGAATCTCTCACCCACTATCAACCGCTTACTCCAAATACCGACGTCAGTTCCAAACCGCTAACATGACGGACAAAACGACCCAGGAAGCTCCTACGACTGGCGTCGGCCCTGAATACCGTGATCACCAGCAGAAGCCTAACGCAACCGTCTCTGTCAATGTCAACCTCGACAATGTCCATGTCCTGCCTCAGACCCCTCAGCTCATTGCTCTCCTGTCGTACGTCTCAGATCCCAATTAGGTCACCACATCACGGAGCTGAGAATGTCTAGGATGATTCGCAGCAAGGAAACAGACCGGGCAGACTTTATCTTTTACTCGAACCGCATCATTCGACTCCTTGTCGAGGAGGGTCTCAACCATCTGCCCGTGATTGAGCACACCGTCACCACACCTGTGGGTCGCACCTACAACGGTCTCATGTTCCAGGGCAAGATTTGCGGCGTGTCCATCATGAGAGCTGGCGAGGCTATGGAACAGGGTCTCCGGGACTGCTGCCGCTCCGTCCGCATTGGCAAGATTCTGATCCAGCGGGACGAGGAGACGGCTCAGCCCAAGTTGTTTTACGACAAGCTGCCCGAGGACATTGCCCAGAGATGGGTGCTTCTACTGGATCCCATGTTCGCTACAGGTACCTGATTCTCATTCTCGCTCTACGATTTATCTTTATGCAGGCCGACATGTTGACCAAATCAAATAGGCGGCTCGGCGACCATGGCAGTTCAGGTACTCAAGGCACGAGGCGTGCCGGAGGAGCACATCCTGTTCCTCAACTTGATTGCCAGCCCCGAGGGTGTCAAGAGCTTCTCTGCCAAGTTCCCCCGCTTGAGGGTCGTGACGGCTTTCATCGACCAGGTTCG
Organism: Fusarium duplospermum; assembly: GCA_003946985.1. Classification (NCBI taxonomy): domain Eukaryota; kingdom Fungi; phylum Ascomycota; class Sordariomycetes; order Hypocreales; family Nectriaceae; genus Fusarium; species Fusarium duplospermum. The sequence goes on along the minus strand of NKCI01000142.1, from coordinate 27,921 downwards.
TCATATCGCTTGCACACATCGCATGAAACCACTGGCTGACCAACATCCACAGGGCCTTGACGAGAAAAAGTATGAAGACTCAAACAAGTCAATGCACATGCTGACCTTCCAACAGCTATATCGTTCCTGGCCTGGGAGACTTTGGCGACCGATTTTACACCATTTGAGAGAACCATCGAGGAGGTCATGTGTCCGTTTGTGTCGCAAGCGCATGGAGGGAGGTTGTCGGTTATTGAGTGACGTATGTCTTGGTATTGAAATAGGGCGCATAGAAACGTTCAATAATCATCATACTCGCCCTCGTAGGACCGTCTATCGTCTTCATCGTTATCGACCGCTGACCGGCCGCCCGCGGCACGTCCAGATCCTGCACCGCGAGAAGTTCCGGTGTAACCGGCGTCCGCGCTCTCCCCCTTGGCTACCGAGTCTAATCAAATCAGTCAGCACCTTTTCGCATCACAGAGTATCAGAGTATTGGAGGACGTACCGGCTGCATCAACCCACTCGCCGTAGACGTCGACTGCAGCAGATAGGTCTGTCGCAAAGTTAGTGGCTGATGCGCCCGAGGCTTCAGATGGCTGTATCGTACAGTTGACGGCACACTGGAATTTTTGTCCGCAGATACGGCAGTCAAGCTGGCCAACGCCAGCCTTCTTGTCAAGCTTGACAGAGACCGAGTTCTCGTGGTTGCAGAAAAGGCATGCGAAAGTTGTAGGCAGGGGGTCGGACTGGCTTTAGCGTGAGCGCGGAGGGTCTTAAAGACCGTTGTATGTAAAATACAAACCTTCTTGGGCCCCATAGGCTTTTTAGACGACTTGCGCTTTCCCATGGTTGTTTTTTCGGGGTCGCGATCCGGGTCGAAAGAATGCGAAAAAGATGCCACCAATATTGCTGATGTTAAGCTTGGGATTGTCGCAAGAAACAAACGCGCCAGGGGTGTTGGTGCGTTATCTTATCAGCAGCCTGATTTCTGTCGCACGTGCTCGGGTCTTTGTTCACGGTCAAGAGAAAGTGGCATCGACGGCAGGTGTGCTCATAGCGCATTCATCAAGCGGGGAGGCACACCGAAGAGCCCCGCCCCCGCCTCCCGGCGACCTCCGGCCTCTGAGATCTCGACGCCGGGCTCCGTCCAGTATGCCCTGCTAAGCTAGTTTATCCTTATCAAACAGGTTGGATGGATGGGCAAGGAGGAGGATGCCTGGATACATGACAGGACAGGGTAAGCATGGCGGTAACGGTGCGTCTCTTTGTTCAAAGACATGCAGTATGAATGGAAGGCGTTGGCTTGAGACACACAGGAAAAGCCAAGAGAGGCACCCAACAAACAGCAAACAGCAAACTTGTGGCCCCAGCCGTGTTGCCATTTCAGCGTCCTTCAAAGTGCCAGGAGAGAGATGACGTTCGTCAAGCAACGGGCCTGCCTGAGCTAAGGTCGCCGGCGCCGGCGGCTGGACGCAAGGGGCTCCTCTCCGATTTGGCGGGGTAGCTCCGCCGGCCGCCGGTGGGTACGAGGCTTGAGAGTTCAATGTGCCGTCTTATCATGTGGCCTCTTATCAGCGAATCGTCAAGAGCTAGATGCAAGGTTCCCGTCAAAGAATCCAGTGACTGGCCATCATGACTTCTCCTTGTTGGGAGAGCTCCCCTCCTCAATGCCTGACAGTTCATGCTAGCCATTCATGGCGGCCCGATAAGTAAAAGTTATGATTGTACAGGGGACCTTCCCACGAGGTCTGGTGACCCTGATGCGACAGATGAGGCAAGGTCGATGGGTTCCTGCTTGATACCTACGCCTCATTATGTATTACGTGAGGCATCGGGGCGGTCGGGGGGATAAGAGGATGTCGCTTTCATTCATAGTCACGGTCATGAAACTGTCTCGGTAGGTGCTACCTTCCTTGTGTTCCGCCGACCGCTCTTCTTGTCCCCCTTCTCTTTTCTCCCCCCTTCCTCATCTTCCAATTTAACTCTCTTTTCTTTTCTTTATTGAATCCCGTCGAAACTCAATTTCCTCCCTACATCTCTTTGTCACTCGTCGCATTCAATCAATATCTACAACTCCACTCCGTGAACCTCCTGGAACTACCCTAGAGATACACTCACAACAGCTTTTTCTTTTATCGCCATTGTACAACCATTGGGATCTCACCATGGAGCCCGGCGATCAGCAGGCCAGCGTCTTAGACGCTCTCCGCGAAATCCAACGCACTCAATCGCTTCTCGTGAACGCTGTTGAGTCGCTATCGGGCAAGTCGATAGACGAAGCGGCTAGGGCCAACGGCGACCTCGCTGCCAACAGCATCTATGACCAAGACTCACGCAACGAAGCCGACGAGGATGAATCACCTTCCGTGGAGTCTCCCCTCGAATCTGCGGACAAATTGAAGGCTCCGGCTCCTCCAACGCCCAGTCAACGCCAAGGCTTTACGTCGCGCATTATCCTGACGTGAGGACCCTCATCGCACATTCCCCACTAACACAGGCCACTTACACCAAGGTAAATAGGACGTATCCTAAGCAGATTGGAATCAAGCCATTGCCTATGGACTGGGGAAACTCAGATCCTCTTAAACGCGGCCCTATCGTAGTTTCCAGGGCTGCTTCCACTATCCGACGTCGTAATGGTTCGTTCAATGGTGCCCGTGACATGTATGTGATCCCGTGTTGCTAACGTCCATGCGTGTCGTTTAGCTGTTGGAGGTTTGTACTGTCCCTATCAATGTCCGTTATTATTTGCTAACACCGTTTTTAGCCCAGTGAGTCAATTCCGAACCAATCGAGTTATTGCCATACGTACTGAACAAAACCCCTAGTGGTGGCTCATACTCCATCTACTACGCCCTCGCTGTTGCCAGCAACGAACTGAACAGCGACCATCGGTTTGTGACCTTGATCCGAAGAAAAACACAAAAACTGACGATGCTTCTAACAGACCCGATTTTACCAACACCGAGCCGGCGGCGAATATTGGTCCCTTCTCTCAATGGGGAGACCCTGGCAAGATCGTCGCGATGGACCCTTGGGGCCATCTTGCCCCTTGGCTTTTCAAAGATACCATCGAGAAAGACAACGGTAGGGTTCGAAGCTTAGAATTTGGAACAAGCCTGCTGATAGCATCCCCAGTCGACATTCGACCGACCATTGCCATCACCAAGGCTCATATGAAGGTTGGTAGTCTTCCATGGAAATCCGAGCTGTTGAAGGGGTTGCTGAAAATGTTGTCACCAGCTACCCGAGCTTGCCGAGAGCGTCAAAGCTGGACGTTTGTAAGTCGCATATGGATGTATCTCGACGTCGTTGCTGACCGATGATGCACAGGGTCCCGGATGGCAAGGTGTGCCTTAATGATCAGGGTGAACTGGCTGTCACCAAATTCGCCGTAGAGCCTGTAAGTGCTTCTTTGACAAGTAGACCAAGCTTGTGCCTAACAAACCTTCTTCAGGTCTGGTATCTCCCTGGTGTTGCAGAGAGATTTGGCATCGGTAAGCCTTCAGGTACAACCCCGGTTCCTGCCACTGACACGGCGTAGATGAGGCTACACTTCGACGTTCCTTGTTTGAACATACTGGAGGAAGTTACCCAGAGGCAAGCCCACCTTTCAAGTGATCTTAGAAGTCCAAGTGCTGATATATCCAAGTTGATCACTCGCGGAGACATCAAAGTCTTCCTTCCACCCATTGGTCAGTCACAAAGCACAGCTGGTAGGCTATTGACTAACAACGTCAAGGGGGTCTTACTGTCTACTGCTTCGGCGACCCTGCGAAGATGTCGGATGAATCTGTCCGACTGTCCCTGAGAATCCACGACGAGGTACGACCCCCAACTCTTTCTATCAGGCCTCAGCTTACTTCTTGCTAGTGCAACGGCAGTGACGTGTTCGGATCTGACATCTGTACTTGCCGACCATACCTCATCTTTGGTATCGAGGAAGCCGTCAAGGAGGCGCAGAATGGTGGAAGTGGCGTAGTCATCTACTTCAGAAAGGAGGGACGAGCCCTGGGAGAAGTTACCAAAGTAAGTGACCTGCTGGTAGACGCAACAGAGTGGATCTAACATGGCTCGCAGTATCGTAAGGATGATATCCCTTCGTTTCGGGAAGACAATCGGCGTGGAGACCTGCGGTACTAATTCTGGGGTAGTGGTCTACAATGCCCGTAAACGCGGAGCCGATCGAGCATCAGACTATTTCAAGCGGACCGAGAACATTGCCGGGGTCAAGGACATGCGATTCCAGGCTCTGATGCCGGACATCCTGCACTGGCTAGGCATCAAGAAGATTGACAGGATGCTTAGCATGAGCAAGTGAGCGGTTATCGATGGACACGTCAAGGTGAAAACAGCTGACGATGCGCTTAGTATGAAGCACGATGCGATCGTGGGACAAGGGTGAGTTGACAAGAGCCGGCACGCCGGCCGAGCGGACCAGGAGATCCGATTAACGCGCATCTAGGATCCCGATCCATGAGAGAGTCGAGCTTCCTGAGGAGCTGATACCGGCCGACTCTCGAGTCGAGATTGACGCCAAGATCACAGCTGGTATGTTTCATATCGAGGTCTAGAAGATTGCCGGAAACTAACGGAAGATCAAGGCTACTTTACGACGGGCAAACGTATGACGACTGAGGAGCTGCAGGCGGTCCAGGGAAGAATCTGGGAAGAGTAAGCCAAATCAACATCTCATCAACCGAGGAGAAATGGAGCAAGAGACTGATGACTGTGGCAGCTTCGACCACTAAGCCGGACGGGCTGGAGGGCGAGGGACAGGGACGGGAGAGACGTGGCGGACTTGGCTGTCGCGGGGTGCGTCAGCAGCGACCAACTATGCATGTCGGTCTGGGTCGTTTGGCGTGGGAGGCTCATCTTGATTGATCAGAATCCATACGATGCCACGGTGCCACGGTGCCACGGTGCCACGGTGCCATCCGCCCATGGTGTTGGGGCTGAGCGCCCCGAAAGAGGTACCCGGTCAAAGTTGGAGGTCGCACAGGGCAATCAGGGGCGATACAGGAAACTTTGGAACGGCCGTTTTCGCAAGCGCCTCCAAGGAGCCGGGTTGTAGAGGTTGCGAGATTTGAAGATGGAGAATGACAGGTCGCTGGTGGAACTCGGGATGGAAGCCTACGGGCCGGCCCCCACGAGGCCGGTGAGGCGGTCATAGGACGTAAATAAGTGTAATTGCGCCTACCTACGTAGCAACCTATGTACAGATACTCTTACCGTTCCCACTTGGAAATTGGATCCTTGGGTACACGTGTGAAGAGCACGTCTTGCTGTTGTAGTTCAGAAGTGCAAGAATAGAGCGTCTCCTGTGAGGGACATAATACTCCGATGGCTGCGCACCCCGGCCTTGAAGGCGATCAATGACCCATCATATTACCATCTCGACGGCAGAGCGGCCGGGGCTGTCGAAAGATGGGAACGTGCTAGACTGGATTTAATTACCCGGAGAGACAACGCGCACATCTTGGCTTCCAGGTACAGCACGGTTCAGGGCTGCGGGATTGTCCAGCTGTGATGCTGATCCGAGGCTGCTCTGTTTGTGAATGCCATCACGCCCCCATCATCGTACATGTACAGCGCAACCCCCTCCTCCAACTGCACCATATGCCAGAGGTAGCACGCTAGAGTGGCCTTGGGCTGGCAAGGAGAGTAACCGCTGACCCCTCGTGTCTGCTACCATACTGTATCATTCTCTGTTTCCAGGGAAGATAGTCGCCGTCCGTATCTGCTGCCATGGATGGAGGGGATGGCATCCAACATGAGCGGTATGCATCTGGGGGACCTGTTGGGTAGCAATGCGACGGTAGCTCGACGGCGGTTTCCATAGTCTCGCTCCCGCGTCCCTTACCGACCTTTACCAATAGCTCCGGCCCCGACGCGCCCGAGTCTTGTCTCGCTAGGGCGAGCCTTCACTGGCCTCGTGGGCTAGAGGATCCCCGCATGCAACTGCACGGGAAGCCCGCCTGCAGGCCCCGGGGCCCGGGCGTACCCAACGCCAGGGATACTTGGGCCATACACCTCGAGACACGAAGTTGGCACCCAATGCAGCGATGAGCCGACAAGTGGCGAGCAGAAGCTGGCACCCCCAGGCACCACAAGGACACTTTCAGGACGGTCCCAGGGCCTGTTGTTGCGTGATGCTGTGGGAAGAGGTGCGTGGTGAATGGCGGGCGACCACGGGTGAATTTGCTGATGCCCTGGCCTGGCTTGCCCTGGTGATGGGATGGCTCATGTCGGGTAGCGGGTGGACCATGTCCGCACTGCCGCCGAAGCTTGATGACTTTTGATGCATCCATGTTTGTCTCTGTACGTACCGTACCGTCGACGCGTTGACTAGTTTGTTGTACCTAGCCTTGGGGGGTGGATGTGGATGCCTTGGTTGTTGTCCTGGTGGTTGCGGGTTCATATGTATTGCCAGCTACTGCCGTCCAAAGCTTCTACGATCTTTAAACCTTTGCTTTCTTTCCAATGCCAATCCACCTTTCTCCATATTCCATTTTAATTCACAAGGCTTTGCACCCTTGATCGAACAAGCAAACATTACAACATTTTGCATACATCTTCGACGACCATGGCCTCCTTTTCGCGAGATACTCGAAGTGCGGTGAGAGCTCACCGTCGAGACTCGTCGTCGTCATCGTCATCACACAACACCAGCCGTCAACGACCACGACTTCTTCGCTCCAGCGCGACTGAACCTTCAATCACCGCATCCAATGCCATCCGCGGATCACTCGCTGGACCTGGATCGCCGCAGAAAGCAACTGATCTGCTGAGCCGCGTTGTCGTCTATGCCCCGCCAACAGAGCAATCATCAGCCCCAGAGCCGATCCCCCACCGCGCCGAAGCTATTGTCATCTGCCGCGATGATCGAGACCAGTCTCCCACCGGCAGCCCCGGAAGTCAAGACGTCGTCTTGGTTGACTCACCCTCTGGTATGTCGACTCGCAATTTCATCAATCATCTGTTCTGGCCCGAGCTGACACCAACCCAAGGTTACTACTTCAGCTTCCCTAGCTTTGAGGAGTGGAACAGGGATAAGTCGGAGGACATCGACAAGGACTCGGATGATTGAAGGGTGAAGGGGGACGAGGGTGAGGGGAACCGGATGGCCTCGAACCGAGATGGCAGACGACATGACAGCGATGAGCACGACGCGAATCGTTCAACCGGCAGGACCAAGCTCTCGACATAGAGTTTCGCGTCCTGCTGAGGGCTCCATGGAAGAGCAAGTGACAGCGAGGCACAGATCCGGAGGGAGTGGTATCCCGTCGCCCGCCAGCAACCGTACCGCCTCTTCGCATTATCACCAGCCGCGGGAGGACGAGGTTGTGGCGGGCAGGTTACGCTCTAGGACCAGGCTGGGTGGGCGCCGGTGAAAGGCTTCCTGCCTCATGAGAGGCTACACTGAAACCAATGCTGTACACGATAGATGAGGGACGAACTGCACCTCAATGAGGTGAAGTTACGGGACGGATGAGGAACAAACCAAAAGTCGGGGCCTTTAATAGCGACCCTTGGATGGCGAACCAGACGCCAGAGGTTCTGGATTTAGCGATGCATTCTGTAAAACATAGTCGACGAAACAAACATGTACAGCAAGTCACATTTTGCTCATTGGCGTTGTCTGGATGATAGATATACACCTATTCGGTTTTAATAGGTGACGAATGAGAATGCGATCAATACATCGATAACGAACAAAACCTATTTTTCATGCTCTGGCTGTGTCAACCTGTGAAGTTCCAAGCCTCATCGTGAATGTCTCACCAGGCACTCACTCACTCAATCGATTTGAGGGGCTGGAAAGAAAAGTCTTGGATCCAACCTGTGGCGTAAGCGTGGCTCAGTCGACCCACACACATTTTGCGTCTTTCACAGCACGTGATGTAGGCCGCTCTTGCCCTCTCCAAAGCCCACAAGCTTTAGCGCCGGAATAACCATGAGCCGCGAATTTTCGATTCAACTCGCTTAGACCTAAGCTGGTGCACACAAAGCCTGAAATTATTTCGCCCCTCCTCCAATCTCTCCAGTCAGTACCTTCGGTTTTCTCTCCAACGGTTCACACATAGGCCAGCAAACATGGCGGTTGGAAAGTGAGCATCACCACGACGAGCAGCGATGAGGATTATCGACTTACGCGATTCTGCAGGAACAAGAGACTCTCCAAGGGCAAGAAGGGCCTCAAGAAGAAGACGGTCGACCCCTTCACCCGCAAGGACTGGTACTCGATCAAGGTGGGTGGTTTCTCGATCCGATGCGATGCAATGCGCGCTGTTCTGAACACGGCTGACTCGAATTCTCCAGGCCCCTAACCCCTTCAACGTCCGAGAGTGAGTTGCGACGCGAATCGAGAATTTGATATTTTGTGGGCAGCGATTGACCGAATATTTGCAGTGTCGGCAAGACCCTCGTGAACCGGACCACTGGTCTCAAGAACGCCAACGATGCCCTCAAGGGCCGCATCGTCGAGGTCTCCCTCGCCGATCTCCAGAAGGACGAGGACCACGCCTTCCGAAAGGTTCGCCTCCGTGTTGATGAGGTCCAGGGCAAGAACTGCCTGACCAACTTCCACGGCCTCGACTTCACCTCCGACAAGCTCCGATCCCTGGTGCGAAAGTGGCAGACCCTCATTGAGGCCAACGTCACCGTCAAGACCACCGACGACTACCTCATCCGCCTCTTCGCCATCGCCTTCACCAAGCGACGCCCCAACCAGATCAAGAAGACCACCTATGCTGCCTCCTCCCAGATTCGGGCCATCCGACGCAAGATGACCGACATCATCCAGCGTGAGGCTTCCAGCTGCACCCTCACCCAGCTCACCTCCAAGCTCATTCCCGAGGTCATTGGCCGCGAGATTGAGAAGTCCACCCAGGGCATCTACCCCCTCCAGAACGTGAGTATTTGAAATCCCCGCCTTTTTTCTGCCATTGGAAATTTTCAGTGCGCTGACACGCCACTCAACAGGTCCACATCCGAAAGGTCAAGCTGCTCAAGTCCCCCAAGTTCGACCTTGGTGCCTTGATGGCTCTGCACGGCGAGTCGGGTACGGATGACCAGGGCCAGAAGGTTGAGCGGGAGTTCAAGGAGCGTGTTCTCGAGGAGGTTTAAAAGGCTTTTTGGCTTGTTGGCGCGGGGAGGGCATAGGGACCTCGCGGCTAATAAACTCATCCCTGGCACTGTTTCGGTCATCGCAAATGGCGTAGCATCACAAGGGCGGCTAGGGGATTGGGTCATGTCTCTTTGAATGGTAAAAAAACGTTCAGTCAAAAAGGCGAATGGTTTACGACGCGTGACCTGGTTACGATGATGCTGTGACGATTTGGCTTGGTCATGTAGCTAAAGAGAGATACTGCTGAGCCGAGATGAGTGAGCTGCAGGTAGACACAAACCGAGCTGATACCCTGTGAATTTTGCTTGGCTCGCTTGAGTGCAGTGGTTCTGAAGAGTAGGTATGCAACCTGGCGACGCACGAATGAGAAATGTAATCAATTCTAGTGGCCCTCGTCTATTGTCTATGATACCTAGGGTAATATTACACAGGCGGTTCCCCAAACTCTGCAAAATCGAGGCCGATAGCGGACTCGCCACCTTTCACGCATTTGCAAGTTTACTCGGGCTTTTGGAGAAACTCGACAACCGCTATCGACAATTAGTCACTGCTAACCCCTCGGTCTGGAACCATGTCGATGGGAACTTACCTTGCCTGAAGGCTTCAGGTTGCTCAGAAATGAGCCAATGTCCAGCATCTACATCAACGAGACGGAACTTGGGGAAGAACTGGCCGATCAAGGGTATGAGCTCGTCCGGAACGTATTTACTCTTGGTGCCTCGCACAAACAGAGCAGGCTTTTCGAACCGAATCTCGTTGGGATCCTTATAGGGAAAGTCTCCGAGGTTGTCTAGAGACTTGCCTAGGATGTCCAGAGGGATGCGGAACTTGCGGAACTGTTCGCCCGGGGGCTGATACATGTTGCCTAACAGGAACTGTCGGATGGCGAGGGACTCTTCGTACTCGCTAAGAATCTTGTCGGCCTCGGCCTGACGGGTGACCTTTGCGTCGTTGATTTTCTTCATGCCGCGAACGTACTCGGCAAAGTCCCTGCTAAGAGTCACGTCTACGGGGGCATTGTCAACGGCTACGATATCGGCCACAAGTTCCGGGGAGCGCAGGGCCAGGGCCATTGAGGTTTTGGCGCCCCTGGGTTTTGATTAGCTTGTCGGTCCGTTTACAGAAGACGTACGAGTGCTTACATTGAGTGACCGATGAGTGTCGTGTCAGTGAGACCATGTCCTTCGATAAACACTGCCACATCCTGGGCCATGGCAAGGTAGTCGTGCTGGGTGCTGTGAGGCGACTCGCCGTGGTTTCTGAGATCCTGTAAATTGATCGTTGAGTCTCAACCGCGCTGTATCCTTGATTGGCTGGATGTGCCTACCAGGGCGTACACATATCGTCCAAGATCCCGGGCTAGGGCTCTGTTACGTTGTCAGTAAGTCAATTGTTGACAACGAATGAGAAATACCAACTTGCTGATGGCTCTGTTGTTCTTCTTGGATCCGAATAGTCCATGAAGAAAGAGAATGGGAGCTTTCCTCTTGTCGGTGATAGGACGCGGTGGTTCATGTAGATCATATACCAATGGGCCAACGGCCTGAGAGTACAGTCTTATCCTTGCAGATGCAACCTGAAGACCCTGACGGCCAACAGTAGGGGCCGTCGACGTCGCTATCCTTCGTAGGGAGAACATGTTTCCTGTCACGATGAGAGGCAAAGATGTTTGTTCAAGAAGCCGATTAGATCTCAAAATTGCCATTTTCGGTAAGACTGAAGCAATCAGAACCGCTTTGCTGCATATATGCATTTCTAAGGTACATTGATAGAAAAATGGTCTCTAGGTAGTGGGCCATGATGTCACAACTTTTCGGTCGCCCATGCTTTTAGCTCGCTGAGGAAACAAAACAAAACAAAGCAACTGTTTTACACACTTCGCGATGATGCTCACCACAATAACTGACATAAGAAACGGAGAGAGAAAGAAAAGATAGACGCCGAACGATCACCAGATACATGACGCTCGATCTGGTAACATGCTGGAGGAGGAAAGATTAAGAAAAGAAGCTTGAAGGAGGCACAGTCGAGAGGAATGAGAGAATCGAGTGTTTGGGCAGCTTAGCTGTCCCAGATGGCACCGTACGCCGGTATACCGCGCGTCTCGAGACCGTATACGATCTTCTTGGTTATCTTCTCGTTGGCGATTACAATCACGGCCTCGGCGTCAAAGGCTTTGGCCATGTTGAAGCCCATTCGAACAAGGTCGGGTCGACCCTCTTTTTTGGTGTCGTGGATAACAGCGCCTGGAACATGCCTGCGGATCAGGCCAACGATTTCCTTGCCAAAGGTCTCCTCTGGCCGTGGCGTGGACCAGATCAGCTGGGTAGGACATGACTGCCGGGTAATATGTCCAAGCAGTGGCCCAATTCCAGACCCCGTGCCGATAAGCACAATGCGGTTGAACAGAGTCGCGACACGCATCACCCCACATGTCGGCACACCACGCACCCACAGCGTACTGGGAGGGTTCTGGATACAGGAACGCGTCCAATCGCCGGCGTTGGAGACAACTAGCGAATATCCTTTCGCATGATGAGTCGCCTCTGGGTTGGGGATGGTCGCAAACGAGTGCCACTCGACCAAGGGTCGCCGCGAGATGCGCGTGAAGCTTCCATTTACGGGCATGGTGTAGTCAAAGTGCAGCCGGACTGCATGGTTAGAGAGAACTTCTGCTTCAACCGGTACCTTACGAAGGTAGAACCATGAGGAGGCGATGCTGCAGGTTGCCACGACCAGGAGCCAGAAGTCTGGACTCTTGACAGCTGACAGACCGAGGTCTTGGTCTTTAGGCCGAGAGTCGTTGATGGCAAGGATTATGCGCACCCAGAACATGGCCAATGCTGTCCAGCCGGCGAAGCGATGGAAGCGTTCAAAGAGATTGTGATATTGTTTCCGGAACGATGGCCATGCAGTCGCCACCATGGAACACAGCAGCCCGCACAGCAGCCACGACACCACCTGAGTGGCCAGCGAGCCCGATGTGTGTCCTTCGCAGAAGCCTGCATTGCAGACGGTGCCGCGGACCGTTGAGATAACCAGCCATGCGGTCGCACAAACCCCCGCGCCGGAGTGAACACCACCCAGGTGATAAATCTTGGCGCAACGGGTCCTAATCCACAGCGGCAGTTGTCTTGGTACCGAGCAGGCAACGGTGTACAGGGCGTTGATCATGCTGTCCTGGCGCACGAGGACTGCAGTTGCGAGGTTGATGGCGGTAATGGTACCCAGCCATTCAGACCTTGGCTGAAGGGTGATCACGCAGATCAATGCGGCCAAGTTTAGCATCCCGATCAGACTGAACAAGGTGCGATAGACGATGAAGATTCTGTATCTCAGACCCCTGAACGGCTGCTTCGTCGATTTGTCAGGCAAGTCGCGCATCAGGTCTGGCTTCTCCACCACAGTCGACAGAGTCGACATGGAAGAGTGCGACTTGAGTTCGCCATGGTCAGACACGCCCTTCGTATTCTCGTCATGGTGTGTAGATGGCTCTGCATTGCATAGCTTGGCCAATGCCAATGCCTTGAGTGCGTTCTTGTCTACTTTGCCGTTGGCAGTTGAGGGGAGGTCATCCAGGAGGTGGAGGTGTGTCGGGATGGCGTAGTAGGGTTGGTGTTGCTGCGTGTGCTTGAGGATGGTGGTTACATCGCTCCCGCATGGCGAAGTGAACCCATGGATCTGCCCGTCGATCAGCAGCGCAGCCGCCCGAGACACACCGGGGGCGGATGCGAGGGAGGCGGACACGCCATCAAGCTCCACGCGGAAACCCTAGCCAAGTCAGATCGGGATGACAGATGGAAGACGAGATTCATACAAACCTTTACTTTGACTTGTTCGTCTACTCGGCCGAGGATTTCAATTGAACCGTCTTGTCGCCATCGTCCAAGATCGCCGGTGTTATACATGGTGGACCTGGTAATCATGCGTCAGCCTGCTTTGATGCAGGGTCTCCTCTTGACACCACTTACCCATCATTGGCGAATCGATCCGGCTTGTACTTGTCCTTTGCCTTGTTTTCGAGTCCGATATAACCTCGAGAAACTCCCAAACCACCCGCCCACATGATACCTGCGGCACCCACACCGAGTTGCTTACCATCCTCGCCTAGGATGTACACCTTGTTGTTTGGGGTTGGCTGACCAATTGTCAATTCTTGTCCGACAATGTGCTTTTGCATGGTATTGACAATCGTTGTCTCGGTCGGGCCGCAGCAGTTCCAGTACGTGCCGTGGGTGGCCCATAGGTCGGCAAGACTGGGGACAGGTCAGCGAGGGGAGCAGGAATGCAGCCTCCACAGGCGACTTACCCCTTCGTGGTCGGCTCTCCCGCTGTAGCGACCGTTTTTATTCTGGGGAACTGAGTAGGATGGTACTTGGAAAGGATCGTGGGAGTGCAGATCAAGACGTCAATCTGTCTTTGTTGTCAGTCGGCCTGATCAATGCTTCACACAACAAAAGGACTGACGGACCTGCTGCAGAGTCGGCTCCCAGTCGGAGCCCCGGAGGACAAGTGTCCCTCCATTGCACAGGCATGCAAAGATTTCCCATGCCGCTATCTGGGTTAGCATTGATGGTGATATCAGGATCATCTACCTACCCATGTCGAAGCTGATGTTGAGAACCGATCCCACGCAAGTCCCGGTTGAAACCCCAAGGTTTCCGGGAGAGAGGCACACCAGATTGGCGACATTCTTGTGTGTTACATCGACTCCTTTAGGCTGTCCTGTGGTTCCTGCGATATCGTCAGCGAGAGTCCATTGGAACATGCGTCTTCTAACTTACCGGATGTGTATATCACGTAGCAGCCCCCGTCTGGTGTTGAGAGGTCGACATGATTGCCTTGGTCTGAATCGGAAGGTGTCGTCTTTGCTTCGTCAATGACTACAACGGTCTGGTCTGGATGTTGAGTGGTGATGCGATGCTTGGTTGAGGATAGACAAAGGACGACACCCGACCCAGACTCCTCTAGGATCCGACGAATCGTCTCATCAGGTACAACGCCACCATCGAGAGGGATGTATTGGGCGCCGCAGGATAGAATCGCCCAGATACCAACTACCATGTCCAGCCCTCGCTTGACGACAAGTGGGATCCTCGAGTTGGGGACTACCCCCTGAGCTCTGAGCTGGGCGGCCAAGCTTTGAGCTCGTTCAGCAAGTTCCGCATAGGTCAGCTCCCTCGGAGAACCCGAGAGATCACGAACGGCCGTGGCATCCGGACAGACTGTTGCATGATGATAGAAAGCGGCGGTGACAGTAGGGAATGGACGCTCGAGAAGCTCCCCGTGGCCAAGCCGGCCTTGAGACTCGGGGTGGCGATCTCCCGGCCGGGTATTTGTCACGGTCATGATGAAAAGAACTCTGAAAAGAGAAAATGAAGGTAAGAAGAGACAATGCTGATTGTTGACCGTTGTGGTTGACCCTGAGATATCCCTCGAGACTTATATAGTCTTAGACGACGTGGCGGCGGTGGCAACTCACCCTCGCCAAGTTGATTCAGTGATTCAGTCTTTCATCTTGATGGATGTGAATTCGATAACCAGAACCATCGGCGTCTCAAAGATTTGGTTGTCCCTTGAGTGTCCCCACGGGGTTGACTTCGTCGCCAGCTATCGAAATTGCCCTTGATTCCCCTGGCAACATGTAGTGCACTTCGCACGCCGAGGGCACGCCGGGGGCGCCAACTCTTGTCACAATTACTGCAGCATTCCACGCCCGCCCCCGGGGTCCAGAGTACGGAGCCGGCCCCGGCTACGGAGAATGTGGTGGACGGAGCAGTCCGGTGAGGGAGGAATGTGATGGCTGTCAATGGCGATGAGACATGGACCTCAGCCGGCCGAGGGATGCCTGGGCTGGGGGTGGCGCCCGGCCAAGGGACCGCAATCACGCACCGACAAAGGAGCCCTTTATCGAGGAAGATCTCTGGGGTAGCATCGCTAGTTCTGATGTGAAATCCCGATGAGATGGATCATTGGCTCTCCCTGGGAACCGGAAACCCGTCAATGTCGGTCGGTGGCAGTGGACCCTTGCTCTGCTCTCGGGGCGATCATTGACGACCGAGTCCGTCTTGGACAATCCATTCCGCCCTGACAACGCAAACACTGAACTGAAAGCATGGTCGAGAGATTATCGGCACTGGTGGCTTCGGATAGCGCATTGAGGAGTGTCTTGTGTGTTGTCTGTACCAACGTTCTCAACATTACCTGATGGCGCGTCATTCTGGGATAACCTCGGTCGAGGGAACCTTTGATGCCCTTCTTTTGGTGCCCTTCTTGGCCCTTTTCTCCGAATCTTACGATGTGCTCCTGGCGATGGATCATTTTCCTATATTCTGGACCAAAAATTGTCTCCATACTTGTCCAATTATGACTACTTTGCAATCTCGTCTCGATGTATTACCCCGTCGACCGGGTTGAAGTGATAGATCTCAACCACTCGACGAAGCGAAATACGCCATCAAAGCGCTTGATAAGCGAGTTTTCCACGGTCTTTTTGTGGGAATCGACTCATGAAAACGCCATGGCTATCGTAAAGGTGCCCTTTGGTCCTTGGCTTCAGGTCAAGTTGGCAAACTGCTCTGCGCTTGAGTTCCTTCTAGACCATCCATGACCAGCGCGGCCGTCAAAGACATCGCCACTATGGAGACGGTAGAAGCAAAACCTCCCCGCACCTAGAAGATTGGTTTCATGACATGGCTTCAGTTCGCCTGTCCATTCTCGTGTGCGTACGGTCCTATCCGCCTGCATGTGTTTGGCCTGGCCAACCAATGGCCAACACAACCTGAAGGCGGCGTTGAGCCTCCTCCATAGTGAGACTCACAGGGAGCTATTGGCAATCAACTTTATGCTTCTAATTGGGGTGCGATCTCATTTACGCGTCTCCACGAGCCCGGTTCGTTCCCCTCGAAGCGAGCCTCGCTTCATCCCTAGAGTAGGGGGCACATGGCGACTTACGACCACATTGAGCCAGTTCAGGGTGAGTTATATCCCAGAACCGTTGTTACACGGGCGGTTGAGAAGGGGCGCCGAGACCAAGTTAATTGTCAGGCCACGAAGTCTACCGTGTTCGAGGCGGCCATGTTGAACGAGGAACCCGTGTCTTGTGGGCTCGTGTGCGACATGTTTGAGGACGGGCAGCTCTTGCAGAAGACTATTGAAGCTTCAGCACAACCCTCCAGCTGAGATAACATCGCCACACAACTAGCAAAGGAGGTTGTATGCCGAGGTTGGCGGACGGCTGCCTTCCCGCTGTCGAGCCAAGAGCTGATGATCCATCCCGGGCGGATGAGGCTTGTGGTGATGACGAAGTTGAGAGGAACTTGTATCACTTTGCTTTTGTGAGTTGAGAAAGGGCAAAAAGAGTGGAGGTTCCTCTTCGGAGGTACACTTTGAGTCATTGATTGATGTCAAAACCTTCAACGTTTGGTCTCTGGCGGTTTCTACCGTTGTCGCTTGGTAGTTCATGGCCATGCTTTCAGTGGACCGATAACTGTTGCTGCAGCTGCCGCATACCAACTCATTCACTTCCGCGACGCCTAGGAGCGGAAATATAGACTCTCCATCCCTTTCTTTTCTCGTTTGTTCAGCGGCGCCCTATCGGATTGTCCCCCACTGAGGTGAGACAGATTGGTGTTGGCAGGCGGCCCATGCTGGACGCATGTGGTTGATGGCGCTCAATCGCCAAGATGACGGATAAGGCGGTTGACCACTTCAGGGTAATTACCAGACAATAGGTAGGTGATTGGAAAGGAGATGCAGAGACTCTGGCGTTCTGAGTCACGGCCAACTCGGCCTTTCTTTGCCACGCGGTTCGTTGGCGAAGAGGCGTAATGGAATGGGAAGATCTCTGTCTTGAACTGCGTGCCATCCTTCTGGAAGACATGGCCGAGGGATAGTACGCAGTCACATCGTGGATGTGAGTGGGTTAGTCCGGCCGTACTGGATGGATGTCTTCACGGGCAAGGCTAAAGGGCACATGGTGAGGGTGTGGTTGGCGGGCCAGGCCGCGATCTCTGCAGCGACCAACCCAGAGATGTGGAATCTCGTGGGAACTTTCGAGTTGCCGTGGAGAAATCCCGTGCGTGATCGCTGCATCGAACATGGACTGAGGTCATTGTGAATGAGATGTGACTGTTGAGTGCGGTCGAGTGTCCGATGCCGCCATCGAATACCTGCGACCTGTCGACGAGCATCATGTAAGCCCGTCGTCAGCCTCAACGATCTCCAGTCTCAAGGCCTAGCCTCCAGGTTCAGCTCGAGTTGCCCTTTGGGCATACCTAAGACGATGAATCAGCTACGCCCAGCAATAGATTCGCGTGGAAAGGGTTGAGTGGCTTCCTGTTCTAGCCCTCCTTCGGGAAGTTCACCAAGGCGTCGACGCATTCGCGTCCGTCTTGGCTCAAAAGCCCATGGGCAGCCATGACGACCATTGCGAGGCTATTGGACCGTACGAATAAAGAGACCGAGATGCTTCGGAAGGGAAGCAAAAGGTCCACTTTAGACTCACCCGGGTCTCAGCTGGCGACCTGAACGCCGGGACTATCGCCCACACTCCCTTTGTCACTTCTCAACTCTGATAGCTGCCAGTGTCTCAGCTGTCACTCAGCCAGTACCGTGGAGATGGAAATGGGATTCACGCGCAGGCGCTCCGGGGAGCAAGGTCCTGAGGAGAGACAGAAAGGGCGAGGGATCTGCGTACACACTTGGGGGGGGAAGACGCCGAGTGTCCGGCCGAGGGCGCAGTGCCCCCTGGTCCGTCACATCGTTTTGAAGCGTGCTAGCAGTGAATCAGTCGAGTGCAGGATCTGAGACCTCTTGCGAGATTTACTGCCAGGATTCGTGGTGGTGGGATGAGCAGGAAAAAAAAAAAAAAAAAAAGAGAAACACCAAGGGGGGCGCTTTAGACCTGAAGAAGTAAACAACGTGAAACATTTCTCAGTCATTTCATAACTCGAGATAGTGTATTGTTTAAGTACACAGTGCCTTGTGTATGTGCCGTATTTGTACAGTCGCTGTCGGTGAGTGTGTGATTGAGTCTCAGGCATGTCACCAAGACTCAAATCAGGTCACGTCGATCTAGCCGGAACAAAAGATAATTGGGATCTAGTACCTTTCTTCTAACATTACAGACTTACAATGCAGAATATATGTCGTCGCTTACTATTGAAAGCTCCCATCTGGCACCAGAGATGACTCGGGTGTCGCCCACCAGGCTGCATGTCTGCGACCAAGGATCAATTCACTTCCATCAAAAGACATGGCGGTTGTACGCCTCGTGTAACTGATTCACAATGGATAAAACCCGAGAGGTATGCCAAGGACTTGATTGAATGGCTTAGCAAATTGCTTCGAGTTGGGCATTTCTCAGATCTTCAGAGATATGCGCTTGATGCCATGTTTCACGGCTAGCGAGGTTGCCGAGACAATCATACCGATTCTCAGAGAAATTTTGCCGGATCAAGATAGAAAAGAATCGAACATATCGAAAAAGCCCTCAGAGCTCGCAAAGTAGATAGAGATCCTGCATTTTCTCGCACTTAGAGCATCTACCAGTTACGAAAGCCACAATGGGAGCATTTACTCTCCGAGGTAACCTTTTGATTTGACGAAGAGTCCTAATATATGTAGTCTAGGGTAGCTATAAAAGAGGAAAATGATACATACGAATAATTGATTATAGGGAAGTAGTCAGAGAGGACTGGTGATGCTGCCGTACCAGGTCCGCCAGAAGAAGTACGAGATCTAGGAACAAACGCCTGCCGCATCAACCAATCTCCATGGATCCATAGAGATTATGACATGAAATGTACCCTCATTTATTCCGTGATTTTCTTCGGATTCAACTTATACACGGAATTATTTAATTTGAAGCCATCATCGGGTATTTCCATCACTAACTAGAGAGGTAAGGGTCACATTTTTGCGAGCTCCCTTTGCGTATGATAGAGGTCAGGTCTTAGTCAGACGCCCAAGCTTTGTGAACATCGGCTTTGGTTACAGTACATATTTAGCCGAGCGCAGAATAACTGACAATGTGGTAGGTGATGGTAAGACGGTAGAGCGGTCCGCTGACACAGTGACACCCAATTTCACTTTCATCGTAGGCTCGAAGGTTCAGCATTGAGATATGATGCTATGATGTGTTGATATTGTGTTTTTGATATAGTTGAAGCCCGGCCCTTGATGAGATAACTGAGCAGATAGTAGGTCTGTAGGGGTTCTCAGTAGAGGTGATCCCGTCAAAGCGGCGGGAAGACGGAAAGCCAGTCAATGCCCTGACCCATAAACTTTTTGGTATTTAGCTTTAGGTCATGCTGATCGACGACGACGACGACGTATCATCGGATCAACTGGAAGCCACACCATCTTTGGTATTACGTGAGACTTGGTACCTTGGCTCAGGAGCGGTGCATCGAGCCCCAATGGCTGTAGTTGAGCGCAAGATATTGCCCAACTGGTGTCTCGGGTAGACGCCCCAAGTACTTAATCCCTATGCCGCTGTCTATGACGCGTGTGGTAGTCCACGTTTCCTCACTTTCTTTTCCTCTCACACAACCAGCTCCTTCTACGCTACTATGAGTGAAAGACGCCGTCAAGTACTTCAAACCCAGCTGTCGTCCGCCGATGCGCAGCTTCGGCCAGTGTTGACAGCCTTGAATGGGGACAACAGTTGGCTGATGTCCTTCCCAAGGCCCAAGACCGAGCGGGCGGCTGCAGGGAAGGTCTTTTACCACGTTGTGTTTGAGCCGTGGCTTGAGGGGCCAGCAAACATATTTGGGTCGTGGGTTATCAAGATCACACTAAGCTCCAGCCCCGGAATCCCTAACGCCGAAGCTGTCAAGGGTGTCGTTCGAGAGATCGAAGATGCGGCTGCCATCCATCTCCCCCGATCAGACGATTCATCGGCGAAGGCACCGAAAGGGGAGTCAGACAGCGGCGGTATAGATGCCATTTTACTCTCATTTTTTCTTTCGGACCACCTTCACAAACCGACTCTTCAAACATTTTCCAAGGATATTCCTGTTATAGCCACGCCTGAAGTCGCCAATATTGTCAGACCTTGGGGCCACTTCAAGACGATCAAGCTTATTCAAGACCTCAAACCGCCGGTTCAATCGTGGCGTACCCCAGAGCTTCACCCTGGTGAGCCTCTGCCTTTGTGGCTAACACCAATCCGCCTTCCCGGGTCCACGATGCTCAACTTTTCTCTTGCCATCATCTGGACACATGCCACCAGCGATGAGGGTGAAGCTCATGAAGTTATTTTGGACTCGCCGCATGGGACTTGCTTCGAAGGATCTCTGGAAGCCTTTCGCAAATCTGAGCCCAAGACAAAGATGCTCGCCATGCTCCATGGGCTCAAAGAAAGCCAGACAATGGGACGTCAGACTACACTCGGGGCCAAGAGAGGGCTTGAAATCTATCGAAAGCTTGAAGGAGTCAAGTATTGGGTTCTGACTCATCATTCCAAGTTGTTGTATAGCGGCATTTTCATGTATCTCTCTTGGACTCATGATACCTACAGAACTGTGAGCTGGATGCTGGAGCAAGAGCAGAAGGGAGACCCTGATGCCGCCAAGAAAGAAAAGCCCAACATCGTGGAAGTAGAGAATGGGGGATTGTTTGTATTGGCGGAGTGAATTGCTGGTTGGAGTGCTCAATGTGCGGGTTGCTAGAGCGGCCTTGATGCATGGTAATTTCGAACGATGTCCGACGTTTTGCGTAAATATCTAGTTTTCAGTTTGTTGAGCGGCCCAAAGCAATGTCATAATAGGTATCAGATTGAAAGTCTATCTTAGCAGACCTTGGTGTTTTGTAGTTCATAGTGTTAGCTACCGCTTGCCATTGGCTCCTAAACCCATATTGCCACCACCATTTGTGGGATATTCTCCACCTCTTGCTGGGGTTCTTTCACGATTTCCTCACTACTATGTATTATTTCATATTACGTTACAATGGCATAGCCCGAAACAATTAGGGTATGGGCTTCTCTATTGATATGAGTTGGTGCTGGTGGTTGATTGGTGGAGTTTTTGGATTTTCTCCAAGTGATTTGCAACGCTCTGCGCTATGCTAACAGAGAAGGCCTGCTTGGCTGAGGGAAAAAGATGGTGCTACTTTGTGATACTTGCCCGAGGAGAACTGATTGCCGAAGACCGGGATCTAGGCGAACTTTACCGCCTTGAAACAACCGCTTGTGTGAAGGCCAATCACATTGACTGAGGCTTCACAATGGTAGGCAGGGGTGGTACACCCTTGTCCTCCAGCTCTAGACCCTGATGCCAGGGTCTTCCTTGCAGGCCGGGTGCGGGACCCGGCAGCTCAGCCCAACTTGCCAAGGGAGGCCAAGAAGAGCTGAAGCTGCACCAATTTGGACGTGTGCTCCGCTGTGTGTAGGTTTCGGTCGATCACGTTGTGCAACTGGTGATGTAGTGCAGAGTTTGTGTAGCGTACGCCCTGTTACTGTGAGCACTGTGAACAGTTGCACAGCCTGATTTTGAAGATAGCCAGGGCTGAGAACTACAATGGTTTTGGCGCATTCCCTAGCGAAGCGAGGGGACTCAGCCCATGCAAGCCACTTGAGGAGTCATGTGTTGTCTAACGCAGCAGCATCGTCAATCAGAAGCTGCCTACCAGAACGCCCATTGCTTGGCGCCAATCAACCCCCAACCCTGATCGACCCTTGCTAGCGGGCTGCGTGGTTGCGAGCCTCTGAGGCTGGGAGTATGAAAAAGCTGTACCCCGCCCCAATTGCCATTGTCGAGACCTCGCGAGCTCTTGCGCCTTGATCCCCTCGAGTCCGAGTCTCTTGTCATGTATCGTCCTTTCCATGCGCTGGCCCTCGGGGCCATGGCCGTTTCAACGGCCGCCATGGCCATCTCGGAGCCAACAGGGCGACGCGATGCTGGATACCTCTATCAACCAGCGCCGACGCTGATGCCTGAGATGCTGGAGCTGGAGAAGCTCCAGAAACAGCTTCTTCACCTTGGCAAGCGTCAAGAAACCGCTTCGGTAAACACCTATACAATTGTCACCAGCCCCGACGAGACATGTGGTTTCCTATCAGGCTCTCCAGGCAATGCCATCAAGTGCGCCAATGGCGAGAATTGCAGCTGGGAGCTTGCACACATTACGAGAATCATGTGCGGATCAATGGCACATGTGACGTGCTACAATCGGGAACAGGCCCTCAACACGGAGCTCTGTAACGATGTTTGCCAAAGCAATTCTTTCTACCTACTTTGGTAAGACCCCTGACTTAACTGATGCCATGTTCATACTGACCGGAGTGATTACAGCACTGAACGATCATCGGCGTACTGCGCAGTGTACTCCTACGAAGATGGAGTCAAGGACTATAGATGTGCAACTGCAAGCCTGTCGAAGGCCCAGGGCGTGTCATTCACCTACGATGGCCAAAGAGGCCGAGAGCTCAAGACAACAACGGTTGCCGAGGATTTTAGTGTCCCTACTACATCATCAACTACCGAAGAGCCAGAGGAGCCTGAAACCGAGACAGAAACGCCTCCTGAGTCCGAGGATATAACTACCACCATCACTGTTGATCCGGCCAGAACAACCAGTGCGGCGCCTGTGGAAACCGAAGATGGTGGAAGTGATGGTCCCAACATCGGAGCTATAGTTGGCGGTTCTATCGGCGGCTTCGTCGCTCTTTCATTGATAGTGTTGGGCGCGATTTGGCTACTTCGACGCAACAAGAAGAACCAAACTCCCCCGAACCAACCAACACCTGCACCACAGGCTATGCATCAACATACGCCTGTAGCCTCAGTACCACCAATGAGTGAACACACAGGGCTCGTCTCGCCAGCCTCACCAACCCAATCTGACTGGCGAGGTTCTTCGGTTGCTCCGACCTCGACTCAGAGCCCAGTCTCGATGCAAGGCTGGTCAACCCACTCGCCAGCAAGCCAGCCTTACAATGCTGCACCGCAGAATCCTAACTATCACTAAAAACTGGGAAATGTGAAACGAATTTCGGAGGAAGCTAAGTGACTCGAGGGATCTATGCGTTGAGAGAGGCCGCTGGCACATATGGGATGGGTGTCTCCGGATGTGCTGCGACGCCTCTCGCTCTAGCTTCTATATCGTGCTGAAGTTTGACCTCACTCTGGGGCTGGAATCTCTCCTTCATTGATAAACATGGATGTTGCTTGGAATATCATCGAGGGTTCGGTTGCATATTCACCCATGTACTACTTCTGGACTCGGGAAATTAGAAGGAAGACTTGGGTATTCTCACCCGACATGAAGTGCATGTCGATCAACACTCGCTTCTCTAGATATAGGTTTTCTCCTTTCTTCAGTGATCTAGTGTTTAGAGGATTAATAGTAGCCCAAGAGTCAGAGAGGCATGTTTCAACTGATAGTCAACCTATGGCTTATATAGCTAAGCGATATTGAATTGCCCGTGTCCTGGGACTATGTTTACAAATGAGGACGTGACAAGGAGAGGTGATGGTTATCAGGAAGTATGCTCCAATGGCTCTTCGGACGGAGTGCATCAAAAAGGTTGATTCTATGAGATATCTTGAATAATTGGACATTTCAAATCTTAGTAAATCTGTCATAAAAAATAGAGACCTATATCACGGGACCTTCGTAAACTAGATAGTTAACCGATTCTTGCCGTACTGGAGATGTTATAGGCGATGGCAACCTCAACACTCCGGCCACGAGAATATGGAGCCATTTCAGCGATACGGAGACTTCAGCTACCTATTCACTGTTCACGTGCTTGTCTAACCAAGGATGAAGCGCATTTCATGAACGAGGTTCCACGAGAGTTAGCTCCATGGGCTACTGGTCCATCGTCATTTCACACTGAGAACTGAGCCCAAGAGTTTAAAGGGCAATTTTGAATCCCATACCGGCTTCTTAGTTCCTATGGTGGTACTGATACAGGCGATATGATTGGTGCTTTGATATCCTCGATTTCTTCTCCTTGTCTTCTGAGTTGCTGTTCTAGAACTACCTGCGGAGATACGCCTCTGCGAGGAATCCTAGTCTGTATTCCAAGATCGAACAATTCATTGATCTGACCAACTGTATCATGTGTGAATTAGGAGACATCTTGTATATTTTTCCAGGGAACAGTGGTCTTCGGTGAAGGCAGACGGTGTGTCGTGATGGTACCAGCTCGATGTCAATCGAATTGCCTGTGAATCGATTGCTCTGCATTGCGCCGCTCATTTTGCCTCGAGCAGACTACAATGAACATTTTATGTCATAAGGGACATCATAAACGTAATCTTTGACAACAACATACTGTGACTTTGCTGGTCTCTGGTGTCACCTTGGACTACTCATTGTTACATTCGGGATTGCCATACTCTCAAGTGTACTTTTCATGACCACTGAATCATGGCAAACCCTAGGAGGGGCTTGGTATTGGGAATTAGGGCCTTTTAGAAGTGCCTGGGAGTTTTAATGGGGTAGATGTCGCCGTAGGGCTGCCGCGGTCACCAGCTTTGGCTGCCACGGCTGAGGATGTCTGTGGCAACGCTATTAAGTTTCAGTCATTCTATACCATAGACGCTACTTCGAACATCGAATTCTCCGTAATACCCCCGTTGTGGAGGAGGAACTTTGATGATGCCGGTATCGATATTGGAGGGACTTGACCTTGACTGCTGCAGGCAGCAGAAAGACCAAAAAAAGGCCACTATGTTCGCATTGGGTTATGATGCTATGATGTTGATCTTGTGTTCTTTTAACATAGTTGGAGCCCGGCCCTTGATGGACAACTAAGCCAGAATACCGTGGCTTTGATTGTATGTAATAGATACCTCGGAAGAGTGAAGAATAAGCAGAGAGAAGGATCAAGAGGGAGTTTTGATGTTTTAGAATAAATAAAATTTGAATTCTTGTCTCAGACCTTCAGTAGACATCCTACTTCATGGCGGCCTAGCTCATCAAACGTGGGAACCCCCGAACTTCATCCTGCTCCTCTAAACGAGTATACTTGGGCTGTATAAAATTAAGCTTCGTGGAATAAATAACAACTAGGTGTATTCCGAGCGTATACAAGCCCCCTAAACATATCGTAGGCTTGTGGATAAGTGATATCGAAGTCCCAAGGGCAATGTGCACGCTCACTCGATTTTGATCCCTCAACGGCGCACTGAAGCGGCTCCTCGAGGTCTCGCAAGGGATTTGGATCTCTGGGATAGGATCGTTCTAGATCTACAAATGTACGTCTTAACTATAGCGAAGTGAAAGGCCCCGTCGCAGGAGAAAGAATCCTTGGCAGATACCCAGCATTTGAGCGGTTACTGAGCAATGTATCTAGCCCTTGGCTTCTATAACATGCATGTCCCCTACTTACCGAAAGTGACCTAAGGCCTGTCTTTAAGAGTTTATTTAGAGTTTGTTGTTCGGTGTCCTCTCTCCCCAGTCGACATGTCGGTCGCCCAAACCATGGGAACATCATCTTTGTCTCTCCTTTCACTTGAAACAGACGCGACACAAGCCCCCGCTATCGACAAGGTGGCTTTTTGTAAGAAGGGTGTGCCATCTCTAATAATTGCCTTGAGAGATCTCATCAGGGTGACTGCTTAAAGGAACCCTCAACTAGCTTTTGGGCTTTCACAATTCACTCGAGATGACAGACCAAACGTGTACTTGCCGGAATCTGGACGGAGCTTAAAAGAATTGGAAGATTTACCGAGAACTTGGTGCCAATGGGCCAATGCCGTTTAGCTTCTCGCACGCTGTAGTAATAGTACATGCGATGGCCTGGCTTCTTCTGGAGGGATTTTTATACGTTAGTTTAAAACCCATGCCGCTTCGGTGAGACGCAAAGCTGTAAGGAAGCCGAACCTAATTACTACTCCTGGCGATGTAACTCGGAAACTGGCAAATTAGCCGTTGTTACACCATCTCGAACGATAGAATTTGCGAGAATGGAAACAGCTGGTTTCCTTAGAGGTGGATTAGAGGAGAGAAAGAGTCGTGATAACTTGGGGTTTTGGGCTTCTTCACGTTACCATCTTTGGGCCACTGTATCAGGGATGACGTCTGTCTGACTTAGTAGCCCAACTGTTGGCATGTGGCTGAAAACAAGTGAGCCGTCTTCTAGAATACCTTTCCTCGTTACCTGACGTCGATTGCAATGCCGACTGGCGTACTGTTGGACTATTTTGTCCATGTGGTTGAGCTAAGAAATTGCGCTGTTATGGTCAACCGTACATACCTACAGTGGTGTATTCCCATTGGTTAAGAAATCTTTTATCTCTGGGCACCCTGAAGGGCCCTTATTCGATTAGCGGGAATAAGCATGCGCCCTTTGTTTGACACCATATCAGATACTGGCACACACGGCACGCAGTCTCAGTTTCATTTGTACTGTACTCCGTGTCACCCAATTACCAACACCCGTACAAGCATGTCCCTTAACCAAGACGAACTCGTTCTCCCACGCCCTGGAGGGGCAGTGGGATCACCACAGCCACCAATTTCTGGCCCTTCTGAGGAAGCCTTCACAAAGACTTTTGGAGCACTTCTCCCACCCGCCAAGTTTCTCAGCACGGCCACCGGAAAAGCTGCATACTACGAGTTACTTCCCTCGTCGCCCAGAAGTGATTCAATCACACCTAGCCGTGTTCTTCTTATTCATGGAGTGCAGACCCCAGCTCTTGGCATGCTGCCACTTGCCCGGGAGCTCCAGACATCATTCCCAAACGCACATCTCGTGCTTGTCGACCTCTGGGGCCACGGTCTGAGCGATACGCCCATTGTGCCACATGAAGCAGCGCTCTTTCACCAATTGCTGGATGATCTACTTGACCATCTGGATTGGTCTTCAGCTCATCTTGTGGGATATTCCTTCGGCGGATCGCTTACAGCTGGATACGTTGCATCGCGACCATCACAGGTGCAAAGTTTCACGCTCGTTGCGCCAGCTGGCCTCCTCCGCTTTGCCGAATTCTCAGCCGAGGAGAAGGGCTACTTACGAGGCTGTGATGAAGCCGCAGCAAAGAAGTGGGTGGTCGAGTGGCTTGAAGGTGGCGAGTTGATTGTGCCTGTAGACTGGGAGAAACGCGTTGAGAAGGGTGAGGTTGTTTCCGAAGCTGTCCGAGAGTGGCAGATGCGCGAGCATCCTGGGCATACGGCGTCCGTTGTGGCTATCGTCAGAGACGGTGGTGTCATGGACAAGCATTCCGAGTTTACGAAAGCGGCAAGTACTGGTACCCCAGTACTTGCAGTCCTCGGCGAGTTGGACAGCTTGTGCACCGAGCAGCAACTAAATGAACATGGCATTTCTAATATTATAGTGGTTCCTCAGGTCGGACATAGTGTGGTTAGAGATAGAGCAAGGGAAGTAGGACGAGAAATTAGAATGCTTTGGGCTAGCTTAGGGAAGTAAAACTAAGGTAGTTATTAATAATAGCTTATTATTAAGGGCTAATATAGCTAATTTTAATATTTAAGAGTTATTTTTATATTATAATAATTTTTTTTAAAAAAAAAGTTTAAAATTATATATATAATAAATTATAATATTATTTAAATTATAATTAAAATTATTATTAAGTTTAGCGCTAATTAATATTAATTTTTTAAGTTTATAAAACTTTAATATTAATTATTTCTTTAAGATTTATAATATTAATAATTTTTATAACTTAATATTTCTCTTTTTAGCTTTATAATTATTATTATAATATTTACTTTTATTAAAATTATTATTAAACTTATTATTATTTTATATTTATTTTTATAAGCCTAGATATATATATTATTATATATTTAATTAAATAATTTAATATTAATTAAACTTATAGATT
>NKCI01000141.1:0-104941 GCA_003946985.1 Fusarium duplospermum | reverse complement strand
ATGGTTTCCGCTTCCTCATCCAGAGCGAGATGACCCCTGAATTCCTAGATTCCCGAATCGAGGCTTTCCTCAGGAGATACGTAGAGACTCTGGAGAAGATGAGCGACGCAGAGTTTGAGGGCCACAAGCGAAGTCTTGTCATCCGTAGACTGGAGAAGCTTCGAAACTTGGACCAAGAGTCGTCTCGCCACTGGTCACAAATCACCAGCGAGTATTATGACTTTGAGCTTGGTAAGTACAATCAAACGGGGTGGAAATATTCAGGAGTATGCTAACTGGCTGCAGCCCAACGAGATGCGGAGCAAGTCAAGAAGCTGACCAAGTCCGAGATGGTGGAATTTTTCAACACGTATTTCGACCCTGCCTCGAGCGAGAGGGCCAGATTATCGATCCATTTGCACGCGCAAGGTAAAGCCGAGGGAGTCGAGAAGAGACAGGAGGAGGCTCAAAAGAAGGCCGATGAGGAGGCTCCGGCTGGAGATGTCCCATCAGCCATCTCGACCGCCGTGGAAATCACCGATGTCCGGGTCTTCAAGGCGAACCTACCGGCCAGTTCAGGCGCACGACCGGTGAAGGATGTGAGCGAGTATGAAGACACGGATGCGAAGCTGTGAGGATGGGAAGGTCTTGGTTACATGACGTCTTGGGTACTTTGACAAGGGTTGTTTTCTCGTTGGCGCTTTGTTGTTGTTGTCAAGGCCGGTTGAGGGAGCAGGTTTAGACAAAGGCGCGATCACGACACAGGTAGACGGGAGAAGCATGGCTTAGGTCATGGAGCGGATGATGTTTTTGGAGCTTTACCTTATGAGAGGTATTCCTGTACAGTTGGATGGACAAAGCTCCTGACGATAGTAGCATGGCATTAGTCTAGTAGCCCGCAAGGGATGTAGTGTAGTTGCATTCTAGAAGAAGCACGTTGCTGCCAGCTATGGCTAAGAATGACTGGCCAGAAAAGTAGTCAAATCATTATGCGACTTGAGATGTGATAGGATCGTATCCGTAGTAGCGATCTTTGCTTGGTGGCTGTTGAACGATTTATCATCTAACTAATCTGAACTTGAGTCGCAGATGCTACTTAGATTGCTATGTAGTCAATAATACATTCCCATGAAAGAAAAACAACACAATGTGTTTGTCTCGGAGCATTTTGGGAGCCTCTCGATACTGAGATGGTGTTGCACGAAGATCTGAGAGCGTACCACACTCATTGGCACTGCACATTCCAAAATGGACTTGGCTGCCAGGGGCAGGGGTGCACACACATTGTGTGGGACAAACTGACAGGGGAGGAGGAAAAAAACTGCGAAAACCTGGATGCCGATCTCAGTTTTTGTCACGGGTTGTTTAGTAGTGGTTGCCTAGAGGTACTGAAGTTGACCGAATTTGTTCACAAACCAGAGTTATAGTAGAGTGACAAGCTAGCTCAGGAATAGAGAATAGGAATTTTATCCACTGACTCGAATGATAACAATAGAACAGAGATCGATCTGGGGATGCGATCGTCGACTTGAAACCCTCCCATCTGGAGCGGTTATGGCTATGTAAGTGGTGGATCTGATGACGGGACACAGGGCACGTTCACAGGGCACATGCCAGCTGTGGACGGGACGAGGCCCGCGAATGTTAGGGGCCGTGGTACCTAGGTTTTAAGCACAGCGGGTATCCGGTAGAACACCTACCAAAGTGGAGCAAAGGCGGGCAGGTATGGAGGCAGTTGGAATCAAAGAATGAATCGCATGCAACCAATCATTCAGCTGATGTCACATCTTTTTTTTTCCTTCTCCCTCCCCTCCACTCGTGCGTGCGGCGACCCTTCCATAGGTTCTCAAGACTGGACACTGCAAGGCTTTTTTTTCGTTCATTGTGCATTGCAGCCAGCAGCAGCAAACTTGCCCGTTTGCAATTTCTCAGGGAGCCTCACCAATCGACCGCGTTCTATCTTAGCTGCCCCTAGCAATCAGTAACAACTTCTGCAACATATTCATCTCTCTCACCATCATCTTCTTCTCCAGGCTTCCTCCTGTCTTCATCATCATCACTGCCTGCCACCACTGCAACTCACCCCGCCACAACTACCTACCTACCTACAGCACAGTACACCAAGTTCCAGTTATTTAAGGAGCCCCACCGTGTCACCGCTTGGCCAGCCTCCACAGCCCCGATGCCACTATTTGTGCCCTCTTCTCGTTTGTGCTTTGGGAGATCAGTCTAAAAAAAAATCACAGTAGAGGCTTCCACCCCCCCTCTCCCTCTCTCTTCCGCCGAAAAAAAGTATCGCCGAACGGCCTGGCTTTGTTGGTCTTGGTTTCTAGATGCAACACGACTCTTGCTTGACTTCCCATCGCCTTGGCCGTCGCTCTTTCCTACTCTCGTCGTTCCCGTTCACTGGCAATTCCTCCTCCTCCACCTCCGTCGTCGGTGCCCTTGCCCCCCGTCGTCGCCCTCGTCTTCCCCTCCACCCCCTCCGACCCCGACCCCGAGCTGCCCGGGCAGCTCGCCTTCAAGACGTCGTCCTCAAAGAAGAGAAAGCTCTCCCGCCCCGTCGACAACGACCAGGATTCCATTGACTCACCCTCCCCCGACTCGGTCCTGCCCTCGTGCGAAGTCGACGACGATCCCGTCCTCTCCTTCTCCGCTGCCTCTGTGGCCTCGCGCCCCGACACTCCCTCTTACCTCCGGGCTGACTCTCAGCCCGCCTCGAGCCTGCCCCCGCGCCTTCAGCAGCAGGCCA
The DNA here is from genome assembly GCA_003946985.1 of Fusarium duplospermum. Taxonomy (NCBI): domain Eukaryota; kingdom Fungi; phylum Ascomycota; class Sordariomycetes; order Hypocreales; family Nectriaceae; genus Fusarium; species Fusarium duplospermum. The sequence goes on along the minus strand of NKCI01000141.1, from coordinate 102,210 downwards.
GCTCCCTCGTCTCTGCCGACTACGCCTCGTCCACCGCCTCGAGCCCTTGTGCCTCTGCATACGCCGATCTCTCTCTCGAAAGCGACCGTGGCGGCGAAGAGACTGGCCCGGCCCAATCCACGGCCAGAAGCCAGTCTCCCTTGCGTCTCTCCCATCGTGCTATTATGAATGGCGATGCGGACCTGCCTCACCGTTCTTCATCGCCTTTGAAACGACGCGCCTCCAGCATGGATCCAGAAAACGAAGCGGATAAGCCCCGCGACGTCGACATGGTCTCCTCCCAACCCGTTGACTCTATCGAGGGGCCTTCTCAGCCATCCACCAGCACCCTGCCCCGGGCCATGAGCGTTGACCCCTCAGAACCTAAGCCATCGACCGGTGATGCTGCCTCCTCACAACGTAAGCCTTGCGATGCCGTCAGCCCGCAGAGCATCCAACCCGTAGCTAACTCTTCTACTCCAGCAATGCCCCCGTTAAAGGAGCAGGTTCAGATAATCGAGACTCTGCTAAAGGCCTTTGACGAAGAGCCTATCAAGGAAGGCGTCAAGGCATATCTCGTTTCCAACACCTGGGTTAAGAAAGCACTTGCGTTGCGTGGAGACACCAAGGAGAGCAAGGATGGTACCCCCGAGGCCCTGGGCCCTGTGGACAATTCAGACATTATCCAAGAAGTGCTCAAGGACCCCAGTGGCGACAACTTCACCCTCCTCAAACCCGGATTCGGCCAGGATGAGTTCACGCTCTTCCCCGAAGACGCTTGGAAGATGGTAGTCGAGTGGTACGGCATCAAGGAAGGCCAAGAAGCCATCGTTCGCACTGCTATCAACACTGCGGCTCCAGGCGACGAATCTAATATTCTTTACGAGTTCCACCCACCGGTCTTTACCGTCCACCGACTGTGGTCACAGGTCAGCCCGCTGCCAATCGAGCAGTCCCTCAAAGCCAACAATCCTCCGCCGCTGAGGATCGCTAGAAGTCGCAAATACCATGCGCAAACCTTCATCAAAGAAATCAAGACAGCGACTGGTGTTCCGCTGGATCGCAAGATCCGCCTGTTCACGGTCCCTCAAATCCAGCAGGAAGCGGGCCCTTCGGAACCGTCCCGAGCTCTCACACCTCCCGATTCTCCAGACCGAGTAGATGAGGAGCCGAACCCTGCCGGCTCATGGTCGAAACTTCTTCTTGATACCCCATCATTCGCCGAGGTTCGTGACCTTAAGGTTAAGTCTACCTTGGAGGATAAAACTACCGACCCAAACTACAACGGCAAAACAACGCTAGCAATCTTCGATCTTGTCACGGACCAAACGCTTGTCATCGATGAAGCAATCGAGAAGTCGTGGGTCAGCACGTACACTGGACAAGGCCGCGCCAACGAAAAGTCCATCCCCACACGGGGCAGCGGACTAGCTTCATCCAACGCAAGTGGCCGGAGTAGCCCTGCACTTGGTGGTCCTCTGACTCGGGGCCGAATGGGGAAGAAGTCTGGTCGCAGTGTGGGCGCAGTTGGCCTCCAGAACCTTGGGAACACCTGTTACATGAACTCTGCGTTGCAATGTGTTCGAAGCGTCGAAGAATTGACCAAGTACTTCTTGACCGACGACTACGTTGATGAGGTCAACAAAACCAACCCTCTGGGGTACAACGGAAAGGTTGCTATGACGTATGGAAATCTACTCAAGGAGATTTACACAGAAGGTAGGAGCTCGGTGGTTCCGCGAGACTTCAAGACAACTATTGGTCGTTGCCGACCAACCTTCTCTGGCTGGGGCCAGCAAGACTCGCAGGAGTTTCTTGGTTTCCTGCTGGACGGCCTCCAGGAGGACCTTAGCCGCGTCAAGAAGAAGCCCTATATCGAGAAGCCGGATTCAACAGACGACATGATTAACAACCCGGCCGCTATCAAGGAGATGGCTGACCAGGTGTGGGACATCACTCGACGCCGCGACGACTCCGTTATCGCCGACCTCTTCACTGGAATGTACAAGTCGACTTTGAAGTGCCCTGAATGTGGCAAAATCAGCATCACATTCGACCCTTTCAACAACCTGACCCTTCCGCTGCCCGTTGAGGATGTGTGGCACGGCACGGTCACATTCATGCCCCTGAGTGATGCCCCTGTCTCAATTGAGGTAGAGTTGCCCAAGCACAGCGCTATTGAGCAACTCAAGCAGTTCGTCTCAATCCGGACCGGCGTTCCTCCAGAGCGCCTGATGGGTGGCGAGGAGTTTAAAGATCGGTTCTTCAAGATCTACGACAACACCCAGGATGTGAGTGAGGAGATCGGTAAGTCCGATATCGTCACATTCCACGAGCTGGAAGCAGTTCCGACAAACTGGCCTCACAAGGCACGAACTAAGAGATACCGTTCCATGCTTGATGTCGATACTCCTCTCGAGACTGTTTCATGGGATGACCCACGATACGAGCAAATGGTGGTGCCAGTGTTCCATAGAATAACGACATCGTCTAGCGGACGTGGTCGGGATAGTGCTTCCCCACCCAGCTTCATCTGCTTGACCAAGGAGGATGCATCCAACATCGACATCATCACACGAAAGGTCCTGGAGAAGATTGCTACCTTTTCGACTTGGTCTAAACTCAAGGATGCTCAGGAAGAGAGCTCGGATAACCCTGATGGAGAAATCGTCCTCGCCTCCGCCTCAGATGCTGATTCTTCAGGCGACAGTAAGGTTGTTGCCACTTCTGTGGAGGGCGAGGATGACTTGGTGGATGTGCACATGAAGGATTCAACCGATGCCCACGCTCCTCTCCCTCATCAGCCCCAGGTCCTGAGACGTTTCAACTCGAAGCGACCCAAGTTTGTCAATCCAGATGGCTTCCTGGACCCCGAGCTCCAAAATCTCTTTGACCTGAGCTACTTTGTGGATACTGGGGCGGACGGTGGTGTGCCTACCGGCTGGTCCCATGTTGACCCCCATCGGCTTCTACCCAAGCTCACGGACCGTATCCCTGAGCCGGTTGTTGACGATGAGGATGCTGCTAGTGTCGAGGCAGATAGCAGCACAGCATCGGGTCCTGATGACGATAGCACCAACGACGAGAGCCACAAGGCCGAGACGTCGCAGACTCGAATGGTGGATGATTCAAGCGAGGAGGAGGAGGTACAAAAGCCTGCCCGAGTAAGCCTCAACGCCAGTTCCCTTTTTAATAGTTCCATCGCTAACACGTCACAGGCGTTCAACGGGCGTCCCTCGAAGGTGGCTGGCCGACGTAAGAAGTTTAACAAAAACACCAAGACGTATGGCAAGAAGGGCAACAAGCGGCGAGACAAGCAGACGCGTACCGATAAGAAGCACAAGCTACAGACTGTCAAGTCTCAGCCCACGCCTCCAGCTGTGGCCGATGGTGGCCCCCTGATCCGCCTGGGCGAGGGTCTCGTCGTTAACTGGAACGAGGATGCTTGGCTCAAGGTGTTTGGTGGCTCTCCCAATAGCCCTTCGGATGAGCAAGGAGCGCCAGCATTCACTAACCCAGAGACTCTCAATGATCCTGCTCTTAAGATTAGCCAGAGACGGAGGAACAACCGTCGCACTCGTGGCATTACTCTCGAGGAGTGCCTTGACGAGTTCGAGAGGGCTGAGATCCTTTCCGAGCAGGACATGTGGTACTGTCCTCGCTGCAAGGAGCACCGCCGAGCGAGCAAGAAGTTTGACCTTTGGAAGTCCCCCGATATCCTTGTAGCCCATCTCAAACGTTTCAGCAGCTCTGGGTACCGGCGAGATAAGCTGGATGTGCTAGTCGACTTCCCCATCGAGGGGCTTGACCTCACCTCGCGTGTCATTCAAAAGGAGGAGGGCAAGGTCGAGATCTACGACTTGATTGCCGTCGATGACCACTACGGCGGACTTGGCGGAGGTCACTACACTGCCTATGCCAAGAACTTTGTCGATGGGCGCTGGTATAACTACAATGGTGAGTAACTTACCTTTCTCTCGTAGCCGTAGCAGATTACTAACAAGATGCTAGATTCGTCTGTTAGCCCAGTATCGGATCCCTCAGCCTGCATCACATCAGCTGCATATCTCCTCTTCTACCGCCGCCGTTCAACTATCCCTTTGGGCGGATCGCGGTTCGGAGTCATCTCTGAGAAATACCGAACCAGCGAAGAGAACTCGGAAGAAGATGACGACGAGTTGGGGGAAGGTCAGCGCCTCGGCGAGGGTTCCTCCCTGACTGGGTCGTCGAGCGCTGGGATCGGAGCCGCAGCAGTTCGCCGTCGGGGCGAGCGTGGTTCGGGTAGTGTTGCTGTGAAGGCACTGGCTGGCCTAGACGACGACGACGATCCTCCTCCCTACGAAGGCGCCCATCGTATCGAGACTATCCATGATAGCATTGAGGACGAGGGTGTGGACGTAAAGGGCAGCTACCAGCAACTGGGCACTTCCAAATCTATCAACCTCGCTCAGACCTGGAACTTTGAGGCCTTGACCGGTAGTGGCGCCGAGGATTCTACGGTTGCAGACATTGCCTCTGATGAAGTCCAGTTGGACTCATCATCAGATGAGCGAGGTCTGAGTCAGTTCGATGACCCCGATACATTGATGACGGGTCATGATCTTGCAGACGAACAATTGGAACCGCTAGTCCCTGATGACAGCCACCAGGGGTCTCTAGCAGACATCCAGAACGCGACTTGGGAGCGCAAGGGGGTTATCGCGGTGCCTACTGGAGCAGGCAGTGATGGGGACTCGAACGAAGTGGCTGAGATCCATCTCGAGAGCGAGAAAGGAACTCGGACCGGGTAGAACGGCTGTCCGAAGACGATGATCAAGCGACCCAGGCCAACGGCAAACACTGGTAGACCATTTTGTCACGACACCAACAAGCGGCAACGACATGATATGAGACCACGACCTGGTGCAAGCATGTGCAAGACGTGAAGCAAGACGTGTTGGGAAAGGTTGTAGATAGAAGCAAAAGAGAATAGACGCACACACACACACAAACACATATGAGCGCGCGCAGGCAGCATGTCGCATTACAGAGGATGGCGTTTGGTTTTGCATCACACATGTCCAGCGGCTGGACACGATGGAGATGCGTCCCCGACTAGGTATTAGTTGTTGCAGAATACCTTTAGCAGAGAATGAACAATGGATAGTCTAAGCAAGGTGTTTGTTGTCACAGCAGTGCTGACAATAATCATTACTTTGGTACAGCTTATGGTTGGGTATGTTGCAAGTAACAGACGTTCCCTTTCATGGAATAGCAGATGTTTGACACACCAGCTTGACTACCTGCCTATCTGAGGAATATCGATATTAGCTATGCTATCTGTGCTTCAGCGCCAGAGCAGGTGAATATCCAGGAGAGACTACTAAGTAGTATGTAGGGTCTGCTCTACCTCGGTTAGGGCTTACTCTCCTTCTCCAAAATTGTCATTATATATAATACGACATAGATGCTAAAAAAAATCAGGAGGATAACCTCACTGATCTCTATACCAAATAGTTATCCAAGTTAGTTTACGGAACATTTGCTCCTGGTTACCATCGACCCGGGCGAGCGGCTTGAACACGGTTCACCTTGATAACCAGGCTGGCGGGTTTGGGTCATTATTAACTTGGGCGCTGACTGCGGCTCTCTCAGAGTGGTATTCTCAGCGGGTATCCCTCAAGCCGGCCGGTCCAGAGCATCAAGGAACAGCTCAGATGTGACCGTGTCCCTCGAGAGTCCGTGGGGTGGGCAACACGACAAGGTCTGGTGCCAGTCAGAGCGCTGAGATTTGAGCTCTGCAGAAGGGGGAGACGGGATCGATCTCAACAGCGCCAGCGCCCTATTGTCTCCAGTCTCCAGTTCCAACTCCGACTCCTGACTGCAATGCAAGCCACGTGACGGTGATGGTGGCATGGTGTCCCCAGTACCATGGCCCTGGTCGTATGGGAACCGCAAGATAAGGGCATCCACTCGGGCGATGCTGTTGTTTCTGGGAAGCAGGGGGGTTCCAAAGGTAAGTGAGTTGCAGAGGGCGACAGCAGCCCGGCGTTTCGGAACATGGGGGCGCTCCGTTGCAGTCTAATGACTCTTTTTTCTTTTTCCTTTCCGGGGAGCGCTAGATACCGCGGCATCAAGGGGATTGACGAACCTGTGGGTGTCTAAACTGATGACAGAGTTAGGTTGCCATTCAACTCGTCGATACGTACATCCGTGTTGACGACATCAAACAGAAGCAGCGATGCGGCGCAACACAAATGACCAGGATGCTTCTCCAAGGTTGGGCATGTTTGATAACCCACTAGGGAAGTTGTTTGATGCGATTTCTCCGCTCCACTGGAGCGACCCAGGCGGGCTGAAATTGAGAGCGGGGGGGACGGCCGCTGGATTGAGGGCGCGCGACGTGCGTTACCTGCCTGCTTGCTTGCTTGCTGCTTGTTTGCCCTGCCTGCCTGCTTACCTCACGCAGTAGGGGAGGGACCGGGAGGATGGAATTAGCAGTAGTGGTGGTTGATGTACATAGCATGTAGTAATCGAATTGATATGTACCAGGGATCTTTGACCGACATCAGCATCAGAGGGAATACGGAGCAGTAGCCAAGGACACGGGGCGGATGCGGCGAGGGCCCTGGTTTAGGGCATCTTGGTTGGGTTGCGTCCCTTTTGCGCTTGGGCAGGTGGTGCCATGGGGCCTCTCGCCAGAGCTTGATCGAGCGTTGTTGTTTCCGAGACAGCAGGGTCCAAGACAGACCAGCCCTGCCATTTGGTCTGTCATCTAGTCGTGGGGTCGACGGACGAGGCTGCCAAGACATCGAGCCGTGTGTGTGGGCATGTTTAGCTTGGACGGATGATGATGACAGGTGCTGGTTGGTTCCTGTCAGATCGAAGAGCCGGTCGGTTTTAGCCTCATCGACAATGGGATGCTTCTTGTCACACACACGCACACGGCAGGCAGGCGGGCAAGCTTCGATAACCCCTTCGTGTTGGAGCTGGTCTCCCAGGGGCTCACGCTATCGACGCACGGTGCCTAGACAAACTGGAACGAGTGAATAAGGCAAGGAATGAGGAAACCCTAAAGGTGGAATCGAAGTACGCCCGCCATATACTCTAGAGAGTATATCTCTGCGCCTCTCAGCCTGCCGTGGGCTCCAGACATGGCGGATAATGGCGGGCGTCCACTAAGGTTGGATGACCTGTCCGATTCCGGATAGAGGCTTTGTCTATTTGGGGCCAAGGCACACAATCAATCAACAACGACGGAATTCCATCCTTGCCGGCCCCGAAGGCAAGGTCAAGCCATCGGGAGCTGTTTCGGGGGTTGGTTGTAGAGGTTCGCGGGGCTCACGGAGGCGGCGTCGGCGCCGAGCCCGGAGACACCACCCAGATGGGAACAATGCGGAATGAGGAGCTCCAGAGAAGGTAAGAAACGAAACGAAATTGAGGCGAGAATTTGGCGATATGGCAAAAAAGCCAGCCGAAGACGCGGTTTCGAAAAGTCGAGACCCCTAGTCTGGAAAGGACGAGCAAGCGAGCATATCCTTACTCTGTACAGAGCAGCATTCTAGGCGCGCAAGACTCTGCTCGGTGCCTCTGTGGGGTGTAAAGTCAAAGTAGTTAGGAGCTGCCCGTTTGGGAGAGATGCGATGCTGAGCCTCGGTTCGGGGGTTCGAGGTTGACAGGGTCAAGCGGAGCTGAGTAATGGATTGATCGAATTCTCCTTTCTCATCCTCCTCAGTCTGGGGGTGGAGATGTTAGCGATGGCTTGAGGCTGCAGAATTTCGGCTCTTGTACGCCATGGCAAGCGAGAAAGCTCGTTACTAGAATAGAACAGGCGAGCTGTTCGCCCCGCGCTGTCATGGGTTGGGTACAGTTCATGACCTCGTCCTGTCCGTCCTTTGCTGGTCGTGGGTTCTCCTCGAGAGAGGGCGACGGCACGGTGGACAATCAGCTGGATCCCGGCAACGGCGTGCGCGCACTGGGTGGGCGGGACCACCCTGGCATTCGCATCTCACAAACCCCCTGGAAATCCAATTCTTCCATCATTCCCTCGTGTGTGCCGTGGGGCTGGCTGGAGGCTGGGAACCGCCTGTGACGATCCAAAGCCACTCCGGAGCCTCCAAGCACTTTGCCACTTTCGGCATTGCTTCTGGAAACCGGAAGGTTTGGAGTGTCAACGATTCGCTGCTCGGGGGTGGTTGCCAAAAAGCCGGGGAATTTGGACAAGCGTGGGGTATGGAAGAGAAGATACCGTACGCCCAAGGTTCTCGTGCCGAGCTTGTCTTGTGTGACGTGACGGAGAAACGCAAGCTGCTGAGTATGTAGGTGCCAGGTCAGCCAGTTACGGCCTCCATTCTTGCCAGTGACCCCCGTGACTCTGTTGGCAGCCGTCCTATCCCCAAAGCGTAGCCACCGCGTACCTGCTGCTGCTCCTGCTCCTCACAACCTCACCTAGAGGCGGGGAGAGTTTTGAGCCGGTGCGGTGCGGGGCAGCAAGCCTACAGCGGATGCGGACGGGGTTTGGAATGGGCATGGGAATGGAAGGGCGAGACAGAGGGTTGAAGAATGAAGGCGGATGAAGCTGGCTTTTTCGCTCCATCCAGAGACGCAGATTTGGACATTGGGGAGCAGCCTAGCCACTCGTAAAAGCCAGAATCTATATGTTGCTCCGGCTAGCCCATCCATCGATCGATAACAGCCTGGGCAAGAATGACGACGTTGATGATGATGAATCTGGCGGTTGTGGGATGTGGATGGTTCAAGGTTGTAATTCGAAGCCAGTCGTTGGCTGGGTTAGGTTGTCTGCGGGCTGCACGGAAGGGCCTCCCCGGTGCAACCTCCTGCCTATCTACGGATTGGATACCTACTACGTATTTGCACTGCACAGCTTGCAGCTGGGACAGAGCTCGGGCATCCTCCAGGAGCGTCAACTCCACCACTAGAGCGGACAAGTTAACTTGACTTGCATGCTTAGGTGATGCCTGGGGCGGTTTGCCAGCACTAATATTATATCTTGTATCATCGTGTCAAAGTTGGCAATCTATAACTTGAAGTAACAACGCCGCAAGGAACAATAGAGTGGTAGCCACAGTGCGCGTCTAGCCGTGATGAGACCGTGTGGAGACCATGCGGAGGCCCTCTCTCCAAGCCTTCTGCAGCTTCATGAACCGAACCCAAACCTTCGATTGGACAGTGTCCACAATGCACTGAGTACAGCAACCTGCACGCCAGGACCCAGCTGGTTGGTCAAGGCGATGGGTCAACGAGTCGTCTCTGACGGAATCACTACCACGGATCTGCCCACTGAGCTTGGTCAGCCATTGCTGCCGGTCCTGCGTCGTGTCGCTGACTGCTCCGGAGTGGCCCAGCACTGATGTGTTCCTCTGGGAGCTTGCACCGAGTACACTGTACGGCCGGACTGTGCTTCCTTCGAGAACGATTCTTGGTTCCCCTTCGCGTTGCAGCCCTCATGCGCCCCCGCCGGTCCCTTGTTCGATAATTGTGGGAACTGTGGCCAATTCCAGATTCTCGAAGACGGCCAGAAGAATCCAAGCCAAGCCAAGCAGCCCGCTTGGACCCCCTTTGTCCCCTCAGCGGGCTGGCACACGCTGTCTGATAGGCTCAACCAGCCCATCCCCGGTCCCGGCCATAGCGAGTGGAGCACGCCCGTGGGTTCTAGCTTGGCTGCCTTGCTGCCTCGTGTCTCGTTGAACCAAGCACGTTCCCCCTTCTGTAACGACGATCCTCGACCACGCCCAAGAATGCCCTCCCTGGAACCTCGCGATAGGGGATCCCAAGGAACCCTTCCCATTGACTGCGGCCCTCCAACTCCACTGCTCTCTACTTTGACCTGTCTTTTTGAGTGCGGGTCACCCCCCTGTATGCCATGTCAGCCCTTCCCAAGGTCGACACAGGGATACCTTCGCCTGCACGAGCAAGCAGACGCAGACGCAGACGCGACTTGAAGCTCCCGTCCTGTCCTCAACTGAACCAGGCGCCGCGCCAACCACTGCTGCTGTGACCTTCTCCTCATCGTCCGGAAGCTACTCCTCTCGTCAAGCCATCCAGCTTCCTCCCCCTCGCGCACCGGCACCTATCTCACAGGAACACGCGGCGCATCCACAAGCCTCGTTCAAGCCTCGTCGCGCACCCCTCCATCGATGAACTGCTCATCACCTTCCTCCGCCGTACTGTGTTCTGTGTGCGCTATCTGTTGAACCGCTCACCTCCAGCTATCTGCTACGATAGGGGTCGCTTCTCTGTGTTCTTGTCTTGGTGATCGCTTCAATTCTGTCATTCAAACAACCTGGGGATATCATATCCCCTTGCACCTGAAAAAACGACACATCATTGCGTCTACCGAGAAACACATCACCACCAGGCAGTAACTAGTCGATCCTCTCTCGGTTGCCTGAGCAGGCCTTTCTTTGTTCCTGCCTGAGCGTGATGGCGTCCATCCTCATCATCATCATCATCATCATCCTGTAGCTGCCATCCATATTCTCACGTCTGGGCTTCCTCTCTGACCTCTTTTTTCTACATCAATTTCCCCTTTCCTTGTTCCCACGTTACTTTTTTACCTTTCTTTCTTTTTCTCCTTCACAAGGCTGCGCCATCCATTGTTCTTGGGCACGTCTGCCCCGTAAAAACCCCTCGCAAGTCCCCTAAAGGCTGGGTCCCAGTCTCTGCTCGGGGAGTAAAAGTCACTTTTTTGACTCCTGCCCCCCCCGGCTGGCTCTGAGACCTTCCTTTCCTTCTCCCTCACCCTCCTCTCTCACTCTCGCGCGCTTCCCTCCCTCCCTCCTCTCCTCCTCTCCTCCTCCTCGTCTCTCTCCAAAAAAATCTTGTCTTAATCCGTTCCTTGGCCAATTCGACTCGTCGAGTCGACCCTCGATCCGGTCACATCTGACTCGTTGTCGATTCTCCTTCTCCACGCCGTCATCCACGCCCTCTCACGGCAGATACTCTAGGCCACTACTGTCAGAGTACTTGACTACCAGCGGCAGGCTTTGCCTCCCGTCTTCGCCTTTTCCCGGCCTCGCCTCGTCCGTCTCGCCTTCGAGTCCTCGTTGCCGCCCGCTGCAAGCCAAGCCAGGCGCTTCCTGTCGCATCCATCGCATCCTGCATCTCAACTCTACCTTCTCTCTCTCTCTTCGCGCACGCGCCGAAACATTCATTCTCTTTCCCATATTCCCCTTCACTAGACCCTTCTTTCTCAGCTTCCTTTTCTCCCCGTTCCAACCAGCTTTACCTCTACTCCCACTGGTATTGTCGTCACGTCGCACCATCCATCCACAATCGCGACCACGCCCTGCTCCTCCGCTTGCAGCCACGCTCGCAGATCGTCTCTCTCCTCCCCCGGACCCGGTTACTTCGACCGTCGGTGCCCTTGCCCTGCTTGGGCTCTTCCCTCATCCTTCCCTAGCCCTTCTCCAACCAGGATCCGACACCTTCTGCTCGCCGCTAAGCAAGCAGGTCGCCTACTGCAGTGGTACCTCGAGGTAAGGCCCCAGATACCTTCATGGCCCTGACACCATTGTCCCAGCGCACGCGTGCTCCATCCATTCTGCCACAACGATCCCGACCAAGCACCCTCACCCTCACTCACATCATCTTGCCCTTCTCCTTCTAGTAGCTTTCCTCATTCTGTCTTCCCTTCCATCCCCTGGCCCTTGTTGGTCCATTCCATCTTGACCCATTCGTCTCCATCCCCGTGTGTCGACCATTTCTTCTCTCACCTTTTCGCCTCTCTACCGCGCCATCATTTCCAGCAGATCTCGCTCTCCTTCTCTTCTGGCATCGCTCTCTGCCGAACCCACAACGTCGCCGCGACTTTCCTTTTTTCAACTCGCACCCAGCTAATATTTCTCCCTTTTCGCCATCCAGTCTCGATTTTCATCCCAATTTGTTCGAGACCCTGTTGTCTGCCGACAGCTCCCGCCACTGCGACGCCAACCAAGGAACTCGTCCGACCCTTCCACACGAAAACCGTCTCGCTGTACAACCAAACCGGGTACTCTGGGACGCCTTCGATTCATCGACGCTGCACACAGACGCGTTTCGGTAATCGGCTCCATTCCTCGTTTCTCTGCGACGATTTCATCGATTCATCTCGTCGCATGTCTCGCGGTTCCTGAGTCGCATCGACCCAACCGCCTCACGATCGCAACGCCCCTGAACCACAATTCCCCCAATCAGACTTGGCGTTTTCTCTCGCAATCGACGTTGAACCACGGCTCGAATTTGTATATCACGGGACATTTAGTCCTTGGTGTTTTGTGAGGGTACTCATCTTCACCCACTACAGCATCTTGGTCCAATTTCTCAGCTGCCCGAAGGGCTACGGTGCTCCAGTCGCGAGACTGGTAGCTCTCCATGAGCAACATGGACCGCGCCGCTTGTCACGTTATCTATGTCAATCGCAATGTCAGCGAGGAGGGTTTGGTTCGCGCCATTGCTGACCACCGTTCATCCGACTGGGCTACAGATGAAGCTCGTCAAATCGTGCAGCCTCTTCTACAGGCATTTGGCGATGGTGAGTTGGCCAAAAAAGAACAAAAAAGGCCTGCTTGGTGTATATCCCTGTCTTGCTAACACATCGTCCAGTCAATGTCTGCGCCTCTGGGGGCGCTTGTTTGTCAAAACTGTTTGAACTACAGGAAGTATCTATGCTCGATCTAAAGCCGACCCTCGTGCTCCTCGACACTCCACACGATGAGCCAGTTCACGAGTCCAGGAGAAGACCCCTTTCGCCCTCGCCCTCTTGCACCTCTTCCACCGAAGATGTCGATATCCACACGCCGGACGAAGATCTCTATGGTCTTGGTTTGCTACAAAAGATCATTACCGAGGCCCATTTGCGCGGCATGTCGAAACTGATTGTCCCGATACCCGTCATCAGTAATCCACAGATCGAGCACCCATCCACGAATGGACAGATGACTGATGGCGCCGTGGAACCCTTTACTTCGCCTTTGGGGTCGCTGGATGCAAACCGTCAACTCATCAGGAGATGCCTGGATCTTGGCGCTGTCGACGTCATCATAAGCCCTCTAAGCGACAAGTGCATAACAAGCCTGGAGATCTGCGCTTATCGGGCCCATAGGGATGCTGCAAAGGAGCAGCAAACCCTACTGGAAATTAGACAAGGCCGAAAACGATCATGGGTTGGTGTGAACGAAGAGAAGCCGTTTGCCTACCTTCGAGAAGCCATGGTTTCGGGGCTGATGAACGGGATTTGCCGTTTGTCTACCAACGATGACCAGATCAATAATGCACATGTAGCCGTGTCTTCTGAGCGACAGACTGCCATTGCTGCCGCAGTAGGTAGTTGGCGCTTCTGTGCCCACTCACTCTCCGATGATGAGTTGCTGGTGGCGGCCATGGATATGTTCAGGCACGCTTTGTCCATGCCTGAACTAGAGCGATGGCGGCTCCATGCAGGTACGTTTTGCTATTCTAGTATTGATCACGGCCAGCCACATACTAACCTCGACTCTAGACCAACTGATTAGCTTCCTTGTTGCCTGCCGTGCCGCTTACAATAGTTTTGTTCCGTACCACAACTTTCGCCATGTTGTGGACGTCTTGCAAGCAACCTTCCATTTCTTGGTTCGAATCAACGCTCTACCGCCATATCCTGCAGGTGCCGAGCCCAAGACTGCTCAGGCAAAATCTCCGATGGCTGCATTGATCACGCCTTTTGAGGCCTTAACGCTTCTCATCACTGCCATCGGTCACGATGTCGGCCACCCTGGTGTCAACAACGGATTCCTCGTCACACTTAACGCCCCTCTAGCCCAGCTCTACAACGATCGTTCCGTCTTGGAATCGTTCCACTGCGCAGCTTATTCGCAGATCCTGCGCCGATACTGGCCGGCAGCCTTCGAAGACAGTAAGATGCGTGATCTCATGATTGCCTCAATCCTGGCAACGGATATGGGCCTACACTTCGAATACATGAAGAAGCTAGGAAACGTACAGGAGCGTCTTCAAGTGGACAACAGCACGGATGGCTGGAACGGGCGGCAGCTACAGGAGGCCAAGACTTTGGCGTGCTCTCTTCTCATCAAATGTGCCGACATCAGCAATGTGGTAAGTTGATGCTTGGTAGCCTGACAATCTGGGTTTGAAAACTAATCTGTCCTTCTAGGCGAGGAACCACGAGATAGCGTTGAAATGGACGTACATTCTCTCGGAGGAGTTCTCGCGGCAGGCGTCAATGGAAGGTGAACTGGGCATTCCGTCGTCGCTCATGTCGCCGCCGAAACAGGACATGACATCATTGGCCAAGAGCCAGCTCGGATTCATGAATCTCTTTGCCACCCCACTGTTTCAAGGGGTTGCCGACATCATGCCTACCATGGATTATACCGTCGAGGAGCTCGAGATGAATAAGAGCCTGTTCGAGCTGAAACTACAGCAGGAAAAGGAGAAGGAGCCGCTGGATGACCCAGTTCGCAAGCGTCTTCTGAAGGAGGGCACATTTTCGCCGAGGACTATGAGTTTTGCGGTACCACAAGAGGAGGAAAGGAGAGCCCCGGCATCACTAATGGAGGTAGCGGACCGAAAGTCGGATTCAACTCCAGTGGGTAACGGAGATCTACCAAAGCCCCGAGCAGAGGGAGAAGATCTGTCGCCTGCAGACAGCCAGAGGACAATGGGTGCATCGCCCGTGAGTGACACATTCGAGGAGTATAAGGAAATCAATGGCTCGACGTCGTCATTTGACGCAGTCAGGGAGTTGGCGAACAGCGATCCATTTCAAACGCGAAGCAGGGGCGACAGCTATCCTGACAGCAAATCGATGCCCTCAGCAAAGCAAAGGTCGAGCGAGACAACCGAAGGAAGTGTGTCGGGGGCCTGCTCAGGAGACTGGGCTTCCCAAGCGACGAGCGCAACAACGGGCAAGATGCCAATGTCGCCAAGCACGCGGGGCACAAGTATTGTCAGCGGGGACTCGACGGAACATCCAGTCGGCATTCCTACGATCAACGTCGATTCAGCGAGCTTGAAGGAGACATCGGGAGGGATTTACCACGACAACTCGGCGATTGATGACGAGACAAGATCCAACGCAAGCACGACGGGTGGAAGCATTGGCAAGGCCGAGGGCAAGTCATTGAAAAAGAAGACGAGCAGGTTTAGGATGAAGGACTTCCCATTCTTCAGGAGGCATAAGGGCACAAGCTCGCCATCGACGGCGGACACGACTGGGTGAAGAGGTATTACAGTACTCGTCAGCCAGGAGCGAAGATGCGAAGATGTAACGAAGCGCAAAATGGGGTGTCTCGAAATCCGACTCGAGACGGACAAGAAGGCCGAGTCAGGGTTATATATAGGCTGATGCTGTCGGAGACGTGTGTGGCTATTCCACAATGGCCTTTTCTTTTCCAAGGACGTGTCAGTCAAGGCGGCTGCCCTAATGATTGCAGTATATACTTGTACAATAACTATGGGTGGAGAGTCTCAGCGAAGCGAGCGGTTCGGTCGGATGCGCAGACGGCAGCTCAGGTGGTCGACTAACTATCTGGTGGGCCCAGAGCTTGCGAGGACGGAGAGGCTAGTATCTTTATGGGAGCGGGAAAACCGGGACCGGGACCGGAGACCGCTATAGGCGTTGGCGCAGGGTCAGCAGGGTGACGAAAGGGAATGTATCAAAATCAGTCACGGCAGGATGGGTGTGGGACATGATGGGTTTTTTGCTTGGTTTGGGTTGGGTTGGGTATATGATATAAGGAAGGGGAGGATAGGACGGATGTAGGTCTGCGGTGTCATTCAGGTGTTGTTAGGTGATGGGCAGGTTACGTGGCTGTGAGGCTATGTGTGGTTCCGCAGGCAGAGATGCCCTCGCAAGAGATGTTAGATTCAATGATGACGGCCCTTTGAAGCAGTTTCTTCTACCTCTGGTGGTTCTAGACCATGTTGCAAGTGATGGTATGCGTTGTGTAAATTAGATCATGTGTCATTTAAGTCAGCAAGTCGTCAAAAAGTAGTCAATGGTCAAGATGTCGAAGAGTAAAAAGTAATCATAAAGTAGAGATGATCTTTATGATGTGACTGTCATGTATCCATCAACAGCACCAACATGCAGTGCCGGAGTCACCTTGATGAACACATGGTACTCGTCAACAGTGAATAGGTAATACAATCCATGCACGACTCCTCATCTGCGAACAGCTGCTGATGCGGCTCCTCCAGACTTTGCTGATCACGCTTAGATTGACAACTCCCGAGATGTTGGATTGGTGAAAGCCCATTGGTCAGAATTCCCGAGAGCCACTGCGCGCCCTCCATGTATTACCAGCAAAACGCCATCGGGTAATCAACCGATTTGGGAGGGAAATTGTCATGGATTCGTATAAGGCCAGATGGACGGGTAGCATTCTAGACCCAGACTCGGTGGGTTTCTGGATCTGTTCGAGTGCGTGGGGGGCTTGTTTGTTGATGAGGGCAAGCAGGGTAGGTAGGTTATTACGGTGAGACCGTGACAATTTCTTCAGGCTCCCATTGAAACCCAACTATTGTCGGCCTTGACTGTGTAGGGTGGTAGTCGTTTTCTCTTCAGTGCCAGGATAACTCTGGGCCAAATTCAATACCAAGTTGGCCTGCCTCGATGGTCAATGTCCATCCAACAGTTTCACATGGAACATCTCATGGTGCATGGTTTTCCGACGCCCAACTGAATCAAGCCATATACTTTGTACCCTCCACAAGATAACTATCCTTACATTGAAGAAATCTAGTCTAAGTCTTTGCTATTTTGTCGTAAAGGATGTGATAAGAAATAGATGCGCTATTCTTGGCTTTTTGGTAGGCAGGTAGGGCATATGCTTAGACTGTTGCACATGGGAGGACGACCCCAGGAGTCTGATACGACTTCATCCCGCCCTCCACCAAGAGAAACGAGGTATAGAGACACACCAATATCAATCGCAAGAGAGTGCTAGTTTCAGAAGCTCAAATTATCATTATTTTATCTCATGCTTTTCCTTTTTAGACCAAAAATGCCCAGTATCTATCTCTTTACCATTTTTAAACTCACCCGATATAGACGTAAACCTAAGTCGCTATTTCTAATGCAGTCTATGATGCAATGTCGGAATGTCGTCAAGTAATATCGCCGTCATGCAGTCGCTTTTCGAAATTCATGTTGTGTACTGTGGACCTAGTCCTGGATGGCAAAGGCTGCCCTGGCCGTCTTGCTGCTCCTCGCCAGGCGATCACCGAACTTGATGAAGACGAATGGAATCACTCCCATGGCGAGAGCGATAAAGGCCAGCACCGATGGTGCCCAATGAAGGCCCAGGTCGCTGTACATGCTGTCGGCAGCAAGTGGCAGTAGGATAGCTCCGATGGAGCGTGTCATACTGGCTGCGGCCAGGGCAGATGCCGAGTATTGAAGGAAGACGTCCGTGAGATAGTTGATCATTCCCATGAACAGAAGCTGGAAGCCCAGACCGAAAAAGAGGCCGCCCAGGGATGGGATAATAGGGTTCACGCTGGGCCAAACGGTCCAGCCAAGCCAAAACAAGGAGATGACCATACTACAAGTTAACAAGTTAGCATCTCAGACCACACAATATCGACTAGCTCGGGGTTGATGCAAGTAGGAACATACAGGGGAGAAGCAATGCAGGCAAGGGGCAGGCGGCGGTAGATGTGGTTCTTGGTCCATTCCGCGCCGGCTTTAGTTTGCTTGTCGTGATACCAAGTAAAGATGTAGAAAACCACCAGAGACAGGACCGATCCAACACCCACTGCAGAAAAGGTAGATTAGCGAACAGTCTCAACATGCTGCGTAAGGGTGCGGCAACGGCTTAACTTACAAGGAATAAATGCAAGTCCAGCCATTCCCGGCGATAGTTCATAAAAGCCTTGAAAGACTCGAGGATACGCCTGGAACATAAGGTAGAAGACAGCATACACGAGTGTGAGGTAGGCTGAAGTGGAGGCAAGAATGGGTTCCGTGAACAGAAGCTTCATAGGTCGTAGGAAGATCTTTCGAACGTCGAAAGGCTTCAGCTCGGGAACATGTCCCTCGCCAGACTTGCGGTTCTTCCTAAGTTGCTTGCGCGCCGCCTTGTTCTGAAGAACCGGGGCGTACGTCTCGGGGAGTGTGAGGACGAGGGGAAGTCCAGCAGCCGCCATCATACCGGCAATCCAGAATGGCCAGCGCCACGAGATTGGGGAGGAGAAGCCCGAGACGATAGGACCAACCAAGGGACCCAGGGTGGTGATGCCCATGTAGAGGGCCATAGCGTTGCCTCTCACTGAGGGATTGTCCAGAATGTCAGAGTACAATCCGCCGATAACAGTCGTAGGAGCTGCCGCATTGATCCCGCAAAGAAGACGGAAGATGAGGAGGGCGGCGTAGTTGGGAGCCCCAGATGATGCCAGCATAAAGACAAGATAACCCAGGTAGGTACCGATCAAGACGGGCCGGCGACCGATGTACTCGCTGAGGGGGCCGAAGAGCAGAGGACCCAGGACATATCCAACCATGTATAGAGAGTTGAGGAGGATGAGGTGAACGGGGTTGGTAACATTAAACTGCTCGGCGATGGCATCGAGAGCACCTGAAGGCATCGACGATCCAAAGTTGCCATTAAAGGTGCATGTGAAACCGGCCACGATGATGTGCAGTTTTCTCATCTGAAGTTGTTAGTGTCACCTAGCCTATGCTCGATTTAATAGTTAACTTACCGACGACAACTTGGTGGCATCCCAATACTCGCTGTCAGACCAGCTCGACTCGTCCGAAGAGTCCCCTCTCTCTTCGATGTCGATAACAGTGTGGTTGCGGGTGGTATCGTCCCCAAATGACTGCGTCTTGTCTAAACCCATGGTGTCGAAACAATTGGCCAACCAAACAGTCAAATTATCTGTTGATGTCTGTCACAACTTGAATCAACTGCCTTGCGCCTGGGTAGGCTGTGGGCTCTTATATCCATCTTCCCCCAAGCCATCTCCGTTGCTGTGTTCCCACTGTGGGTAATTCGCACAAAATTTTCTTGTTCCTTTGCCTTCTCCGACTTGTCACTGACTGTTGGCTTGACTCAACTAATCGTGGAGTGGACAGTACCTAGACCGGTCGCGAACTCTGGGTCTTCTGTCGTGTATAACTTAAGCCAGAGCCTTTCTCGCGCCGTCATTGGACAGTTTGGCCGAAGGCGTCAAGCCGGCTTCGCTTCTGCGTCTCGGTTTTTATTTGACCCACAAACTTCCGAGTCCGAGCTGTCGGTTTTGATCCGTCATTGATTGTACATCCACTCGACTCGACCCATGTGATGCCCGCTGGCCAATTCGATTCGGCCGAGCCTTTTTACCCCCAAATTCCTGTCGGAAGTTTTGTAGGCTTAGAAATCTCGACGGGAAGAAGGGCGCTGTCTTGTAAAAAAAAAAAAAATGTCACCAGAAGGGCCCGCCGTGCATCGGGATCCGGAGCCGATCGACAACGACTCCCGGCAGACTCGAACAGGAGCTGTTCGACGAAGAACCAGTATGAAACCCCCTCGCCGTATTGTACTTTTGCTGTTATTAAGATAACTCTTCTCTCTTCTTGTCTTGTCTTGTTGTTTTGTTGATTCCACTCGCCGTCGATGTATCAGGTTCCTTGCCCATGAGACTAACTGCCCATGTTGTCTTATTCCAGACGGGAGAGCCTGTATTGTCTGCCATCAGCGAAAAGTTCGGTGCGATATCCTGGAAAAGGGCATACCCTGCTCAAACTGCCAGTCCCAGGACAGGTCAAACTGTCGGCTGTACGAGAAGAAAAAGACAAGAACCACGCTGGCACGCATAAACCGTCCCACCAATATCCCCCTTCAGCCTCGTCACCGTGGCCAGCAGCCCGTAACAGCACCTGCAACGCCCACTCCGACGCCTCAGTGGCCCGGAATCTCGACGGATGGCTCGACAGACCCTATTCCTCGTCCGAATTCCTCGTCAGCCGACAACAGGACCCGATATCATCACAACGACTCCCCTTCCACCATCCATGGCTCCGCCGCTGGAAATTGCGAGGATGAGCAGGCCACACGTAACCTAGCAGAGTTCATTGATCAAGATGAAGTCAGGGCGGGCGAGATCACTCGAGCCGCCCGCCTTTTCTACATCGGTACTGAGTTCTCCAACCTGAACTACCTCGTTCGCCAACGAGCTCGACAGCCAGACCAAAATGTCCTGCACTTTGGAAGCCATCCTCTTGCTCGAAAGATACCTTCAGTGCCGCAGGAAGCACTCCAGTCGCCGCCAAAGGCATTGGCCGATGAGCTTGTCAGGGCCTACTTCACCCACGTTAATAGGGGGTTCCCTGTTGTCGACGAGGAAGAGTTCATGGCAAGATATAATGGAACAGACCCTTACAGGCAGATCTCTCTGCCCTTGTTCCACGCCGTCTGTCTTGTTGGTGCACATGTCCTGTCTTCCCGTCGAGAAGACGTCAAGGCCATAAAGTTCGACTTTTTCCGAAGAGCGAAGCTGCTGTTTGACTGTCGCTTTGAGCAGCATCGCGAGTCATATCTCCAGGTTGCCCTTCTCCTAACATGGCAATGTGACAACCTCGAAGACATCGTCTCCAATTCATGGCACTGGGTAGGTGTCGCTGCTCGAACAGCCATGGGAATGGGTATGCACCGAGATACAGCGCCGTCCAGTCTCAACACCATGGACAAGTCCCAGTGGGTTCGACTCTGGTGGTCTGTCTTCCAGTTTGATGTCATGGTCTCGGCTTCCTATGGTCGACCACAGGCGATGTGAGTCTGTCCCAGCTGAAGTCGCAATGAAAACCTTGTCTAACAAAGTCAGAAACCTCGACGAGTCCGATGCGCCCATGCTCCATGAAAAGCACTTCGATGGTATCCCGCAAGCAAATTGCGCATTCGCAATCCAACACACTCAGCTGTGTATAATATTCTCCAAGGCCATGAAGGGGAGAGTAGCAATCCGAGCCTCTCCAGCGGATCGAGCTCAAGTGACGAAACAAGCTGATGAGGAGTTGGCTCAGTTCATAACCCAGCTGCCTGAGAGTCTCCGCTTGTCGCTTCCAGAGCCAGATATCTGGCAGGCAACCCTTCACCTCTCGTATAATAACTTTCTCATACTGCTGCATCGGCCACCGCCTCGCCAAGATCCGAAGCACTTCTCGCCAGACACAGCCACCGACCTGAGCATCTGCGGTGATGCCGTTGTAGCTATCAACTCGATTTTCGAGTCACTCCGCTCAAGAGACCTCTTGTGTGACCTGTGGCTTCCGGCAGTTCATGTGCTCTTCACGGCCTTGCTGCATGTGGCTAGCGAACTCAACTCCGCCAACCCTCTCGTCGCTGCAAAGTCATTGCGCATGTTTGATTGCCTCCTCGTCACCCTAAGGGAGTTGTCGCGTCATTGGTTATATGCCGAGAGTCTGTTGCGTTTGTTTGAGGAACGAACCATGTGGAACAGGCCAAGGACTAATCTTGACAGTTCTGCTGAGGTTTCTGCCGCAAGAGGACCACAGCGCACAAATGAAGGACCTCAAAACGAGGGCCTAGAGCGCTTCTCCCTGCGCCCTGATCCTCTCGTCACTTCCAGTGGCATCCCTCAGAGCCCGGCTGGAGGTATTGCAACCACTGGGTTCCAGACATCCTCTAGAACTTCCGGTCTTGGTCATCGGGAACAACTTTCGGGCCAAGGCCTGCCCCATGGACAGGCCGGTCCGCCTTATACTTTCAACTATGACTTTGGGGGCGCAATGACAGGACAAGGCGCAGGAAACACTTCGAGAGATATTGCGCAAGGAGGTATCCCGTACAGCGACGGTTTCATCGAAAATGGGATGGATATGACTGAGAGTGGCCAAGCTTTGAATCTTCTACCCGTGCCTTCGGCGCTGGAGTTTCTTCTTGCGGGTATGGACGGTGAATATGACTTTTGATCCAGCCTTTGCGCGTAAGGAGGCTGGCTGCAACCTGTTGTTTCGCGAATACCACTAGGGTTGGATGAATTAGGCGTACATCGGGATTAATCGATTATGACGAGTTGAACCAACTTGAACCAAGTCTCCTTCAAGCCGAACGCTTCGCTTTGACCTTCCACTGATAACTCCTCGCCAAGGAGTATAAATTTTGCAAGATGGGAGTCTGGACTTGGCGGGCTTTAGCAGCCTTGAGGGGCTCACCAATGAGGTTCTCGAACTCGATGTATTGTCCCTGAGAGGTGTAAGCAACTGGTATTCCGCAATAGTGGGGTGGGAGGAAGAAGGGAGTAAGGACACACACCTTTCGCATATCGACGAGCATACTTGGTGGAACATGAGCTTCGATAGGCTCTGTCGTGATCATTGCTTCTATTGCATCGTCTGAAATCTCCTGTCCGTAGGCGGCCGCAGCAGCCTGGATCTCCTTCATTGCAGGCCGAACGACATCATCAACGAGTCCCGGGCAAAGTTGCATGTCACCCGTATCAAGATCTGTCAAGGCACCGACTGGGTTATAGACAGCGTTGTAGAGAAGCTTTCGCCAGCGCGAAAAGGCAACATTCGAGTCAAAGTGGCAGGTACAACGTCCTCCAGCGCCATACCGAGCAACGAAATCCCTTGCTCGATCAGCAGCGTCGCCCTCGTCTCGAAACGGGCCAACACGCAACTCGTCATGAAGTGTATGTTCGATTGTCCCAGTGATCGGCTCTGAGGAGCCACAGATGCTGATACCCGAGAGGATGACGTTTTTGGGGAAGGCTTCGAACAGGGGTAGCTCGATATTGAGTCCATTCTGAAGCAGCAAAATGGTGGAGTGGTCTGGAGTGACAGCAGGACGGATAAGGTCAGCAATAGGCGGGCCAATGTCCGGCATGTTTTTGGTGGCACAAATAATGTAGTCAAAAGGCGTGACACCAGCCTGAGAGACGTCTGGCACAGAGTTCAGGACTATTGGTTAGAGTCAGTAAGAGAATAGAAGTAGGGGGGATCGTCCGCCATACTCTCGGTAGGTCGAAACCCACAAACTTGTCCGTGGTCGACAGAGTTTATGGTGAAACCAGACTCCTTGACGATTTGGTAGCTAGAGCGCAAGACGGCTGTGACAGCAGCTCGTCCACCATATTCCAGATTCAGGGCGGCCATGCAGCCAATACCTCCGCAGCCCACGAGCAGGATTCTGGCCTTGTCCATCGTCATTGTATGTGACTGTTTCGATTCCAAGTTTAAACAAATTTGAATGTAGATTCGATGAGCTTATGTTCTGGGGAGACGCCTTATAGACGCTCGTTCATGTAGTCTTGAGAGGTGTAGTTGAGAGGGCGCAGGCCGGGCCGGTGTGCCGGTTCCGACAACCGCCCATAGTGACTGATGCGAGATCGGCGAGACAAGACCGATGAATGCCGTTCATCAACCGGCAACGAGACGCCGTGCGAAACGAAACGAGGAAGGCATGGAGAAGATTCCTCGATTAATGAAGGGAAATAGTTGAAAAGAATCGGTTTGAAATCTGCGCATTAGCATTGGGTCTTGCCTGAATGTTGGGCACCTAAGATATCAGGTTACAGGGACTAGGTTGAACCCGAGTGTCGCGCCTTCCAGGCAATCGACAGCGACTGGGTGAAAATAAGAGGAAGGTGCCCGGGCACTTTATCAGTTGCATCTTATCAATAATACAAGTCAATCTTGCAAGATAGACCGTTTAATTAAGTAAGGGAATCAATAGAGCCTAGTGTTCAGGGCGAGTTCCATTGACCTGATACTACCTAGGTTGCGAGCTTCGCATAACTAGCTCCCCTTCCCCAGACCTCATGCAAGCAACCTCGGTTAGTTGTATAGTGCCTCTTCTCCCTTCGAGATGAGCATATGGAAAAGCAAATAAATCATTTTCAATGACTAGACTAACACAAAAGAGCCATTCTTAATATAATCGTGAAACATTCTTCCTTCCGAGGGCCTTGTCGTGTTTCAAGATCCCGGTACAAACCAGAAAAGACACCAACCACTAGACACAATATGCCAGGGTCGACTTGAAGAATCCAACCCATTTTCGCTCCATTCTGTCTTCCATCTCCTATCACGAGACAAAATACAATCCAACAGTTGCCGAGGATCCATGATGCCAGTCCTACCAATAGCCTTTTCCTCTTCGGGAGTTTCCCCTCACTTCTACTGGCCTTATTCGGAGTATGCTCTGTTTGCCTCCCACACTAACACCCTGACCCGTTGTTTAAGTGGCACAGACAATTTACATGGGCTGAGTGAGGGATCCATTGCTTTTAAAGCAAACAAGACCCAGGCAATCTTTAAATGTCCTCGGCCTCCGAGCAGGTCATGTCGTGATACCCCTCTTTTTTGTCTCTTTTCTTGTACTTGGGCGGGCTTTTATGTGAGAAGCCATGTAAGACATTCCTCGTCGCATCATCGCCATGACCATGACCGTTCCACAGCCCCATCTTCAAGCCCCCGTCGCCACGGCTCTGCCGGGACTCCCTCCAGATGACTTCTTCAGTCCAACTCAATGGAGTGTCTTCTTTGCTCTCATGGACGGGGCTGTCCCCTCCATCACCTCAAAGTCAGCCGCCACTGATGGCCGAGGTCAAATCCAACTCCCTGACGATAAGTTCGACGACACCGTCAACCGGGCTCTCGAGCCCCTCGCGGCTCCAGCCTCTGGGGACAATATCCGCGCGTTTCTCGAGGATCGCCCAATCATGGATCCTTGCTTCAAGGAGAACCTGCTGAGGACAGTAGCCCTCAGCCCGCCGAGCCAGCAGAGGCGATTGGGTGGACTGTTGACTTTGATGGCGTGAGCCAGAACATCTAGACCCAGAAGCTGACAGCAAGCTGATCTACTTTTATAGCACCCGCCCTGGAAGCTTCTTTATCACTGGCTACTGGCAGCCAATATTCAACCAGCCAGCTTACGTCCGCGAAGCCATCCTCAAGTCTTGGGCCACATCAACCCGTGACATATGGAGGACCTTGGCAAAAATCTTTTCTACCCTGGCTCTCAAGTCCATCTGTCAGACTAACCCCATATTTCGTCAGATATCCGGCTACTCGGATACGCCCAAAGATTGGCAGCCCAAACCAGGCTTCAATTACAGTTTTCTCCAGCTTGAGGCGGCCGACGACCCTCATGTCATTGAGACGGACGTCGTCATCGTCGGCTCTGGCTGCGGTGGAGGCGTATCTGCCAAGAACCTCGCAGAAGCCGGTCACAGAGTCCTAGTCGTCGACAAGGGATACCACTTTGAGCCGTCACATCTCCCCATGCCCCAGGATGCCGCGGGCATTCATCTCTTTGATAACGGTGGCTTCTACATCACGGACGACAACGGGTGCAACCTAGTGGCCGGCAGCACATGGGGTGGAGGAGGCACCGTCAACTGGAGCGTGTGCCTAAAGCCCCAGGATTTCGTGAGGAGAGAGTGGGCGGATTCGGGCCTTCCCTTCTTCACGTCGAGCGCCTTCGACAAGTGTCTGGACCGCGTATGGGGGTTTCAGGGAGCGGGCACTGATAGTATCCGTCACAATCACCGCAACCGTGTCCTCCTCAGCGGCTCCAAGAAACTTGGATGGACTGCACATCCAGCACCCCAGAACACGGCCGACAGGGAGCATTATTGTGGCCAGTGTCACTTGGGCTGCGGCCTAGCTGAGAAGCGAGGGCCTGCTACGAGCTGGTTGCCAGATGCTGCAAAGGCCGGTGCTCAGTTCATGGAGAGATTCCAGGTTGACAAGGTGCTGTTTGGTCCAGATGGGCAGAGTGCCACAGGCGTCGAGGGGGAATGGGTATCTAGGGATGCTGGTAACGGTGACAGTGACAGAGTGAAGCGGCGAGTAGTGGTCAAGGCCAAGAAGGTGATCCTTGCGGCAGGCTCATTATGGAGTCCGTTGGTGTTGATGAAGAGCGGGATTAATGTAAGTCTTTTGGTCAGAACTGAGTCAGGGGCTTCGACTAACCCGTCCAGAACCAACACCTGGGAGCTAATCTACACATCCATCCTTGCAACTTCGTCTCAGCAGTGTACAGGGAGGAGGTGCGGCCCTGGGAGGGGGGCATCATCACCAGTTATTCACCCCAGTTTGAGAACATCGATGGGAGTGGGTATGGGGTGAAGCTGGAGACTACGTGCATGGTGGTAAGTATCAAGCCATGGCATCCAATGTCATCAAACTCAAGTCTGACATCGTCAAGCCTTATACAATGCTCTCCATGGTGCCTTGGCGCGGTGGTCTGGAAGCCAAACTCCAGATGGCCAAATATCGCCACATGAATGGATGGATCTCGATAGCCCGAGACCGCGACGCTGGCAGGGTCTACCCCGACCCGACGACAGGCAGACCTCGGATCGACTACACTCCCTCCGAATATGATCGAGCCCACACGCTCCAAGGGGTAGAGGCTCTGGCCAAGATCTGCTATGTCACGGGGGCGACCGAAATCCGCCCTCTCCTACCAGGCCTTGAGCCCTTCCTCCGCACTGGGGAGCCCCCATCAGAGCATGCCATCGAGTGGAACGGCCCAATGGCCGACCCCGAGACCAGCGACCCGGCGTTTGCCGCTTGGTTACGTCGAGTCCGCGAGGTCGGCAACAAGCCGCCAGCAGCGTCCTGGTCGTCGGCCCATCAGATGGGCACGTGCCGGATGAGCGCGAGCAAGGACGACGGCGTAGTGGACGAGAAGGGCCGGGTCTGGGGCACCGAGAACCTGTATGTGGCGGACGGCAGCGTGTTTCCCAGCGCGAGTGGCGTGAATCCCATGATCACCGTTATGGCCATTGCGGATTGGATATCCCGCGGGGTGGACGCAGACTTGAGGGCGTGAGGAGCCGGAGACTGGGAGCCTGGGCTGTGTTTACTGCTGGTATGGAGAGAGAAGCTTCTTTGGTTGTGCGTACTGGTTTGGTCATCCTATCAGCAACAGGAGGCAGTCTGACCGACGTAGGATAGGTATGCAGGGAGCTTTCCCAGAGTCATCCTCCACGGAGTGCATGAACCACGTGAGCCAAGCCCCTGAAGTCGGCATGCTTGGACAATGGAGTGACGTTGTGTCGCAACTTGACTCTTATCGCAACCTGCGTCCGCCATCGGCAGACCAGGCCAGGTCCTCTATTCGTCATCCTTCCCCGCGAAACAAGTCGGCAACGGTCGAGATCCGAGTCATATTCCAGTGAGAGACGAGCGGGGACACTCTATCAGGGATACTTTGAAACTTCCAAGACCGTCATGTGGCCAGCGGCCGCCGAGCGATATGCGCAGGAGAGGCAAGTGAAGGGGCCCGCAACCTCGGAGACTTTGCGATCCGTACCTCTGGAATTTCAATATTCTAAATTTGGCAAGAATACCGAAAGCGATTATCCTCCGTGGCGAGCTTCGGGAAAAGCTATCGATGTTTCGAGGACTAGTCGTAACCCGAGAGAGCGGTTGCTGGTGCCACGTTTTCGAGATAGTCTTTGAAGCTGCCAAAGTGAGGCTCTCCCAACTGTCTCGAGGTTCGCTTGTGCGGTAGCGTAGGCCTCCCGAGTGGGGCGGCGCCACATATGGCGAAGCACAGCCACGGCCGCCGCACCAAGCCAGTATGGAGGATCTGCAGCCACGCCGAGGTAGGTACGGTAGGTACCTGTTGTGCGGGCAGGATCAGCAAGGCAGGTCGCATTAGCTGGCTGCTGGCCTACGGTAGGGGAGGGGGATTTCAGCTGTTCAAGGGGCACATGTGATGCAGGAACAAGGATCGAGGGTTTTGTGTTTTGGCTTCTTCTGGCGTTGCCGTAGCCCGATGGCTTTTGAGTCACCTACCTCAGGCAGGTAGATGTCCGATGCAGTCAGTTCAGAGTCGAACCAACACTCTGGCCTGGATCCAGGATGAGACGGGACGGCACGGAGATTTGATATCACAAATGAGTGACTGGGTTTTCTGGAGTAAGACTGTACTTGCGGGCATAGACGTTTGGGACTTGTCACTGAACTGAGACTTGGATGGCTAGCAGGTTTGAATATTCTGCGTACTATACACCACCACCAATTCCAATTCGACGACGTTAGCCAAGGAGACTCCTTGGCTTGCTCCAAAGGCAAACCTGCAGCACGCATTCCATGCTAGTGTACTATCCACTCCGAGGCTCTTTCCCAGCCCTGCGTTTTGTCTCTCTGGGATGCAGACGAAGCACAGAGACACCAAAGCCTGGGGCTCCCGACCCTCCGGACGGATTGCCTAATCGGGAGAAAAGCGCCGGGCGCCACAGTGATGTCACCGCCACAGGCGGTCCGTCCGGGCGGCCCTGGTGGGTCGGGTTTCCCTTGCCTTTCGCCGCTCTCTCTCGGGTCCGTGCCGGGCCGTTTTGGTGTTGAGGAATTCAATGTCCAGATACGACTTCATAGTCGACGCCTTTGAGTTTGAATTTATTTTTGGCACGGGTTGCTCTCGGATCTTGAAGATTCTTTCCGAACTTGGGGATATGGCGTAGATCTATAGAATATCTATCGTTACATCCAAGTCTTGGCAACTTAATGGCTACCCTATAGTTTCGTATCCTCGGCGAGGGGAACTCCTCCTCATGGAGGCGGAGGTAAGATTCCGTTGTGATGATAATGCAATTTTGGTCCTGTGACCGCCTGATGGCATGGTAATTGGAATTTAGATTTCTGCGAGGGAAGCTACAGGGTCTTGTGCGGTGTGATAGACAGCTCCTCTTCAGCATGACTGCCTGCAGGCAGTTTTTCTGACAATGCATGAATGTCACTGACTCACTGTCAACTCCAACTTTTACAATTGCGCAGCACATCCAGCAAGCCGTGTCTCAAGTCCCGTGACCGAAAACCGACGTCATGGCGGCATGGGAAGAGACCCATTGCTGGCCAGGTCAAAGCTGACATGGCCCCAGACGGCGGCTAGAACGATGCGGTGAAACCTGGGGTTTCGCAGTCACACGGAAGAAAAAAAGACAAAGGCTGCGAAATTCGGAGGGACTACCCTCTCATGTGACATCCAATATGACGAAAGGCACAGATTCTGTGACCGCAGCCAGCATACATACGGATGCTGTAACAACATGGGGAACGGAAGCGGAGGCTCCGTTCCCACTGGGCGGCCCTGTGCATGCATATGTATCTGCTGCAGCATCAACGGAAAGGCAGAATCACATACTACGGCACTACTACTGTAGATGAGAGAGATCGCGGGACTGCGAGATCGTAATCGCACGGAGAGCGACACACAGACAGCGGCAACTGACGGACTGGCCGATTTCTGGGGGCCAAAAATAGGAAAATACGTACCAGCTGAGCCACAGTCAAGTGCGTCCCTCCATCTGCACCTTCCCTGTAGCCCTCTCATAGCTCCACGCCGGGGCGCCTGCTTAATCTCTACCGTTCCTGGACCCTTTGCCCTCTCGTCTCTAACGTTGCAGCTTTCGCACACTACAACCGTCTAGTCCTGGCGTGAGTATCAGTACCTTTGATGAGTGTGATCTTTGGGGACGCACGTGCATGTGCAATCCTTTTCTCCTTGCCCTAGACCGGCCGAGCGATCAGTGGACCCAGCCAGCCATCTCCGCTCTCTGGTGGTGGTGGTTGTCTGTCGACAGACGCACGCACGCTCGCTGCGAGCCATTGACGACGATATCGAGTAATCGACCTCTTCCACGCGTCTCGGAGCGCGTCGCGCATATCCAGTGCAACAACACTGACTCTTGCTTGACCCATTGCCTTGGGTCGCTGATATTACCAGGCATCCTGAGCCGGCCCATTGGTCCCCGAGCCATGCGGCCGTAGATTGCGACGATGGTGAGGCTTCCAGAACGGTACCACGAGGTCTAACAAGAGGAGAAAAAGGGACGGTTGGCTTGCGAGGGTCCCCCTTGCTGGGAGGTCCAAGAGCAGAAGCCAGATAGCAGGGTTCATGTCGATATCCTTCAAAGATCCTTCTCCCTTTGGAATGCATCGAGCCTCCGTCGCGGATCGGCCTGAAGCTTTGACCGCGACGCAACATCCTCAGGCGCCTCCTGAAGACAGTTCGGCTCTTGTCAAAGTCGCTCATCTTCCCATTTGGGCTTGGTTTCTCCGTGACTCCATGGCCCTTTGCCTGGTCTCACCAACTCTCTTCGTCTCAACCCGTCTATGGGCAATGATTGGAGGTTGCCATGAAAGCCGAGAAATGCCCCGCTCTATGATTGGCTAACGTCAACTCTGTGTGTGCCAATCAGAGGCTGTAAGTGCACTTTGGAGAGAGCCTCACCTCACATCTTACACTAGCATGGATGGCTCTTCTCGTACCAGGACATCGACGGGCTCTTGTTGCTCTCCAGTCTTTTGGGATCCCCCCTCTTCCTCCTGGTCTAGCCCCCGTTCGCTTTCCTTTTCCTTATGCCCCCATTCCTAGCTCGGGTGGCCCAGGGCTCCTGGACAAGTTGTCCTCCCCCCTTTCCGGCATTGAACACTCTCAATTCATGGATCCTGTCCCGCCGACTTGGACATCCTGAATCAATGGGACAGTCTGTATGACCAACCATGTCGTGAGAATCATGTTTTCCCCTAAAAGACGAGACGGGAACGACGGGAGCGACCGCGATGATATGGATCCCGAGCCGTTTGTAAGGCAGAGGCCCCTTGATACTCCTGACGGTGGGAGGAAGAGGGCTGGAAACCAGCATCAGGGTTGATCCACCGGGGCTAAGGGACCATGAGGTCGCCTCGGCGTCTACAAGAGAAGAATTCTCTCAAAAAATGAGGGCATGCCCATCCGGTATCAAAACTCAACGGTGGGGGATGGGGGCATCCCGCCTCTCATGGCGTCTTTGTTGGGGACTAAACCAACCGCACATGCAGCTGTCTCAATGAGCCGGGCTCCTCTTGCGTCTGGTAGTGCAGGTGCTATCTGTATGCGCATGCAGGTCATCCCATAACCTGCTCTTGGACAAAGCGTCCGACGCATCCCATTGACAGGACTGTGACGGGCCTTGTTATTGCCTTCATCTCGCCAGCTGAGGAATCCTGGAGCTTCAGCTCGCCCCAGAATCAGAGCTGACGGGCCACGGACAAGGTCAATATTGAGCATGATGGGCGATCTCGCCGAGTGTTTTCGATAAGGGTGTGATCCCCGAGTCGTGGGTGGTCCCCCTCCCCCGGGTATGCGGGAAGCGGAAGTACGGAGCGCACAAATGTCTTTACTCGCCCCATCCACCACAAGAGTCACGAATGGGCTGCTTGCTGTGTCTCTCGTGGAAACAGAGACGGCGGCCAGATCCGCCCTGGGGCCTTTTTCGTGCTGGATTCTGAAGCTTGCATAAGCGGCGCAACCCCCTCTCGCACCAGGTCTTTGCCCTGATGTTTGGACCACGGGGAAGCACTCCGCCAGACGGGCACGGGCACGGGCATGAGCATGGAAAGACATATGCCGAGCGCCCTCACGAGTTTGCAGACTGGAATGAAACGAGGCGGCAAGACTCGTAAGCCATCGGCCGAAGAGGAGGTCGCATATGGTGAGGAAACGAACCAGCCGTGGAGAGGGATGTGCCGACCGGTCTCGCCCTTGGGCTACAGTATGCGAGGGCCGGAGTGGCATGGTTTGTGAGGAGAGGGCTTCCTGGCCGTAGGAAACAGATCACATTTCATTCCTACAAAGGTCTATATCAGGCCAAGGCTATAGTATAGAGGTGCCGTGAAGGCTTTCGTTGAAGAAAGGATGTGCAAGGTCAGTTCACTCGGCGGAATAGGGCAAGGCGAGGAGACTGGGATCATGGCAGGGGGATGACAAGAAGCGCCGGCGGTTGTTTCGTTTCTTGTTTGTCTTGACTAGTTTCGTCCGGACGGGACAGGACAGCGGCTAGGACAGGGAATGGCCGGGATGTGGCTGTGACTTGCTCGGTATTGCAGGAGGAGAGGGTGAGATTTCCAAGAGTCTGGGTATGGATGATAAGATTACGAGCTGATTCACGTCACTCTGTTTGATTACAGAATTGCCTGATGACAAGTGAAGTCTCAGTGATTGAGTGTCATGCTGTGAAGGTGACAGATAGCTTTGCTCGTGTCCTTGATGCTGGGAGCTACTAGGGAGGAGCAGACGTTTCCACCGGGGAGGGTACAGCAAGCCACCGTCGCCCAAGGTACCGGTACTTGGGAGCGCCACACCCACCAATTTTTCCAAGTTTCCAGTCTTTTACCTAGTCCCCTTGCAACTCGCAACACACAGAATCTCTTGATCTTCCCTGCCTAGTAGCCTAGGTACGCACGCATGCAGCTTTTGTCTTTCAGCTACACTACATGACCGTCGTCGGTACGTCAGGTATCCATCCGTTTATCCCGTTGCTTAGGTAGGTTGCCTGGAGCCGTATGCGTACATATGCAGGCCGTATCAACACAGCCGCACGCCTCCTCCGAGAACCAACCCCCCCTCTCAGTAGGGATGAGCATGGAGATGGACATCCATGGTCAGTGCCGTGCAGATGCAGATGGAGGAGGAGAGGGAGGGAGAGAGAGACCCCTCCGACGCCGCCGCCGTGACCGATGTCCCCAAGTCGCCTGGCATGGCTGCTTTTGGTACCTGTCCCGACCCATCCTGCAGGTGAGGTACCCGACGATGTGGGCTTTTGCAGGACGGCCTAGGTAGGTGTGCAGGTGGGCTGGGCTGGGCTGGGCTTCGCTTCTGAGGAGAGGACTCCTCATGGATGGATGCTCATGGGATGGCCCTCGTGCTAGGCCTGGCTCCCTCAGCATAGTGGGCCGTCGCCTGCAGCTTTTGCTCATGCGCTATCGACACAGCCTGTAGCCACCATGGTCATTGATGGACCTACAAAATACAGGGCGCACTTTTAGCTCTGTCCTCGCCCGCTGAACCGGCTGACACCCACAGACACCCACTGCACCCACACACACACGCACACACACCACGGCTCTTGTGCAAGTATATCATCTCCCCACACCACCCTCCGTTACCCCTTCTCTCTTCCTTTTTCTTCCCTCTCACGAGCAACTCGTCCTACGTTCTCTTCTTTCTCGGTTGCGGCAGCTTTGCAGGCGATTTCAAATATCTTTCCAACGATTTAGACAGACAAGTCTATTATATCCCCCGAATCCCTGCTCTGCTCCGTCATCCGTCATCTTTTTCCTTTTTTTTTATATATTCTTGTTCGACTCCCAATCCCCCCCCACCGTCTTCCCGCCTGCCACAACGCCCGAGCCAACGTCTCTACGCCTGCGATTGCGCTCACCCAAGTTTACCCCGCCATATATCCCTGCGCCCGCGCGCCTTCAGCTTCACAACTCCCGACTTACAACATGCCCGTGCAACTACTTCCGGCTTCGGCTGCCGCCTTCGCTCCTCGAGCCTCATCCGTCAATGTCGTCCTGGGTTCAAAGGTTGAGCCTTGGCTCACACAAACTCTCAAGCGCATCAACCGAGTAAAGCGTCCTCTCAACAGTGTCCCTCAGCACCAGCGATGCCTCACTGAGACTCTATCATCACCCAATGCTATCTGGACCCTCACCTCGATCATGCTCCCCAAGACTCCCGAGGCCGACTTTAAGCGTGATGCCGGCAACCCCCTCGTCGAGGCCATCATGAACTATGAGCTCGTCCACCTGGAGGCTTACATCGTGCATGTCGACATGGTCCTGCGCAACGAGGTCGCTTACAAGCTCACCAAGGACACCATTGAAACCCTCGTCGAGTACCACAAGGAGGTCTACTGTGTCGACGCCAAGGCCAACACCTACGACTGGTCAGACAAGGAGCAGCAGTGCAAGAAGCTTCACGAGGACTTTGTTCAGGCCATCAACAAGTTTGTCTTCCGCACTCACGTCTCAGCCCTTGAGGGTCTGGAGGAAGAGGGTGCTGGCGAACTTCTCTGTGGCAAGAGCGAGGAAGTCAAGAACAACATCTTTGCCCTCATGAAGCCTCTGCTACCTCCTCCTCCCCGCGTCGTCGATGTTGTCCGACAACCCACACTGCTGCCCAGCTCTCCCGCTACCAACATGTGGTCGCAGGCCGGCATGCCCGGCAGCCTCCCCGCTGTTGAGTCTTGGAGAGTCCTTCCTTCAAGCCCCAGTGTAACATCGTCCGCCGACTCCAACACCAGCCCCATCTGGGCGCCCATGACCATGAGCGACCTGTCTCCCACTCCCGCCTACACCCAGCCTCAGTCCACCGCCGGCTTCTTCTGGAGCTCGCCTCAAGTGACAGCACCTATTCCCGCCCTCCCCCTCCCTAGCATGCTTGCTCCTGCACAATGCGGTGTCAGCGTCAGCATGGGAGGAATGGGCGGTATGGGCAACATGAGCGGCATGGGTGGCATGGGCGGCATGGGCGGCTTCAGCTGGGATCGATACCAGGAGTACGCTACCATCATGTGACAACCAGGGCCCCAGGACAGCTATCCAGTGGTGACGACCTCGAGCTAATACAGCACGCACCCGCATCCCCTTCCTCGTTTCCCGGAGAAAAGTTGAAGCTCTCAATTTCGCAGCGGCATAGAACTATCATCCATCATGGGCATACCGGCGTTTTACTGCATCAGGAACGGTGTTTCGAACAAGTCAACAAATATCCCCTCTTCGCGTTGCTTAATCTGTTTTCTTTGGTTCTTTTTTTTATTATTTCCTTTGTCATCATAGCAAGCGGTCTTTTTTGGTTTGGTTTCGGGGAATCTGATCTGGTCTCTATTCCTCTCCGGGAAACACACTCGAACGGTCGTTCACAACAACAAACACAACCATCCTCTCTCAAAGTTTTCCAACTCTGGGTTTTCTTTCATCTACCACACCACAAATGGCTGGATCCGGGGCGGGTATTTGGAATGCATTTACAACCGGGCAGGGATTCATTCGATACAGGCGGCTTGTTTTCCTTTTGGCCTTTTTCCTTCCGTCATCTATCTTTTGGTTCACAACAAGAAAAAGACGAACACGCAGCAATGCACGACGCTCGGCCAAGTCCGAGACAGAAACTTTTGGATTCTCGATATCCCCGGAACTTTCTTTCTCTTTTTGTTTCATTCCTTCGGCATAGAGAGGCTTTCTCGGAAGATACCCAAAAACCCCCATATCATATAAGGAGCACGACTGGATCGCTCGGATCAACCGAAGCATACGCTCACACACAACAAACACTCTCGCTTCGCTTCTTTCCTTGGCCTTGTTCCCGAATTACGACGACGATAATTTTTTAATGACGACCTTTTCTACGAATCGATGACGAATGACGACTACTTCTTCAGACCTGGTACGACTTACGAACGGAATCACGAACTTTCGGCTTGATGTCGAAACATGACTTCTTTTCGAAAGCCTATCGAACACTGAGCACATACGCTTCATTCGGCACGATGACTAGCCTAACAGATGGCACCTGGACTGGATTTCAGGATGTCTGATCGCAAGGCCGTCTCGACTACACATCATCGCGTAGCCAACACGGAATATCTGGAATATCACCGTCAAGGCATGACACTGGTTGTCAACGGGATCACCGCCGTGCGCCGGCGACCAAGTGTCGACCGGAACGCACGAAAATGGAAAGATGGAGTGAACTCATGGGTCCCTTCCAATGAGCTGGGCGCTGTACTTCTGCCGCGCAGATACAGTCGCGCAGCCTCTGTCTAGCCGACACGCCCTGGTCACTCATCCTCCGAAGCAATAACCTTGGTCCTCTAGTAGTTCCGGCCCCCCCCAGGTGTGGAGGACCGCAGATCGCCGAGTCGAGGTGAAAACCACAACGCCGCTGAGCCTGCTAGCCGGGCCTTCTGGTGTGTGGAGGACGCCGCTTCGAGGATGGATCTGCGGCTCGGCCGCATTCTGGGTGACCGGGACTGTCACGGGGATCCGGGCGAGGATAGACTAGGGCGACTGTAGGATCGTCTCCCTACAGGCCCTTCACGTCGGACAGGCCAAAGCAGCTTGGTCTGCTCAGCCTGTCCAGGCGAGCTGGGATAGGCCGCAAGAGGGTGGAGCTGGTGACTGCAGGGCAGTGCCAAATGCCCACTCCGGACTTTGAGTCCTGCGGCCGAGATGCTGGTATCTAGTGGCGTGCGAGGGAAACAGGATACGCCCTGGCGGCGGTTCCCAAACACAAGGACAAGCCTGCTTTGCTACAAGCGTTCCTGCTCGTTGTCTTGTCGTTGCAGTATTAGTTAATCTGAACAATAAAAAAAAACAGATTTCAATGAAGTTTCTTTTCCATATTCGATTGTGATGTGACATGTTGAATTATAGCTAGACTGTGACTCAGTCTTGGTCGTGATGCATCTTAGGTCAGACTACCTACATAAGATATTAACCATGTACTACGAACCCTCCCGATTGTGATGATATCTCATTTCTCTCCACTAGCCAGGTCGTTGAGTTCATGGTTCCCTGATGATGCCCAATAGGGGGTATAATTAGGTAGATGGGCATCTTCACATGACTGACGCCCAGCAGGAAAGAAGCCCAGTCAGAATGAAATTATAAAGAGCACCCTGATTCGAGCTCACTCAATATCTTTTAACATGAGATAATAGAATTTGCTATCCAGGACAGTTAGTCTAGCCTGAGGCCTTCTTTGAGGCGATGTCCTTGTGCCCAATCCCTCAGTATCACCCTGCCATGCATGTCCCACAGCCCAATCTCGAACCGATTTCTATCTGCTACTGGATCCGATACGGTATTTCATAACAATGGACTAGACTCTCCGACAAAGAAACCCCGTCTTGTGGCGCTCCGTGGGCAAGTATTGCTGTCTGCTAGCGACTGCCTCAAGCCCAGTGTCGACCGCAGACAACGTGCTATAGCCCCTTTCTCATATACCATTTCGGTTGATAGGAAGACGGCATGAAGTTTACCTAGCTAATGGATTTTACTGCTGTTTGGCACTTCGTATGAGGCCGTCATAGGAGCCTGGGCCTAGGTATGATGGAGACGATGAGTTCACATTTGGAGGAATTGGCAAGTTTCTACTATGTTGTTTTTGATGAGAAACACACCGTGATAATCTTACAAGTATGTTGAATTGATAATATAGCATCTATATCTGTTCTTTTATGCTCACCTGACATCGAACCTTCAACGTGAGTGAGCTCGTCTGTAAGGGATCACGCAGTGGTGATGGTAGTGTATTTTTAAGTACGGGTTAACAGAAGGAACCGACTGGAACCTCATATAGTTAATACTGGTACCCTGGTAAAGATAAGACCGAGGCTGGTTGATCAGATGGAAGTTTTAGGGTCAAAGAGGACACCCGTTCCCGGTCAGGGGGGTCAAACAACTTGATTATGCATCTACGAGTCTCTACTTAGAGTGGGAGGTAGAAACAGACTTGGAGTTGGCAAGCAAATTGACAGATTCGCATAGAACGGGGAGGATGGGGAAATACAGAAAGAAGAAGAATGACCAACGGAGGTTAACTGCCAGAAGGGAGCCTGGACATCTTACGTGCTGTGTGCCACTCAGGCTTGCACTGTCTTCTTATCCGAAGCCCTTGGTCTAACGTAGTACTTCTCCATCGGTAAATTCTATGCCATCGCGTGCTGGGAATTTGTAGCTAGATACGATGCCACTTGCTACCCCTAGGCGTAGGGGGATGAAGCACTGAGAGTGGATAGGTTGTCTGTTAGTGTTAGTCGGCAGGAATGAAGGAAGTCAATGCAGTCGTTGATTCTTCAATCATTTGGCGATACTATACTTGGGCCTTCCAGTCGCCAACTGTCCCTCGGGAACTGCTTAATATAGTGTCTATTTGAAGGCGATGCAGGCTTGTCATGGATACCTCTCAACGACAAACTGGTCAGGTACATTGATGTATCACGATGGAACGAGGTGAGATGACTGTTCAACATCTACTCTCTCTTCTTATGTTGCTAATATCTCAAACTTGAGTACCTTGGATGAGAAGAGTCAGTGTCTAATCCGAACGCTGACTCCGGATCCTACAAACTCACTTGCTGAGGCGCAGTTAGCATCTTCCTTGGAGTAAACACCGAATAGTGCCCATGCAAGTGCACTGCCATCCCCGGTGTCGCAATTCCAATGCTGACACGTCGCCTTGCTCCGCCTTACACGTTGGTTAGCATAAGTTTGCGATGTACTCATCAAGACAAACTCGACTCTGCCACAGGTCACGATCCTTGCCTTGCCTTGGTGGGCTCTTGTTATCGAAGTTAGAACCAGGAAGCCTCAAGATCTCTCAAAACAGAGTACATCCAACATCAGATCATACATTGCCAGGTTCTCTCAAGTACCGCTACAAGGGTCTCGGCATTTAACCCGGGACATCACTTACACAGACACCTCGTATTCTGCATCCTTGCATTGCACTCATCCGCTCGAAAAGTTGCAGCAAGAATCATAGCCGGGACGCAATCGGACCCGGATTGTAGCATTAGAAAAAATTGTACTATCATATATCCTCCTTCCCCCCTTCTGTAACCCTCTCAGGAATCGGGCTTGTACCTTTTTTCCTGGGACGCCGAGTCATCATCTTGCTTCTTCTTCCGCATCCTCCGTATACGCTGTCTACCCAGATGCCCACTGTACCGCGAGGTGGTGGTGGTTGTTGTTGCAATCATTTCATGTCGTCTGTTGTACAAATGCCAAAACCGAGGCGCAAGGAAAAAATCGTCATCGGAGGGCCGGGCTTAGTCTTGGTTGACGGTTTGCTGTAGGGATACACATTAGTATAATATCCTTTGGAAAGCCTCAGGGACAAACTCACCACAAGCCAATCCATGCCCTCGTTCACACCGCTGCCGTCGACCGCAGAGCACGCCATGATGCTCCAGTTGCGGTCTCGCAGCTCGCCCAGGCGCAGCGCCTCCGAGATCTCGCCCGCGCCCTTGGCTCCAGGCTGGTCCTGCTTGTTGGCAAACACTAGGAGCGCCGCGTCCTTGAGCTCCTCCTCGTTTAGCATGGCCGAGAGTTCTTCCGACGCCGTCTGTAATCGCTCGATATCGGTAGAGTCCACCACGAAGATGACGGCCGCCGTGTTGGCGTAGTAGCACCGCCAGTATGGTCGGATGCTTGTTTGACCACCGAGATCCTGCAAGTGTGCCCGTATTAGTACTTCGGAGTTGTTCGAGGCGGTAGCTCCAGAGGTATGGCTCATACCCAGACGTTGAAATTAAGATTCTTGTAGGTGACGGATTCGACGTTGAAGCCGATCGTGGGTATCGTGGTGACGACCTCGCCAACCTGACAAATCATGGTCAGCATGCACTCGAGCTTGGAGGGAGAACGGGCGTCGAACCTTCAACCGGTAGAGCAGAGTTGTCTTGCCCGCGTTATCCTGCGATACCGCCTCGTTAGCTTCCACGTTGGGGATGGCGGTAGGACCAACGTCATCATACCAGACCCAGAATCAATATCCTAATCTCCTTCTTTGCCCACAGCAGGCCCGACAGCCATGATACTGAGTTACCCATGTTGTTGATGTGAGAAGGATGTCTTTGTCTTGTTCGCTTCGGTCCGCCTGTGGTGGAGATGTCTAGATGGTCACCACTTGAAGCTGCTATCGCTCGTCCGCCTAGAGTAGATAGCTCGGTCTCGTGGTTTGCTCTGCTTTGCTCGGCACCAAGATGGAAGGATGGGAAGAAACAGAGTCGTCGGGGGAGATCGACAGGGAAATGATGCGCTCAAGTGACCGTCTTTCGTCGTCGCGTGCCTCGTGGCAACAAGTTCGAGGGGCGTCTTTACTTAGTAATTACTCGGGAGATCCCCTTTTTCTGGACCTGACCTCCAATGCATTCAAAAAAAGGACTTGGGGCGGCCCGCTTGATGGGACAAGTTGCTCTTTTTGGCGGGTTAGACTGGCCCGAGCGCCCGACAAAATAAACCGGGCCCAGCCTCGTTCACCCCTAGAAAGGCTGTGCATGCCTGTCTACTACAAGACTGGGGTTATTTTTATCGTTGCATCCTTTTTCTTTGGTGTAATTAGTAGAAGCTCAAATCTACGGTGAGTTTCTGCAACTTGGTAGGTTCATGCGGAGCCAATGTTAAATGTCGTTAGACTCAAGTGGGTGACTGGTGTCGTTGGATGGACCATTCGACAAAGCCACCATGAAAACAGCAGCATCCTGATGATCCAATAGATGCTCTCAAGTTTCCTGAAGATGCTCTTCAAGACTCGCACTGCAGCTGAGACAGCTCAACGTTGTGCCTGCTTGCTTGTTGGTGGCGTTATTCAGCGAACCGCTCATTTTAGAACCATCCATATACAAGACCAAGACCGAGACCGAGTGATTGTCCCTTAATCACAGACTCAAACTCTATGGTCCTCGGTGCGGTCTTGGCCAAGAACAAACAAACATAGCAGGGCTGTAAATTGAATCAAGGTTCCATCATCACGGTCCATGAGAGAGGCCTCTCGCTTACAGTTAAGCCATTGCCGTATATCCCTGCCCCCATGTCGGCTTATTTTGTCAATGCCACTCTGCCCTGCC
The DNA here is from genome assembly GCA_003946985.1 of Fusarium duplospermum. NCBI lineage: Eukaryota > Fungi > Ascomycota > Sordariomycetes > Hypocreales > Nectriaceae > Fusarium > Fusarium duplospermum. The sequence continues at coordinate 61,890 of NKCI01000141.1, read as the reverse complement.
GAGCTGGCATTTCGCTGACTCAGCGAGCCAAGCCCTTTGATGCCTGAGGCTTACACTCGCTACGCCACAGCACACCAGCCACACCCACAAGTTCTTTCTCCCCTCGCTAGGGCTTTCACGCCCTCTACTCGTGCGGGCCAAAAATTCCTTGACGTCTCAACTCCTCGCAAATCGATCACCACCCAACGACCGACTCGATCATCAACGCCGTCAAGATGCCGGTATGGCTGCCCTCCCCTGCCTCGCTCCCCTGAAGCGCGCCTCTCAATCTGTCGACAATGAGAAATACACCAGAATGGATTTCCTCCCGTCGGCAGGTCCAGATGCGATGACGCTCCGGGGTTGCGCTGTGATCTCTTGATAACTCGATCGCTAACGCATCTTGCCCTTTGCTACAGAGCCACAAGTCTTTCCGTACCAAGCAGAAGCTTGCCAAGGCCCAGAAGCAGAACCGCCCTGTGCCTCAGTGGATTCGCCTCCGAACTGGCAACACCATCCGGTGCGTTTAACAACTCCCCCGACGATTCACCTTGATCACGATCTACGACCACGGACACTTCCTCCCTTCCACTTCCCACGCCTACACACAAACCACTCGCCAAACCCAACACCCTGGATCAAGATTTCCTTACTAACATTTCTCAACAGCTACAACTCTAAGCGAAGGCACTGGCGCAAGACCCGCATCGGCATCTAAATTGCTCTTGTGCAATTTTGTCGTCCACTTCCGAGCCTGTGCATCGACACCCGACTTCTTCTTGGGCATGGTATCACGATGATGTGAAACGGAAAGGGGGAGAGAGAGAGATCTTCGTCACGGCGTGAAATGGGGGTTGCGTGATCAGCGCACGGGGGATGGGCCGGTTGCCTGGTTTGTCGATTCTTGCGGTTACTGCATGTCACACGGACGGTCATAGGGAAAAAAAGGAAATGCAAAGACTTTTGATGCCCCAAAAAGAACGGGCCTGAACCACACGGAAGCATCACAACCCCGTCGTGAACAAGCTTCATGCCAGGCATGGTATGAAGCATCATGTCAGCTCTACGTCAAGCTATTAAGCAACTGTCATGTCAACTATGAGGCCCGAGGCTCAACAATTCAAGATTGAACTGTGCCCAGGAATGGAATACTTACACTGTGCTTGAATGAAATGCTTACAAGGTGCTACTGGACTGTCTGCCACGTTTCGTATTCTTGAAACATGGACAATGATCGAAACAAGGGATCGAGCGTGTACACCATCCCGTAACTTTTCCAACGCCCGAAACATATGATCATGGAGTTTACGCTCTAAACATTTCCTTCTTTGGAAGGTGAATCACCTCACCATGCACACACTTAAAAGTTGGCAGTTCGCATCTATTTTAAAATGCTACAGCTAGTCGTTACCCCGAAGAACGCCTCCAGCGCTCAACGGTGAGTCAAAGAGCAAACTAGTTAACCGAAATCCTGCGTTGTGTGAGTGTTGAGAAGAGCCTGCCTCACGGAGCAATGCTCCGCCGACATAGGTTTCTTCATGCTCTTTGCGTGCCAACCGTGGCCAAATCAACGCGCAACAAAACCAAACGCCAATTGCCTGAACCTCTCTGGAACTCATACGGTCAATTTCAACGGTCCTCGGCCCACTCGTTCTCGCGGCGAATCTGCTCCTCCTCTTCTGGGGTGAAGTCATTGGTGATGTTGAATGTCTTTCGGATCTCCTCGGGAGACTTGCCCTTGATCATGTTGGCGACAGTCTTGCAGCCAACATCAAGGAGGGGCTTGATGTCGAGGTAGTTGGAGGCCTGTGATATCAAATGTTAGCAAGTGTTTCGACAGTGAACGATGGGAGGCGCAACATACAAGGATGATCTCAAAGAGCATCTCCTGGTCGACCTGCATGAACTTCTGGTCCCACTCCTCAATATCAGTGGTCTTCTTGCGGGCGTCGGACTCGTCATCGGCGGCTTGAGGGGGGTCGCCACGGTGGTGGTCGCACCACTCGATCACCTTGCGGAGGACGGCTTCGTTGACCTGGAGGACATGTCAGCAATCAAAAGCAAACAACAGGAAGGGAGATAAGCTCACGTTGGGAATAGGGATGGGGTTCTCCACGCTAATGGAGACATCACCAAGATCGTCGAGCATGTTCTTCAGCAGCATTGAGCGCTCAACAACGGTGCGGTCTATGGTTGTTTGTTAGCATGATGACGAACGAGAATGCACAGTGGCGCAAGCTTACCGACTTCGATTTTGGCGTTGTCGTTGGAGACTAGCCAGACCTTCTGGGCGGGTGAGTCAGACATTGTGGTAGTTGATGAGATGATTATTCCTGTAAAATCTGTAGATGTGAGCGCGACGGACTTGGCGACTGTGAGGGAGGCGAAAGATTGTCAAGGCGTGCGGTGTGATGATGGAAGTTGGAGGAAGTAGAGCAGCAGGCCAGAGTCTGCGGGGTCGGCTGAGCGTGGGGCTGAGTGTCAGTCAACCAACGACGTACCTTGGGGCACAGGGCTGTGAATCAGAGGAAGGACCCTGACTAATAAGATTATCGAGATGTGATTTTTTGCAAAAGTCACGATTGAGTGTGAATTGGGCTTTATCGATGATGATTCTCAAAGCAAGCTAAGTTGTGTGATGAGGAGAAAAGAAAAGTGTTGACTTGTCGCGGGAAGATGAGAGTATTATATGCTGGTCGTTGACCGTGCAGTGGAGTTGGTTGGCCACTGCTGCCTTCGGAGCAATGTCAAAGGAGTCAGGCGGCAGCCTGCGTGAGAGAAGGTATTTTGGAACATGGAGCTAAATAGCCCCATCATGTTCAGGTTCAGGAACCTTGCAGCGGACAAGGTTAAACGGAATGCATCAGGAAAATGTTTGTTCTGTCTTTGTTTGTCGAAAGTTCCAGAGCTTTGGTGATGTAGTCGATACAACGATAAAGACATTTTTTGTGCCAGGCACAGAGTTTTGGGTGTGCATATCTGCCTAAAATTCTCTTTGTTTGCATTCTATTTCTGGCTGGCTGGCTGGCCGCCAAAACAGCCAGAGCGAGGTAAGCTGCCAAGGAGCTTCAGACCAAGGATTCAATGCCAAAATCCCGAATATTCGCCTGTGCCGTGCTCCTTCTGCGGGCAGCCACGGCGGTTTGTTAAGGTGAGACGGAAAGAGGTACAGCCACAGAACCAGGTGAGCTACCTAGGCACGGCCAGCCACCTCGAAAAGAGAAAACTTAGCAGGGGGTTCGGGTTCATTACGAAAATTTCGAGAGATCCATGTTAAAATGATGACAAGAGAAGTGGGAAAAGATGTGAGAGCATTCAGCTTGATTGGATTCGTGTAGTTCAATTACTTGCCTTCCTAGATAGGTAGGTACCTACAGGTAGGTGTTGTCAACCTTGGTGTCTAGGTAGATAGGTTCTGAATCTCTTCCTACCTAGGTACCTAGGTGCCTGCCTGCCAGGTTAGTCATCATCCTGGGGAAACCATGTGACTCTCCCGTTTGCTTCAAACCAAAAGGCGGAGAAAACGATAGTCGGTTCCCTAGGCACGCCAGGTAAGTAAGCCCAAGGTTGTAGTGGACGGTTGGTTTGGGAGTGCATAGCGAACAGACTGACTAGCTTCGTGGCGTCACATATTCTCAGTGCCGAACCTGCCTAGACAACTCACTCAGCCAAGTTCGACGTCGTCTGCAACTATCAAGTCGATCATGTTCTGGTCTAGCAGAACGCTCACCTTCGGTAACTGACCGAGGACACCTTCTTCCTACGTGCCCGCATACCTTTAAAGTTGCGACTACCGTGGCCACGAAATGGCACAGACTTTGTTTGAAAGAGAGCCCGACCTCACGTCAAGTCATCGGGTATCATCAATGTCACTTGTCGAAGCATATGCGACAATAACGAGATATGAGTATCGGCCCTTTCGATAACCAAGGCAAAACAAGTGAGGAAATGCCAGTGGAGAGACTCATCGTGGGAATTTGGTGAGATCAAAGGGAGCCCTGCAAGGTCCATGCGCTGGTGACTGCAAGACATCGTCATTACCATGGCAGAGATGATGCTGGCCGTCCATCGTACTCGGTCTCCATCCCTTGTTCATTCTGTCACCGTGGCGTTTGATCAATTCAGGCTGTTTTTGTTGGGGAAGACAGTCAATGCTTTCTGTGCTCTGTGCTGTGCTGTGCTGTGCTGTGCATTGCTCTCGAGCGGTTAACCCTGCAGTCCTCGCGATGGACAGACCATGAGTTGGTCCACCCCCATCTAGAGGGAGCGGGAATGCCCTTGCGAGATCCAGTTGATCAGTGCCTAGATGGCTGGCCTGCCTCGTCTTCGCTCCGAGAGACGCAACCATGGTCAGATAATGGCCCCGCGCGTCCCCGTCCATCAAACAAGACTCAGCCTCTTCTGCTCGGCCGAGTCCCACAGGGGACAGGACAGAGGCGGTAATATGGTGCTTCGAGATCATGATGCCCAGGGCCATATCATGCAACAAAGGCGGTGATGGCGTCCCAAAGGGCAATTCAAAACGTCGCGGCATGCATGGCATGGCAGCAGTCCCCAGAGCAAGGAGCGGCAGTGACCGAGCCCACCACCATGCCAATCAATGGGATGCTATGCCCGATCTCACCATGCTTAAACTCCAAAAAAGCACCGGGTGCCCTCCTCTGCCCTTGCCACACACGAGCGTTCCAGCGCTACGGATAGGGCAAATTGACATGGTCGACCGCCTTTGCGCTGGGGGACCGTCGAAGCGGTGGATGCGTGCCATGCAGCAGAATCGTGTGACATGCTGGCACCCCGGGGCAGGACGGGAGCTGGGCGATGCGATGTGATGCGCGGGGCGGCAGAAAAGGAGACTGGACGGGCCCAACACGTGTTTGCAGGGCGGTGATGAATGGGAAAACAGGCCATGGCCATGAGCCTTGTCATGGGCGTTGTGAAATGGCTTGTAATTGCACACAAGATTACCACCGCCCTGGGAATTGCCCATCCTTGTCCTCTGCCATCTGGCGTATCAGAGGACGAGGGAGACTCTGAGATCTCGGTTCCAAAGGGCTTAGCGTCATGGCTTCTTCTGGCAGGGCTCCATCCGAGCTCCATGCCACAGAGCCTCTGCTTGGCTGGGTTGGCTTGCGGGTTGCGGGTTGCCGTGGAGTTTGTTTTTTGTTCTAGAGATTCTGTCTCTGATTCTCGACAAGCCGAGCTCAACCGTTTCAGCCTCCTAGGTCGACGGCTCCCCGCCTAGCTTGATAGCTTGAATACCGTCGTAATTCTTGGAGATTCAGGAGGCTTGAGAGGCTGCCATTGTACTCGTCCAGAGTCACCCCCGGAAGTCGCCTCCCCCTGTCCCGCAGCCCCTAAGAAAGCTTCTAGCGGACGCTGTGGGCCACTTCCAGCGGCCATCCCTTCCGTTAGTTCCGCCCATCCCGGGTGACGGTGCCCTCTCCAACTGGCCGTGTTTGGAGCTGGCGCCCGCCCTGGCTCCCCCTAGCCCCCTTGTGCGTCACCCTCCCACTCTTATCCTTGGGCTTGGGACTGGACGTCGAGAAGCGTGGTACGTACCTAATGACATTTGCTTGTTTGCACACGGCACCCGGTAGTGGTGGGTGGTGTGTGAACGACCCCCCCCAAAACCACACCCCAACAGAGAACCGCTTGTGACGGGGTTAGACCTATGCCTATACCTACCTATACCTACAAACATCACCCTCCCGCCGCTTCCTTTTGTTTCTCTATTTTGTTCGTCTCCTTGTCCCTGTTCTTGTCTGTTTCCTCGAGCTTGCCTTGAACCATATTCATCCCTATAGTACCTAGTTAATCATCGATTGGGCTTCTTTTACTTCCCCTCACCTTCGCCCACCTCCACGACCGACACCGACACCGATACCGAGACGCTGCCCGCCAACGCACATACACCTAACCGAGCCCGCACGAACTGTACCTATTATATCTTGGACATTCTTCGATACGATAATTTTGGTTTTGCATTCGAGTTCTTTTCAACGGCTGCCGATTTCTCTCCTCGATTATATCGTCACTGCCCACCATTGCGGCGACGACGACTGCTGCGCAGGCTTGAATCAGCTGCTGTGTGCTTTGCGACTCTCGGCCGTCGTATTCGTCCTCGCTTTCGCAGATGCTCGATGCCTTTGCGCCTCGCGACTAAGCACATGCTTGCTCTGCCCGCTCCTCACTGCTAAGAATTATGTGGCGGCGGACATATCTCACTCTGGTTCTCATCAGGCTGTGGTTTGCATTGTCACCCAGCTATCTACACCCCGACGAGAACTTCCAAGGCCCTGAGGTCATCGCTGGTATGTTTTCGGCTTCTGCCTTGTTGCGCTTCCTTGCCGTCGCGTCGCACAAGCCAGGTTTACCGCCGCTGTCAGCTTTGATATACAGCTGAATGTGCTCGCCGACTGCGTCCCGTCTCTGCAAGTAAGAGAGCCCCACGCTAACCACTGCGTTGCCATCAACAGGACAGATCTTTAGTTACCCTGTGCGCCATACCTGGGAATTTACGAGCGAGAATCCGATCCGAAGCGTCTTTCCATTATGGCCCGTCTACGGTCTCCCGATGCTCCTCCTGCGGTGGCTATGGATCGGTAATGGACAGGACGGCGAGATACCCCCAATTGCCGTTTTCTGGACCCTGCGCGTCCTCATGTTCTTGATCAGCTTCGTGCTCGAGGACTGGGCGCTACACGAATTGATCCAGTCACCGAGGCATCGCCGGGTCGCTGTTCTCCTGGTTGCCTCGTCCTACGTGACGTGGACCTACCAGACACACACGTTTTCCAACTCTATTGAAACATTGGTAGTCGCGTGGAGTCTGGTCTTGATCCAGCGACTCGCTGATCCACGGGTTCGTCTCTTTTTTTCGCACGTCGCCGCTAAATGGACAAATCAGCTGACAAGATATCAACGTGCAGCAACGGTCATGCGTCCTATCCGCCACTGTTCTTGGAATAGTAGGTGTATTTGGCGTCTTCAACCGAATTACCTTTCCAGCCTTTCTTTTTATTCCCGGGTTTCGCCTGATTCCCGTCTTCTGGAAGAGGTCAGACATCCCACCTGCGCTTGGCGCGGAAGAGCCCGAGCTAACATGGATGCTAACCTATTCACAGGCCTGGATCTCTTGTGTGCTTGATTTTGGCTGCAGCCGTGACGACAGTGATTGCTATCGGGTTGGATACTGCATTCTATCTGCCTAGCCCTATCACCTGGACAGACTTGATCCACAAGCCTGTAATCACACCCCTCAACAACTTCAAGTACAACTCGGCCACCGAGAATCTAGCCCAGCATGGCCTTCACCCGTGGTACCAGCATTCGGTCGCAAACCTGCCTTTGCTGCTGGGTCCAGCTGCGGCACTTTTGATCTTCAAGCCAGCCTTTTCCCTCCGGCTCTACTCGGCTATTTCTGGACTAGTTGTTCTTTCGGCTTTCCAGCATCAAGAGGCGAGGTTCTTATTGCCGACAGTGCCGCTGTTCCTATCATCGATCCACATGCCCCGGAACCAGACGCTGTTTCGGCTATGGACATCGGCATGGATCATTTTTAACCTGTTCCTCGGGCTGCTGATGGGCATCTATCACCAGGGAGGGGTGGTACCGGGGCAGGTCTTTTTGAGCCAGCAACCAGACGCGACCCAGGCGATCTGGTGGAAGACTTATACCCCACCAGTCTGGCTTCTTAACGGGAAGAACGAGGTCTTGACGACACGAGACGTCATGGGCCTCAAGGGTGACTTGCTTCTCGAGCAACTAACCCAGCTCGCGACTTGCGATACCCCGGCCGACAGACGGAACCAGGAGTATCTGAAAGAGAAGAACGGCACGTACCTGATGGCCCCGGCCTCAGCGACGTGGTTAGACCCGTACCTCCCCAACAAGGGGCTGGAGGGGCTACGATTTAGGGAGGTTTGGCGTTACCGGCAGCACTTGAATCTGGATGATTTGGACTTTGAGGACGATGGCGTTTGGGGCACTCTGGCTAGAGTGATTGGGCGACGGGGTCTCGTCGCTTGGAGAGTGACGAAAAGCTGCCCGTAACTGATGAAAGAAAGGGGTGGCGTATATCTTTTTTCTAGCTTTATGACTCGAGTTAGACACTGTTAATGACCATGTAAAACTACTTTGCTTCTTGGGGCGGCCCATGAACCCATTCATCTTCCCGTTGCTTTTTTTCCTCATGAGGATGGTCAGGCTGATTTACTTGGTGAAATTATCATCAAGGCTTCATTTCCCCCACCAGCCAGCCTCATGCCCAGGACCCCTTGCTCTCCCCGCAATTAATGACCCGAAGACTCGTCCGCCACCAGGAGAATCGAGTCACTGGCGTCATCCGGCGAGCCTTGTGGGGGTCATGGAAACTAGGCAATTTCCAAATGTCTTCGATGGTCTTCGAAACACTTGCGGGGCTCGCGATGCATAATTCACAAGGTGTTGATTGCATTGAAGACCAGGGTGTTGAATAACATTAACAGCAAGGCCAAGACTCATGGGTACTTAACATTACACCGAGATAGTCACACCACATAGACAGCACTGTTGAGAGGAAGCATCATCACGTTACATCACAGCGAGAGAGCATGAATTGTCCCAAATGTCTTCAATTTTTCCGCCATCCTAGTCTAAGCAGCATTGCCCACGTCTCAGCGGACACGATATTGTTAGGCCATCTCAGGCAGAGACCAAATGAAGCACACTTAGTACAGGCGCTTGGGAGGAGACATGGTAGCCTTGATGGTAAGGCTACCGACGTTCTGCCAGCCCTTCTTCAGGAGAGAGACGAGGTAGTTGATGGCGAGCATGATGTTGCCAACGAGCTGCTCCTGGGTCATCTCGACGTTGCCGACGGCGACACCCATGCACAGAACCTTCTTGAGCTGGAACTTGATGGTGGACTTGACCTCGTTGATCTTGCCAGTGAGGTCGTCGGAGTGGGAGACGGGGGTGGGGAACTTGCCGGCCTTGGACAGACCGGGGCCGAGGAGACGAGGAATCATCTTGATGAGGGCCTCGGAAGCGACGAAGGCGTCGTACTTGCGGGCGAGCTTCTTGATGAGCTTCTTGTTCTTGTTCAGCTTCTTCAAGTCATCGGCGGACATGGCATCGACACCACCGTGCTTGGCACGGTCGATATCGTGCTGGTCACCAAGAATGCTAGAGGTATTGGTCAGCCTCTTGTATTTCTCCGCTCAGGTATTCTCCATTTTCTTACCAGACAGCCATGTTGGGGCGGGGGATGGAAGGCAGCTTGATGGTACCAGAGAAACGCTTGTCACGCTGGGGGTCATAGTTCTTCAGGCCGATCTGGAGCTCGACGGTCTCGAGGAAGTTGCGCTTCTTGGTCTCGTTGGAGTACTCCAAGAGCTCGGAGACTTGCGTCCGGACATTAGCTGCGTGGTGGTTAGCACATGTCAAGAAGTAACAGAGGATAGCGCAGTCGCGCCCAGGATGCCGTACCGACTGTGATCTTCGACATTTTGACAGTCTCCCAATAGATGGTCTTTACAATCTAATGGTGGTCAGGGCGAGTCGTGGTTGAGGGGGGATCTAAGAAATCTTTTGGGGCGGTTGAGATTTTGAGAAATCGAAAATCAGCACTTGTGGGACTTTGGTGGGGTCTTGAAGGGCAAAATTTCCTCACGGGATCTGGCACGTGATGTGGGTCCCCATTCGCTCTTGGCCGCATGAGTCGCAAAAGCCTATCGGCGAGGGAGTCAACTTTTGCGGCGACGGCTTCAGGTGAATTTGGGGCATTGGAGCTGGTATTCCGTGTGAGTCATCTCTGTCTTGAAACTAAAAAGCAGAGTTTACGAGACTCTCACCATCTTTCTGCCCCAGAATCCACCACCGCCAGGATGAAGGATACGGCGCAGCAAGTTGACGACTTAATCGCCAACTCCAACCATATCTCAAAATGGGTCGAGGAGCAGCCAAGTGAGAGCCAGGCAAGGTGCGCAATTCTTCCAAGATGATCTCTTTTTATGTATCTATGTATCCTAAGAAAAAATTTCTGTAGTTGGGCCCGATCAATCTTTGTGAGACTTCTCGAGGGCGCCTCGCAGCCCAGGGGGGCTTCAGGCAACTCGTGCGTAAAACTCTGCGGCTTCGTGGAGCAGTCGTCAAAGTCTCGGTCCCAGGATCTCAGGCTTTGGGCCTTTTCCAGGGATGTTACTATCCAGCTGTTCGATTTCTATGTCGAGTGGAACGAGTCGGACAACCACCGTTCGATGAAGCTCGTTCTCGACCTGATTCCCCAGCTCATCAGGAGAAACCCGGACGAGGGAGTAGGCCAGGCAACGAAATCTGCTATTCTTGACAATCTTGTGTCGATCGTGACAGGCAAGTCGACGAAGCCTCTAGCCAAGTCTGCCATCAAAGCCCTGGATCACCTCGTAACGAAGAACATTGTCACCCTCGAGGAGATTCGATCCAGCTATGTCACCCTGCAGCAAAAGGACAACTCCGTTGCTACTCTCGCAGTATGGAAATCATTCATCTTCGAGTTGTTCCACTGGATGACACTTCACTTTGTGTGTCCAACAGCTGGGAGATTCATCGTCTGCATATACCGCGGCTTGAGACGACGAGACCAAGAGACACCAATCGAGTTGACCGTGGAGACGTGGCATAAGTGGCTTCTAGAGGCTGTGAACAAAGAGCCCTCGATCCTCGAGTCTATCAAGAACTACATCTTTCTACCCCTGTTCAAGGCAGACAAGGTCGAGGCCTTGAACTTCTTGAAGAGAATGAATGAGCACGAGGCAGTTTCTGCTGGTGCTGAGATAGATCTGAATCTCCCGGCACTGCTCCAATTGGCGGCTCTGGAGATCGGAAAGAAGGTCGGCTTGGTGGAAGAGCCTGGTAAGTTGGCATACCCCTTATTTTGATACTTGCTAACAGTAGCAGCACTGGGCGATGACAAGACGAGCGATGGCGAGTCATCAATCGTACTCGACGAAAAGGTTTTAGAAAGTGTGCTGGCCCATCCTTCACACGAAGTTCGATCTCTTGCCCTTTCTCTACTCGTCAGTTCTCCATCGACCACAAGGCCATACTCGTCCACCGCCTTGGACTTGCTACGCAAGCACTTGGCAACTTATTTCGCAGACTCGGACGCAAAGTTTCGAAATGAGGTGGCCGGCAAGGTACGAGACATGTTCAAGAGAGTACGAGGGGCCATCTTTGTGCTCAAGAAGAGCATACCTCGAGCGGCCGCCCGAGACCAAAAGGGGCAGCCTGGGCAGACAGAGGTGTCAAAGCCCATCCTCTACCGAACCAACTTGATCTCGCTGCCGGAAGCCCAGCTGGTTGACTGCCTGGACTATCATCAAAAGTTCCTGTTCTGGTACATCGGCTTCTTGTGCAGTGAGTTGACTCCGACGGCCTCTTATCAACGACACATCGCTTCACTGAAGGCGGTGACATTTATCCTTCGAATGGAGGGCGAAACTTCAAAGACGTGGGAAACTGTCGATGATCAGGAGCTTTTCTTTGATCTGTTCAACGGTCGTTGGCTTCGTGCGTTGTCTGATCTGATCATGGACCCCTTTGACGACATTCGAGATCACTCGGCCACGGTGCTCAAGAGAATATTTTCCGATGAGCGGTACAGAAACTTCCACCTTATGGCTTCAGACGGCAAGGTGAATCCTGCTGAGGAACTCGCAGAGCTCCTTAGAAGGTCTGATGAGCTCGCACGCCGGACGGCGAGAGCAGATCACTCAGATGGTGTTGCCAGGGTTTGCCAATTACTCTACCGATTCTCTCAGGATGAGCAACAGCGACTTGATCTTCTTTCGAAGCTTGTTGGTGGTGTTCAGGAAAAGTTGACGGTGGCGGAGAAGGACCTTGGTCGGGCGGTTCTGGACGCTCCCCTCCATGGTGACTTTGCCTCTCTCTGCTACACATGGCAGGTGGTCTCTGAGCTCCAATTCTCCGAGACCGAGCTACAGGCTGTTCAAGGCCTGCAGGATTCTCTAGTGACTTGCTGCGAGCGGGTCTGGGCGGCCGTCCGGGATATTCTCTGCGATGACTCCCCAGAGGGCCATCTTCCCCAGGAACTCGAGGAGGTAGACGGACTTGACACAAAGGACGTCCTGAGCTACAGCTTCCGATCAGTTCATGAAGCAAGGTACATCATTGAACTCTCACATCTCGATCGTCTCAGCTAACACAGAAGCAGCAACCTTATGCGGACCCTGATTGTCCCTATTAAACAGCGATCCCGTGAGGGCAAGATATTCCCATCGAGGGAAGTCTACGAAAGGATAGGAAACCTGTCCTTTACCCAACTGGCTAGCCTTAGACATCGTGGTGCTTTCGCTACCGTCGCCTTAACCTTCTCAACCTGCTGCCAACTGGTCAAGCATCTCAGCCAGGGAGATTCCGGCGCTGAAGGTCCGGATCTGCTAGAAACATGGTATAATGTAAGTCGAACCCCCATTTCAGCTTATCTTATTGCAGTTCCTACAAAAGGGCCCGGCTGCTTCCGTTGGTGGATTCGATTTTGTTCAGGGGCTAACCCCTATTTAGGGCACCCTGGATGCCATCTACGCCCAGGTATCAACAACTCGACGATCCGCTGGAATTCCCTCCATGATGACAGGCGTACTCTCTGCCAACGCAGCCAACCCCTCGTTTGAGCAGGTTATGGCCAAGCTGATGGAGATTGCAAGTCAGGAGGCCCGCGCCGCCGAGACGGACGGCTCTAACCTGCCCCAGGTGCACGCCTACAACTGCCTGAAGGAGATCTTCAAGAGCTCGTACCTGACGGCCATGGGGAATAAGTCCGAGAAGTTCCTGACGCAGTGTCTCGAGCTAGCGGCGAATGGGCTCAAGTCGGAGCTCTGGGCGATCCGCAACTGTGGTCTTATCCTGCTCCGAAGTCTCATTGACTGTTTGTTTGGATCCCACCAGAGCAAGGCTACGATGGAGGCTGGCTGGGACGGGAAGGCCAACCGCATCCCATATCATCGCTATCCCTCACTGCCAAAGGTTCTCCTGAATCTCCTCAAGTCGGGCCACCAGATGATGGCGGCTACAGCTGCAAGCTCAGCGGCAGCCGAGTCTGTCTTCCCCGCACTCGACATCATTCGGAGAGCTGGACCCCCTGAGCTTCTCCGTGAGGAGCTTCAAGTGCACATCGCCAAGTATCTGGCCAGCCCGGTCTGGCATGTGCGGGAGATTGCAGCCCGAACTCTTTGCTCGTGTCTCTTGCACGATCTCTGGCTGGACACTATCATCAGTCTGGCGGCAGAATCTGTTCGTTCACCGATTGGGAACCTTCAGAACCATGTTCATGGTGTCCTATTGGCTTTGAAGTACATTATTGACAGACTTAGTGAGGTCATGCCTGAGCAGCTACAACGTAAGATCTACATACTTGCTAAACGAGACCAGCTGCTTACAGACTTCCCAGGTGATACTCCAAAGCTCTCGGGCTTCCTCATCGAGTACTGGCGCGAAATTCAGTCCCTCGACTCTCCGGAAATTCCCGCGGCTTATCTCGAGGTGGTGAACCTCGTCCGGGTCCTCCCCAGACCAAAAGGTGTCGCTCCCCTCGGGTTCGAGTATCCAGAGGATAATGTCCGAGAGAGCGCTCTTCTCAGAGCTCAGCGTGTTATCCACGAGGTGCACTCCATCGCCGAGTCCAACGATTCGATTGAGAACCTCAACACTCTCCTGCTGAGCAAGACTTTGGGCGTCAACACCATCGTCGCTGGTCTCGAGGCGATCCCCAAGTTATGGAGTGCCTCGAAGTTGTCAGAGAGCAAAGTGAACGAGTTCTGCAACCTCTACCGAGACGTGTGCCTCAAGATCGGCCCTGCAGAGCCTAGAGTCATTGCACTGCAGAACCTGACAGACATCTTGGATCAGCTGCTCAAAACCAAGAACGTTGGAGCTGTCTCTCCGACTCTACTCTCCCAGATCTGGAGCAGCTTGCCATTGAGTTTATTGAACCCAGCCCTCGCCAACGCCGTGATAAGAGTCAGCGGCTGCATCTCGGCCATTCTGAGAAAGTCACAGGCTATATCTGCGGCTGGTCTTCAGAATTGGGGACACATGATGGCTGACGCTGGCCTGGATGACAAGGTTTATAACACTCATTTTCCGTCAATGCAACTGATGGCTGACACTTTTACTCAGGACTTTGATACTCGTCTAGCCGCGGCAGAATCTCTCTGCTCATTCTTCGTGGGTATTGAGGATGAGCAAGACTGGGCACGCGAGGAGCATCTCCCAGCCCTTCTCGCCCTGTACGACTCACTCAACGATGACGATGACGACGTCCGAGACGTTGGCTCCGCCGCCGTAAAGAGTATTCTCGGTCAGGCTCTCGTCCCCATCGAAGCCTCCAATCGACTCCTCTCGTGGCTCTCTCAACGTTTCGGCAATGACTCAACCTTCCGACAAGTTGTTGTCCGTCGAATCATGGACGACACCCGATTCCCATCTCCGGAGAGTCGCACGACGTCCGTGAGCGACCAGCTGCAAAACGCCATGAAGTTTGATGACTCGCTCTTCGTCATCGAGGAGCAAAACCTTTTCGTCGATGAAGTCAGGGAGGCACAGCGCTGGGTCTCTATCTACGATAGCCTGAGTTGGGAGGCCAAGGATCCCGCTCTTGAAGTGTTGGCTGAGTGGTCAGGAGATGGCGTTGACGAGCTGCGTCGTCTCGTAGGTGAGGAGGACGGCCCCCTTGGATACGGTTCCAAGCCAGAAGTCTTTGCAATCCTCTCGCGCGTTGTCTACGCCTCTATCTCCCTGGCAAAGGAGAGGCGTCACCCTCATGGTAGACTACTTGAGGGCCTTGACAAATTTGGCAGTGAACGACGACAAGGACAGGGGCACATGTCAGGTCTTTTACTACAACCCCTGGAAAAGACTATAGATCTGTAAGAAATAGAAGCAGTAAAAAGGAACAAGAAAGAAAAATAAAACAAGTCGTGAATTCATGTTATCTTGCTTCACAATGATCCCGCCTATCCACAACGCCTCGCAGTAAAACCCATCTGGCCGTTACGCTATAGTGTACATTCAAGTGTTGCCTCGTCTTTCTCCGACTCCTTCTAAGATGTCTCGATGCCCGTTCCGGCTCTCTTGAGACTCTTGAGCGACGCCGTAGAGTCAGACCTGTCCACCAGCCCCATCTTACCCAACTTGCGGACCAGCATCGTGTTCTGAGCTTGCAGTTCGCCGACTTGGCCCTCAAGAAGCGAGATCTGACGACGTGCAAGATCTCGTTCGGCGCGGACTCGCTCCAGCTCGAGAGAGAGGTTGTTCTTCTCCTCGCGCTCTAGGGCTTTACGTCGACGTTCCTCAGCTTTACGTTGCTCCGCCTCGCGCTTCTCCTCGAGCTTCTTGATCTCGCGGCGATACTTCTCCTCTTGCTTAGCCACCTCCTTTTCGTGCTTCTCTCGCATCTTAGCCAGTGTAGCGGCGTCTTTCTCTTTCTCGCCTTGAAGCTTGCTCTGACGACGCTCCTGGAGACGGGCAACCTTCTCGTCTAGCTTCTTTCTCCGCTGCTCAAGCTTCTTAAGCTCCTTATCACCCTGTGTTTGTGGTGGATTCGAACGGGATGTCTCGGATTGGGACTCGGTGATGCTTCCGGGGGACTTATTCTCTGCAGTTATACTCCTCTCTAGGGCAGATGCAAAGCTTCGAATGGAGGAAGTGTCACTTTCATCTTCGTGTTGCTCCTCCTCGATAGGATGAGCTTCAGTAGTGCTGTCATCTGTAGAAGCAAGATCCGATCCGGTTCCCCATGTCTTGAGCAGTCCGGTAGGGAGATATGAGCTCGCAGCGCCGATAGCACCAGCTAACATGCCGTAGAGTCCATTACTACTAGGCATCATGTCATCTTGGCTCGGATGCTCATCAATAGGGTCAACATTGGCCGTAGGAATGTTTGGAATAATTGCTGACTTTTCCTTGTCCAACACAGGCAGCTCGGTCTCGTTTGATGGTTCGACAACCGCGTTGGGATCTGGAAAGCCTTGCATCGCCTTGGCTGTAACCCATTTCAGGAACTTGCCAGCATCACCGACGATGCCAGGCGGAGTTCCCTTTTCGATGAGGAAACGTGGTACGCTGCCACCGGGATCGCTTCGAGTCACCATGAGCCATTCAACAGCTGTAGGGAAATCGTCGATGGGTGCTGAACCATGGCCTTCGCTACCAGGCTTTGGGCTCGGCCTCCTGGGCTCGTCTCGATTCAATAGGTCTGCTGACGACAAAGATCTCCTGGAAGCAAAGTTGTCAATGGGAACCTCGCGGATAACCTCAACCGATTCGTAGTAGCCACGGATAATGCCCTGACGGGGTGGTGATTCTGGATGATCGCAAGGCTTGGATACAATCATAAACTGTCTCAGCGGCCGAGAACCATCAGCGAGCTTAACGGAGGTCTCGGATGTTAAGAGCAGAGTAACAAAGTCTCGCGGAGCGGTCGGGCCCGGAAACTGGGCAGAAAGTTGGAAGACTGTTGACAGCTATAAGTCAGCATCACGTTGTCCGAGTGGGTGGATCACGACTTACCCTGCAGTCTACAAGTATCATCGATGTTCTTGTCTTCGACACGTTTATCGGCCCCGATGCCACGGGTGTTTCCGCTTCCTGGCGATCCCTGTATCTTCATCGTCTCGGCAAACTCGACAGAGAGGCCCGTCTTCCAGTCGTCAAAAGACAGGCCCTCGTGAACACTTCGTCGCGCAAACCAAGCCCCACGCCCATCTTTAGCAGCCAGCTTGTAGACATTAATACCCAGAGGATTCTCCTTGGCGTTGACTTTCACTTCTTTCCACTCCTTTCTCAGGTCCTGAGCTTGGCTGATCGCCGAAGCCTTCTGTCGTTGCGATAGCGCTCGTTGGATATCGGGACCCGAGGCGGCCGATTCGGTCTTTGAGCGCGCCCGCCCTCCGCCACTTGGGGCAGCTCTTGTAGCTGGAGCTGGGATCGATTCGATAACGGTTTGCGTTTCAGAAAATATGTCGTCGAGGAAGTCTTTGAGGTCGTCTTGGGGCACCTGGTCCCAGTCGACAGGGCCCATGGCCGCGAGCGGTTCATGATGGCTCGCCATAGTGGTGTGTTAATGAGTTGTAGGAAGTTTCGGTACGAGCTCGCTTGCAAGGAATAAGAGAAAAAAAAAAAAAGCCAATTACAAAGAAACAAGCAAGGAAAATCGTGTTCGTGAAAAAAAAGTCGATACGTCACTGACAATCCAGGGAAGAAAGAGGTGTTATAGGCCAAGAAGAGGAGAAAGCGGATGACCAAGCCAGAAGAAGAAGCAGGATTAAAGGTCTTTGGAGGTGATGAGCCATGATCGGCAGCCGTGGAAGCCGGAGGGGCACCTTCACTGACGTCAGCCACTTACCTACCGCTAACCTAATCCACTTGAAAACCCGTAGGGCGAGCTCGTTCTTTGGTCGTTCTCGCTCTTTGCTAGCGCCTTAATTAGCGCCCGAGACGCGAGTGGGGCATGGGGGGCTCGCTCTCCGGACAGGGCGCCCCACTCCGGAATACGCGGACCTACAAAATACGAAAACTGCTCCGTATCCGCCGGGACCGGTCTTCTGGAAACCTCCTCTGACAAATACGGACTTGCAACGTATAAATAGACAACACTCGGATAACCCCTATTCGCATTCGGACCCTTCCATGTTTCACAAATAAGCTTGAATTAATACAATTGCTTGCACAAATAAAATCCGCCGGCCAAGGACGGGCTGGAGTCTTATTATCCCTTCACTGCTCGCTTCTTGTACACCTCTGATCCAACACAACATGCCTTCAATATGCTAAAGCTTTACTCCTCCCAATTACTCCTGAAACGACTCCGATCCATGCTACAATGTTGACAACCTTCGCTCCCGCATCACAACCTGGTAATCTTTCCTACAGCTTCCGCAATAGCTGTCACGCCATTGCTCAAGTGCTTGTCTTCGCTTCGCCGTTGTCTGCTCCATCACCTTCTGTGATTCCTTATCCTTTCCAGACTCTGCACTCCTCTTCTGCGTGTGGAGCATAATATCTAGCTCATCGCATAACGACTTTTCATCCACCAGCCAGTTCTCCCACTCCGACTGGAGCATCTCCCGCTCAATGCTGTTGACAACTCGCATCGCCACCAACAAATCATGACGGTACGAACCTAGCCGCTGTCGTGATCGTCGTAGTCGACGTGCTGTGGCTCGGCTCGTGGCTGTTGACAGACTGGCTCCGGCATCCTCCCATGGCGTGTCCATATCCGTGGTATCCAGTAGGTCCTTGAACGTAGTAAAGCATGTGCTGTTCTCCGGGAATGATAATGTCTGGCCGGTCCTTGACGCCTCATCCAAATCGGCAATGTAGATAGCCTTGCTCATCATCAGATTTGGCCGGATTCCAATCCGTTGCATGAACCCGGCTGCCCTCCGCTCACCCCACCAAGTTGTCACCTCGCTCGATGTCAGAAGCACATTGGTAAGAGTGCTGAATCCAAGCAGAGCGAGGATGATCCACTGAGCCGTGATAATATTAAACGCCTTGCGCAGAACCGCAATCGCACCCATGATGACCGATGATACTGCGCTCTCTCCCAGAGATCGGACTGTTTCGAATAACATGGTGGTCAACGTTCGTGGTTTGATGACCTGCTTCTTAGCCGAGTCTGTCGCACCGGGCCTGAAGACCACCACCTCCGTCTGTTGGCCGATCTGGCCATACACTTGGATTGCTCTGTTCGTCCGGCTTCGAGGTCCGAGTTTGCGGACTTGGTCAGTGGCAACTTCAGCGAGCTCTTCAGCATCGCTTGCGGCATCGTGAAGCGCTTGACGCTCTACCAGATTCTTTGACAGAGCCGGAAGCTTGGACCAGTCGATCTTGGTATAGATGGCAAGCTTGCACTTGGACTTGGCCACATGGGTGATGACGATCTTGGTGATAACCTTGAACCAGCTCGAGTGAGGCAGATGCCACGCTGTCTTGACGTGTGTCACCACGTACGTAACATGGTCACTGAAGACGTCAATGATCTGATAGTCGTTGACTTCGGCCTCCTTTGATCGGCCCAGGACATCCTTGTAGTCGACCTTGAACTGGAAGTCCCGTCTCATCCTTCCCTGGTCAACCAGCACCCATGGGCCCTGGGCAATCTGCTGAGCACGTCGCTCAAAGTAAAGCTTTGGGAACACAAAGCTCTTGTCGCCAAACAGCACATGGAAACATGACTTTGCGCTGATCTCAAAGTTGCGCTCGGCTGCCATCTCCTTCATACCTTCTGGCTCGTAAATAACTGGTCGAACAGGTAGGTGAAGCTTGTGTATCTGCCTGGCTCTTGATTTTGAGGCTCGCAAATGGGGACTGAAGTCGTTTCGCCTATTCACCGGTCTTCCTAACGAGGTTCCATCGTCCATTGGTGTGTTGGCTGAAACTTCTTCCCAGCTCTCAACACTGGGGCTCGGTCGATCAAACTCCTCCTTCTCAAGATTGATCAATGCAGTAATGATTTCTTCGACGTCCATGGGTTCCTCGGCCTGAAGATCATCGACCAATAGGTTCAGGCGGGTGTGGAGAAGACCCAGCTCTTCCAAGAAAACCTTGATGGTGATCCTAGTGTATCCAGTATCGTTGGAATCGTCGCCCAAATGCAAGAAGATGAAATCGCAGTCCTTTCCTGGAGCAGCTGTCACCTCGGCTATGATATCGAGGCTGATGCTGTAGGCCGTGACGAGGCCTATTTGCTGTCCGTAAAAGTACATGTTGTCAGGCGTGACATAGATGCGGCCATCACCCGCCATATCTGGCTTGCCAGGTCCGCGCTCGGGTGAGCCAGTCCAAGCTGCTCGGAAGACGAGCACAAGCTTCTCTTCCAAAGGCGCATCTGGGAACAACAAACGGAACTGCGCATGCTGTGCCCTCAGCTCAGGGGGGTAATTGCGCGGGAACAGCTCACCGCCCTGTTTCCGCGAGATGCCCTTGCCAAGACTAGCTTGTGAACTTCCGGGAACCACAACTCCGATAGGGTCGTCTTCATCAAGCCTAGGCAGAACGGGTTGGGTCGGCGTGTTCATGGCACCCCAGAGACTAGTTCCCCAGTAATTGGCAATGACAGAAGCCGGGAGCTTCCTATTGCTCCCCACAGGACGTCGCTCTCCTGCAGCCAATACGGCAATGCGACTTAGGCCCGTCATGGATGGAGGCTTGGCTAAAGTAGCTGGAGCCAGAGAGCCGGATTGGGTGTCGACAGATGGCAGCATACTAGGCGTTTGTCTGAAGGTAGAAGAGCCTGATAGAGTATTTGGGTATGGTAGAAAAGTGTGACTGGTGGACATGGAAAGTCCGGGAGATCCTGCGCCGCTTCCCTGGGCGGCCTCAGAACCTGCTTGACTACCAAATGTGGCCTTGCGGTGAAGATCAAGCTTTTGGATGATCCTGGCTGCGTGCTCACGGCCACTTTCACCCTCCTCTCGAGCCAAGTCTCTTCCCAGGGCAGTGATAGATCGGCGAGACAAGCTGCCATTAACGTCGAAGCTCTGTCTCGTGCTGAGGTTACCATCTGTCCCAGGAACTGGCAGCGTACTTGTTCGCTCGAATCCGCTCCCGGACTCGTCGTAGATGCCAATTTGTGCATCAAGTGTTTTGGCCGAGAATTCTGGGATGCTTGGTGGTGAGATGGAAAAGGCGGGATCAACAGCACCGGGGAGGGTAGCGTTGTTTCTGTTCATGCTTGTCTCAAAGGCGTTCTTTTTGGTAACCTCGAAAACCTCCAGCCACTCGGTAAGTTCACCTTGTGTCTCAGCTTGAAGGAGTATCGTTTGGTTCTTTGTCTTGACCTCGAAGCAGAAACGTCGGTCCTCGGCCACCGCTGGCTTTGCGTTACAAAGCAAAACCCCAATCTCATCGCCCTGGAGGACTCCCAACGGACCTGGTATAAGCCAGCCAAAGATGCCGTCACGGCAGTAGTACCACCTCCTGATCCATGTATGTCTTGCTGGTTTGCCAGAGAGTGCGCGAAGGAACAGCCAGCCTTGCTTCTCCGAGATGACAGGGACACCCTCCTTGATGCGCAGGTTGACGGGACCGCGGGTGCCGAGGAAGGGGACAGTCGAGGTGCTATAGTCTTCAAGCTCGCGGGATGGCTTAAACCCCTGGAGCGCGCCCTCTGCAAGATCTCGCCTGGCCGCTTGTAGTTCACGTCTGAAAACCATCTCTGAAGCTCCCATCTCGTTCGACCAGCCCTGAATTCGGTCCATCTCTTGGTTCCACCGAGCGGCGTTGCCAACCGCCTCCCTAGTACGCTTCAGCTCCTTCCATCTCTCATTGCAGATCTTCACAAGGAGTTTGTCCATGCTAAAGCGCAGCTGGGGAGCAAGCTGGCAGTAGTCCATGGACGCCTTCAGGTATAGCTTTCGAGTCTCGAATACGGCAAAGGCGTCCTCGCGGAGAGCTGAAGGTTCTTTTGTCTTTGACTGACTGACGTAGCGGGCCAAAGTCGTGTCAAAGGTTCGCTGCGCCTGTTCCATAGCTCTCCTGCACTCCTTGAAGTTCCTCAGGTCGCCAACAATAAACTGCCGGATGGGGTCGACAACTGAGCTATCCATCTTCTTCATAGTGCTCAGCATCTGTATCCAGTATTCGCGCCAGCCATCTCCGACCCTCTTGAGGGCCAGAAAAGTATAGTCATTGTCAACAACACCGTCGGCGGCCGAGGGCATCATCTTGACGATGTAGGTATTCACTGTCTCTTCGAGGGCGAGGAAGTCGTGCACGAGCTTCGAGGTGGACTGGACGTAGCCGTTGAGCCATCGTTCGATGGCATCGACCTGCTCACCAAAGTTGGTGGCGGTTACTCGAAAGGTCGGGGAGTCGAGAGCGGCTTCGTTGAGGCCAACGGGGATGGCGCGGCCAGCTTGCATGGTCGCAGCGGCTGGTGTGCCCGGCGGATCGGGCATGATGAATGATGAATGATGTTCAGCGCCCGACTACAGCTTCAGTTGACACTGAGCCGTGGTCTTTATGGCGCGAAATAATATGGCGGTGGGAGATGGAATGATGCTGGTAAGATGGTGGTCGATAGGATAGGTCGAGCCCTTGTTGTTTCCCATGTTGACGTAGCACCCTTGTTCGTTCGTACCTTCCTCTCGCATTCGTAGAAGGCCCCCACATCAAAGTTACGGAGTTGGAAGGAAGGTGGTCTCAAGCCACAACTAGCGCCGCGGGAAACACCAAGACTCCAGGACTACCGACGTACGTACTACATTTTTCGCCTACGGACAATGAACGAACGGAATACGCGGAGCTTTTAATACCTACCCTTGAAGCTGCGGAGCTTCCCCTCGGATAAGTAATTTCGCTGCGGAAGCGCCCATCGAATGCGAGGGGAGGATTACGCAGCCATGGGAACGAGGGAAGCCCTCGGACACGTACAAACCTAAGCAACGCGTGAACGTGCAAACTACATCACTTTTAGGAACTTTTCAACAATGGCCATGCAAACGACTAGTATTTTGTTGATTCGACGCGTCGTAGCTGCTCGTGGCTAGGACCCGTCAAGAAATGACGAACAAGCCTGCAGCCAGCTCACGCCGATTCTACTCCATGACAACAGATCTTTCAAGCCATACAGAGCAACGCCCGTGACGGCCCTCGCGGATCCTCTAGTCGCCGTGACACCCCGATCCTTCGATTTTAACGCGTGGGCCTACCAGCAGTTAGACCTGACTTCTGGGATTGCAGATTTTGAGGGTTTATCTACCTCTATTCCCGCCGATCATAACTCAAGCCGTCATCATTGTGCGAAGCGGACTGGGTCGCGACACCTGACGGGGGTAATGGGGAGGCGCGAGACTGTCCCTCCCCATCAAGCGCTTCTGAGCGATTGACATCGGCGCGGCATCGGTCGACCTCTGCGCCTCGAGGCGCATGGCACTGTTGTCGTGCGTGGACGGTTGAACTTGAGTCGATCCCTCGCTGGTGACGAGGGGATCCGCTGGTCAATCTGCGCCAATGTTAGCACAAGGAATGTATCTCCGATAATCATGTGTCACTCACCGTCGTAGTACTCGTCGTCGTCGCTCAGGTCAGCTAGCTGCTCGAAGTTGACCTTGTAGCGGAGAAGGCCGCCAATGCCACCGAAGCCCTTGACGAACTGGTTGCCCTCGGTGGAACGGTCAGAAACAAATTCGAGCGTCGTACCAAAGTCCTTGTAGTGCTCAGCAATCCATTCCAGGAACGAATCCTGAGAGACAATGTCCATCTCCTGGCCAGTCTCCTTGTCGAGGAACTTGTCGCGGTTGGACTGCTCCTGCTGCTTGGTGGTGTGGACGATAATCTCGCTGCCGTTGCTGTCCTTGAGAACCCAGCGGGTGATCTCGAGGTTCTCAAAGACGATGAGAGTCTCGATAGCACCAAGCTCAAGAGCCTTCAGGGTGTCATCAATACCGTAGCAGACCTTGCCGGTGTCCTGGCTAATCTCCTCAAAGTACTTTCCAATGAGCTTCTTCTCCTGGATGAACTTGACGTTGCCGAGTGTCTCGGACGACAGCTCAATGGCCTGGTTGAAACCGTTCTCACCACCGTAGGAGACATCGACAACCTTGATGACCTTGGACTGCAGACGGTTGTCGAACATGTCGGAGGCGTTGAGGTCGTTCTTGAAATCGGCGGAACCAGCGAGAATGATACCAGCAACGTTGACCTTGTCGGCGGTGATGAAATTCTGAACAGCCAACTCGGCGACCTTCCGGACGTAGTTGTGACGCTTCTCCTCTCGCAGACGGGCGAAACGCAGGGCGGACTGACCACCACGGCCGTGCTTCTTGGGAAGATCGACAGAGAACTTGTGGACGACCTCACGGGTGTTTCCGCTCAGAGTACCAAAGAGGGCACCGTTACCGTCCATGATGATGAAGCCGAACTTCTGGTCGGACTCGAGCAGCTCGGCAAGAGCCTCGGTATGGAACTTGTTGTCGCATAGGTAGAGGGAGGTATTGATGGGCTTGAAGGGCTCGAAATCGATGTTGACCTTTCGCTCCTTGCCTTCGGAAGTCAAGATTTCACCACAGTAGACGACCAGGCCGTTCGGGGGGACCTTGTTGTACAGCTTGAGGCGCTGCTGGGTCGAGGTAATGGCGGACAGGACGGACTGTCGGTTGACACGGGACTTGATGTTGGAGGCGGTACCCTGAGGAGTCGTCAGTATGGTCACGATGGACTCGCAGAGAGCGGTAGAGTCGTACGTATTCTTCAGCCAACATCTTGGCTGCCCGAGAGACCTGATCCTTGGGAGCTGGAAGTAGGCATGTTAGTGCGCGGTTTCGGAAGCGGAGCAATGGAACGACTCACGGATGATGAGGGAAATCATGGAGGTTCCATTTCCTCTGGCGGCCTCGAGGTGCTTAATGAGCTTCTTGACCTTCCAGATCTCAATCTATCGCGGGATTACTCGTCAGTCGCGGTGGAAAACTTGGGGTCAAAGGGGGGTTAAATTGTTGATTCCTGGGAACGCGGGGCAAACAGAGAGCCTGCAAGGAGGGGCGACGGTGCTAGAGAAGTTCAAGTCGACTTACGTTCTTCTCGGCCTCGTTCGCCTGAGCGTCACTCATCTTGGCAGATGGGATCGAGGACTCTTTCTTAGCGAAGGTTCTTTTTGGCTTCTTCTCTTCTCAGCGAGTCTGGGGGACTCGTTCCTGTTTGTAGGCGTGATCTCTGGAGCCCGAAGATGCCAAAGCCAAAAAGTTGGATGTTAGTGCCAGATTTTTTCTCGTGCAACGGGCGATGACCTAGGCACCCGCACCGCCGCCCTGCACACACCGGAGCCCACTTTACCGGGTGTCTACTACTAAAAAATGTGGCCACTGACCTATGTTGCCTGTCTCTGACTCTCATTCTGCTACGCAATAGCAGGCAATTGCCCTGTGTGAATGACTTGCTGCCCGAGCGGGGCGTCGGAACCTCCGCACCGCCACAATGACGGAAAACGCTGACTCCAGCCCCGGGTCATCGCGTCCACTCCCCAGTCCAGTCCAGTCCACATTGTCTGCCGTTGGTTGCCTTGACTTCCATCCGTGAGACAAAGGATTGTTGACTCACCGACTGTTCATGTGAGCGCGTGCCAAAAATCCGGGGTCAGAGCTTGGTTGGAGGCAACTACCTCATCAGGATTCCATGTTCAAATCTACATACACCATGTCCAAAAAAAACGAGACCTACCACCTTCAACAACCTCTGACGACACTCAAAAAGAGCGGCGCGAAACCGGTGGTTGCCCTAGATCAACACTCGTTCCCCGGGAATCTCCCTGAGCTGGCAAGTCATCCATGGGATGTGCATTGACCCTGTCTCCGTTGCCTTTGTGTTCAACACTCTGTTGGTGAATCCTCACAATATCCACAAACAACTCCTTTAGGAAAAGGAGCAACAGCAAACCTATGGAAGCCAGAATTGGCCACGGAAAGTATAGCATGAACAGCACTATAGTTCCGACAAAGCAGTATGACAATGGCCAAGGAAAACATCGTTGCAACCTTTGCGTGCTTCATGCCAACATCAACAGGATGGGCTGGCCACTCAGAGGCGTGTACCAAAGACTGCTGTACTTGGTATTAGCTAACAAAGTCGGATTCTCCAAGATGTATCCTAAAGGGTCAACTTGCATCATGCCCTTCTTCCATTTCTAGGGTATTGTTCCTGTTTGGTGGCCTCAAGAGCCCAGAGGACGAATCGGTGCTTGTTCGAGGCCCGACTGTACTTGCACTCTCCAGGGTTAAAGAGTTCGACTCTGGAATTAAACACGGGTCTTGGCTGCTGCTTTGTCCATCATTGTCGTCTTCAAATGAAGCTCTCTCCGAGGACGTGTCAGGCTGGGAGAGGTTACCTTCTGTTGTGACTGGGGTTTCAACGATGAGGCTTAATTCTTGGATAGGTTTATTATCCGACGGGCCCTCGACAGTCACCTTTGGAGGTTTCTTGAAATCTAGGAAAGCAGAGAACGATGACGATTAGCGTCCATTACATAGTAACCTATATTTCGCCAGTAGGACCAGACTTACTGCCAACTTCCATCGCTGTCACTGCATAGACAATCAGCAAGAGCACTGGCATGATTTGGCCGAAACTAAATTCTGCAATCTCTGAACCAAGGCTAGAGAGGGCAACACACAACTCTCAGATAGTGGCAATGAACCACATGGTGGCCAATAGCACCTCCAAAAAGGCCGAGGCGTAGATTTCCGATAGCAAGGCCGGAGCGGTAATGTGAAACACTCTGAGGAAGTTTGGCTTCTGTTTCAAGATATCGTTGTCTCTTTCGTCCGCAGAATACGCTTCAGCTTGCTTCTTGAGCAGGTAAGCGTCAACGACTGCCCTCTTGTTTCCGCATGAGTAAAACAGGTATAGAGTCGACGTTGTGCTGAAGTCTGGTACATAATCCTCCCTGGGCGGTTTGATTGACCGAATGCCGTTCCAGTAGAGAAGGGAGGTGGCAAGAAAGGTGGCCAGGCATTCGGCCACAATGAACTTTGGGCGCTCTTCTTCGCTATAAAGCCCGCAGAAAAAGAATTCTTTCCTCTCGCACAAAAACGTGTAGGATGCCATGAAGTCGACGGCAAAGAGAAGCCCAAGAAACACTACCATGAGTACACAGCGCAAGCCGGCTTGGCGCTTGTGTTCCAGAAAGTGAAGCTTGAGCACCACCAAGGTGGAAAAGTGAACGGTCGAGGAGAGTCGAATAAGGATCGAGCCGATTTGGAAAGACATGACTGACAAGTGACAGATGCGTGCATACATGGTGATGGCATAAGCAATGCCAGTCAGAAGTATCTGGTCACTCAAGGTGAGAAGAAACACCTGATAGGCGAGGTTGTCCGGCCTCTCCTTTGGGGCTTTCCTGACTTTCGCTGAGAGCCCCGACAAGAGCTTCTTATCGAGCCACCCATACTGATAGTCCGGGATGGCGCCCCTAACGACAGCAGCAATAGAGACAAAAAGCGCAAGAGCTGCTGTCACGGCGAATGCTATGATGATCTGGGAGAAATAGTTAGGTCATGAGAGCTGCACTTTGACTTGGGAAGTGAGGCCTCACCCCTATACCGTACATATCAGGATCAAGCCATTCCTCTGGACTCTCCGAGCAAGATAGATCAGGACAGGTCCCCATGTTCAAGTAGGACGAATCAAGCAAGATAATCAGATATCAACTGAAGTTCAAGGATAAATTGACAGCTGGGGAAAAAGGACAGGAGGATGGTTTGAGTTGTTTAGTCCCTTTCCACGGGGATGCAGCCGTGTTTAAATCTTCGAGCCGAGTTCTCCATCCCGTCTGCAGTGTAACCCATCCCCGACTTACAAGGCGGCAACGTGTAGGTTGCTCACCTATCGGCGATGTTGATGCCAGAGCCTGGTTCGCCAAGCCCCTGAAGAGCTGAAGAGCTGAAGAGCTGAAGAGATAATTCTGTACCAGAAGAGGTCCCCCGTCCTCTCCCACTCTAGGGGACCTCGGACTTGCTTCATCCCAGAGCCGCTCAGTTCGAACCCCCCTTAGCAGTCACCATTTTTGCCTTGTACTTGAGATTGTGTTTGTCATACTAGTGTCTTGTTCGATTCCTCCATAGGAGCCTATGCTGAAGATTCACAACCGATCAAGCCTTGAACTTTTTTTTTAAAAAAAAAAAAAAAGAAAAGAAAAAAAAGAAAAGAAAAAAAAGAAAAGGAAGAAAGAAAGAAAAGAACAAAAAAGAAGAAGAGTGATGCCATATAAGGGTTTGCTGCGGAGAATATTGTGCAAAGGGGAGGGGGGCGGTGCCTGGGAGAACAAAGCCTGCGACCAGGTTACAAGGGAGACTCACGTCTACAACCAGGGACACTGTGACCTGTGTCATGCTGCAGAAAATAAAGGGCAGTGATACACGAAATCTAGGGCGTTAACCACTAGACCACGGAAGACACTCTTCGGCAGCGGATTTGAAAGGTGCAGCGTTGACCTTGATGATAAGGCTTCATCACTAACACTGGCATACAGGTGT
This sequence comes from Fusarium duplospermum, assembly GCA_003946985.1. Classification (NCBI taxonomy): domain Eukaryota; kingdom Fungi; phylum Ascomycota; class Sordariomycetes; order Hypocreales; family Nectriaceae; genus Fusarium; species Fusarium duplospermum. The sequence continues at coordinate 33,901 of NKCI01000141.1, read as the reverse complement.
CGAGCACTTGGTGGTTTAGGTAGCACCAACCAGTGGGCCAATCAGCTGCGCTTCCGTTCCCCACGCGCTAGTTTGCCCGCCCCAGTGGGTATCAGCCGCAACTCGGCTCTCCGACGTCAGTTGCTCAGCTTCAGCGTGACCAAACCGCCCAGGTGCATATCAATCCAGCTCTTCAACAAGGGACACGGCTCGATACACCGCAGCCTTCCCAACTTACCGCCCACCATGGACTCAGTGCCTACAGAGCTCGCGTCCACCATCCAGTCCGCGCACATCAAGCGCCACCCGGATGCGACCCTCGACGTCAACCCGCCCACAGCCGCCTCGACGAGAGAGCCCGTGATACTGCAGAGCCTCAAGCACGGCAGCGACGACGGTATCGACGAGGATGAGGAGGACATTCCATACAGCGTCCTCCGCCCACAGCCGCGGCACTACAACCTTCCTCCCCTGCCAGACCTGCGCTTCGAGCAGAGCTACCTCCGAAGCATCTCAAAGGCGGATACATGGTGGAAGGTGGCTCTCATCACGACAAGGGATCAGGTACGGTGCGCCCAGGCTCATGGAAGGCTTTTTTACTGATATGGTTACAGATTTTGGTTCCCTTGACACAGGGTTTATTGTACAACTTGTTTCTCTGCGGCTGGCAACACTGGAACAGGAATGCCCGACTACACGGCAACACATTAGGTGCCCGGGTGCGACGGTGGTGGTGGGGAGTAAACAACTGGAAGATTCATTGATGCAACCCAATATCATTATGAGAACTTGGTACAGTAGCTCCTGTCCTAGACGTGGATGAGATGCATACCAGACGCGGAGCAAGGAGAATCCAAGACCTTGCAGTGCGAAGAAGAAACAATAAAAATAATCCATAATATTGATGAACAAGAGCTAAGGGGGCATCCCGTTACAGTCTTCCCACTGTTGCTTGGCCCTCCCGACGCAGGCATCCATGTTGCCAACCCGAAACCATTATCTCGTTCAGAACCGTCAAAAGATGAATGAATTATGTGTTTATTTCCTTTTTGGTATCAAGAACATACAAAGCGTTCGCCCTCGCCCGCGTTCACGCCTAATCCCCTAACTTATGACAAAATAAGGTAACCAGGGCTCAACATGAGTATCTCTGCTGGGGTATTGCTTCGCCATCTCTCGTCTGGATGGCCCAATGACACCTCCTGCAATGTGTCATGCCGTGCCATCAATACCCTTTTTTCCGCGTGCCAAAAATCTATTCCGCCGTGATACCGACCCTTGGCCATGTTAACTCTATGCCATATAAAGCCCCCTGTTCCGGAACTCCGACAAAAACATTTGATTACACCGCCACTACCTACTCGCGGCTTGTGCCAATATCCAGAGGCCGGGGGACCGGCTGAACATGTGACTTCTCTGGGCTTCCTCTAAAAGCCAGAGGCGTCACATGGATCGCTGCAGGAGTCGCGGCCTGGCGTTCCGCAAACTTGGTGTCTGGGGCTGGTGATACTCGAGCTTCTCGCTCATTTTCCTTGCTAGTAGCCTTCTTGGTTTCGGGCTCGGTAGCCGGGGCATCCTCCATCTCGACCAGAGGCGCCTCAGAAGCCTCAGCCTTATCGCCCCCTCTCTCGGAGCTAGGTGTCGGGAGCTTGTTGCTAGCTTGCGGGTTTGATGTCAGGACGCTTCGCAGCTTTGGTGGTGTGACCGAGAGCTTCACGACCAGACTGCGAGTCGAATCGTCCAGATCATCGTCAACCATGGCCTCGTCTTCATCGAACTCGTCTTCGTCCTCCGACTCCTCGGGCACGTGCTCGTCAACATCTTCCTCATCGTCACCAAACTCAGCTTCGCTCTCATTCTCAGAGTCATCCGCGGTGTTGCGCCGAGAGCCGTTGCTGGTTCCTGCCCAGCCACTGGTACCATGGTTGACTGCTGCTGACCGTCGAGGTCGTCCTGTTGCGCCCACCGAGTTCTCCTTGTCGACTTCCGATGTGTCTCCCTGTACACTACCAGGAGCACTGCTCCCCGTCGCAGGATTCAGCCGAGTTGGCGCCCTGATCTGTCGGCCACTCGAGGTAGTCACCGGGCCGGTTTCGACTGGAGTATGAGTGCCCGTGTTGCGTGCTGAACGCCGAGTAGTGGAGTCGCTGAAGATATCCTCGTCATCTGAATATGTGTACTTCATCTTCTTGCCTCGAGTGCGGCCTTCGTAGAGTGAGAAGCCGGGCTCAGGTCGCTTGAACTGTTCCTTTCGCATCTGGCGGTACTCGCGACGCTTGCGTTTCTGTCAAGTGTTAGTATGAGAAAGCGCAAGCATGCCTCCTTGGCATTTGGATGGGTATATACTAACCTCTTCGCCAGCCTCAAATCGAGGCACCGCCGAGATCATCTTTTGAGCCAACTTCCTGGCTTTCGGGCCGCCATCCTTAACCTCGAGCTTCTCAGCGAGGGCCTTGAGCTCATCAATTGTACCCGCCACACTCCACCATGTGCGCTTCGTTCCAGCAGGGTTGCTTTCTCGGTAGATGCGAAAGGCTGTGTCGTCTTGTCCCTCAATTAGGAAATAGCGGCGCTTGTCGCCATCGGATCCCCATGGCTGGACCGATCTCGGTTGGTTCGCATCATCTTCGTGGCGGTTCTGCTTGTAGGATTGGTTGATGAGTCCCTTGACAGTCTCGGATGACGAAAGGGTCCAAAGGATCAGAGTGCGTAGCAATGTGAGCTGCAATATGGTCAGCAGTGGTCGCGCGATCAAGTAGAAATTGAGGTAACCCACCCTCTGCGTGGGGTTCATCGATGAAAAGGTTGCGCCGCCAGACAAGGGGTTCTTGTCCTCCCAAGCGGGCGCCCATTGGTTCTTGTGGGTGCTAATGGCATCCTCCAGGGCGCGGCCGTAGTGACCTGGCCTAGAAAATTGCTTGTCAGCATGCTGTTGGATCGTGGCGAAAGGGGGAACCGTACTTGACATCTTGCTTGCGATTCAAGAGTAACCCCAGCAACGCGCAAAGGAAGTGTTCGACTCGGTCGCCGGGAATGGCTTCGACAACATCGCGCTCGAGCTCCTGAGGGCCAAAGTGGGCAAGGGATTTGGGAAATGCGTCGTGGAAGCGGCTTCTGAACATTACAATGAACTGCACCTGTTAGCAAGGGCCCTTGACGTCAAGTACGCGACCAGGTCGCGTCGCAAAGGTGGCAACACGCGCCAAACCATTGCATTTTGAAAAATGAATAAAAAATCGAGATGTGAGAACATACAGCAATGTCGGGATTGTCTGCCAGAACATATTCGTGAGGCGGCGAGGGGGATCGTTTGCGCGGCGGCGGCGTGGGCTCTTTGGGTGGCTGCTCCGCAACCGTGGAGAAGTATTTCTGTATGCCCTTTTTGGGCTTTGACTTGGGCGCCTCCAAATCAGCAGGATCATCCAGCTCAATATCCGACGGCGCAGGCGACAGCGAAGACAAGGACGAAAGGTCCGAGGAATCGTCATCGGCCGACATTTTGCGGGCGGCTGCTCGATGTTGTTGTTGTGAACGGACGGATCGAGGTTGAAATGGGAGATGGAGATGGAGATGTGGGGGGGAAGAAGCAGCCCAGGAGGAACGACGTAACTTGGGCTCCAGCTCTTACGCGGAACAAGCACACACTAGCCTCAGGTTGCGAACGAGCCGCAAGCCTTATCAAATCTGATAGGTCGACCAAACCAAGTTAACTATTTGAGCAACACAATAAACAACCAGAGCCTTGTTGTCTGTCTCTGACTCCCTGAGGCGAGGCCCTGACCTAGGCAGGTATGCCTCCTGGCCCAGCACTCGACATGACGGCAACATGAGGTCTGTGAGCCTGACACAAATGAAGCTGGCATGCCCTCATCCACACAAACACATTCCCTCGTCAAATCTTCAAAGTTGAAGATTGCCAACATCGTCCATGACCCTGGCCATCACATCCCAACCTATCCATCCCATGTTATGACTCTCGATCTGAGACGGGATTGAAGGCCCGCTAGGTGCATTCGAGTCTAGCAAGTCTGTTTTGTTGATCCTTCTCCTCAAGTTCTGTGTAGTTGACCTTGAGCAGGCATCCTAGACGATCCCCAGCACCCAACCAACCCGCCGACTTATGTCACCCCCGACGCCCATTCCCTGCTCACACAAGTCCAAAAACGCTCCTAGAGGCCATTCCCGTAGGCTCAGCCTGAAATCGAGGCGAGCCAACCCAGAGCGGATGACCACGTCTCACACAGAGCCAGAGTGACAAAATAAGAGTTTTCTCACCGCCTTAACCTTCAGATAGCGCAGAATTCGCGCCACACATCAATGACTGTCTCAAACGATCTTGAGCATCCGCAGAGGCAGACCAGGGATGCGTCCCACTGAGAACGCATAGGTTTTGTCTTTGAATGGATCCCAACATGGTAACACGGGGCACCAGCTCACAATGTGATTGTTCTGGCGTAGGAAGCTTGGGCACCTCGCATTTCTCCATTTTGATGATCCAACGGGTCAACCACTTGGTCGGACCCAACCACTCCCGTGCATTGAAGCGTTTCAGAGCTTCTCCACGATGATGCAGCCAAACCTGATGGCAAGCGTGCCACAATTCAAACAGCCCCGTGAGGTAGTGCTCCATGGCATGTGACTTGAGGTATCCGCGATGGGAACTGTCAAGATGCGATAAAGCCGACAAACGGGTTGCATTGCATGTAATCTCACAGCATGTTAGCAGGCTGAGATGTCGCGTAGACCATGGCGTTGCGGTGACCTTCCAGTGGCCGGGGTGTTGTTCCGTCGTGGTGATGATCTCAGCCAGAGGACGTTGGGGGATGAGATGATGGCATTGGCTCGGTACGCGTCGCGCCGGTGCAGGGCACACGTTAGCCAAGGTACCGGACAATCTCTGGGTTGAGTTGGCCGGGTTCCCGTCATTTTTGCAGGTTGCAAGAGCTGGGGCCCTGAGTTGTTCGGCTGCCGCGCCCCACATCCTTCTTTCCATTGAATTGATCGGCTCGCAAAGGTGCAGGTCACGTGGTCAGGGCTCCTTCCCACCCATTGAGGATCCGCGCACAAAAAATTATCAAGCTCAGTGCACCGACGGCCCTCTTTGACAAAACACCAAGCGGCCCAAGCCAGGTAAATTCCCATCCTTACCTCTTCGCCCTCGATACCTCCATACTAACCCACAGCTTCACAGCATCTACCGTGAAGAAGCCACCATGGGTAGAGTCATTCGCAACCAGCGCAAGGGTCGTGGATCCATTTTCAGTCAGTACCGATCGAGCCTCCTCCCGACGATATCGAAGTTTCGAAAATACTAACATCCAGGAAAGCGGCCAACACGCGCCTGAACAAGGCTCCCGCCAAATTCCGCAACCTCGACTACGCCGAGCGCCATGGCTACCTCCGAGGTGTAGTCCGCGAGATCGTCCACGATGCTGGCAAGTTCCCCGACGAGCTTTCCCAAGAATTCTTTTTTCGACGGAAACCGCACACACACAATGGCCATGGAGGAACGACAACTAACCAGAATTGTTTGTGCAGGTCGAGGTGCTCCCCTCGCCAAGGTCGTGTTCCGCCACCCCTACCGATTCAAGCAGGTCACCGAGACCTTCATCGCCAACGAGGGCATGTACACCGGCCAGTTCATCTACGCCGGAAAGAAGGCTGCCCTGACCGTCGGCAACGTCCTTCCCCTCGGTGAGATGCCTGAGGGTACCGTCGTCTCGAACGTCGAGGAGAAGATTGGCGACCGTGGTACTCTCGGCCGCACCTCCGGCAACTACATCACCATTGTCGGCCACAACCCCGATGAGGGCAAGACCCGCATCAAGCTCCCCTCTGGTGCCAAGAAGGTTGTCCACTCTAAGTCCCGAGGAATGATCGGTATTGTTGCTGGTGGTGGCCGAACCGACAAGCCCCTCCTGAGTACGTTTTTTCCCTGGTAGCGAGATTATCGAGGAGAGATTGCTGACATTGGAAACAGAGGCTTCTCGTGCCAAGCACAAGTTCGCTGTCAAGCGTAACAGCTGGCCCAAGACCCGTGGTGTTGCCATGAACCCCGTCGACCATCCCCACGGTGGTGTACGTATCCCCAGGACTGACTTGTGGAAAACAGAAGAGCTGACAATTCGACACAGGGTAACCACCAACATATTGGTAAGGCTTCTACCATCTCCCGATACGCCGCCCAGGGTCAGAAGGCCGGTCTTATCGCTGCCCGGAGGACGGGTCTTCTCCGTGGTACCCAGAAGACGAAGGAGTAAGATGGCGGCTGGTTCATGGTCTCATTGGGATGGTGTTATACTGGCTTGCTTGCATCTATTGATGGTACTGCTGAGAGCAGATGGCTGGTAGCTCAAAGGGCAAGTACTATGGCATTTGGCGCAAAAAATCTGAAGGCCGTTTCTGTGTGAACGATGTGCGCTGCGCGAAGAAGTGAGATACCAGGAATACCAGAGATGGGCTTGCGTTATGAGCGTGAGCGTGAGGAGCCTGCTTGGTCGGTAACGATGTCCGATTGTCAATCTACAGTTAAAGCCAACCACGTGCCTCCACTGCCTATTAATCTGTGGGTGCATCTTGTCAAGGTTCGTGATGGATCATGGCCAAGGGTCACCTGCTGCTATGATGCGGGTAGCCGGGTCAACTACCTTGGTCCTTGCCGAAGTGATCAATCGTATGATGGTGATGTCGATTGAATTCAATGCTTGTCTTCTTTCTTGTCTTTAACTCCACTACTACAAACACTCTCAACACCATTGCTTCCTACCACCAACCGAAAGAATGCTCGCGAGACCATCTACAGCCCGTCTTCCCTCCCTCGTCTGCCGCACGTGGGCTCGCAGCCTCTCAGGCGTCGCTCCCACTCGGACGCCGACGACGACACTGGCCCCACGTCGACTGGACCTTGACCCCACCAAGACCACCATCAACCCCTCCATCCGCCTCAAACTCTTCCCTTCGAGAGCTGCATCTACACCATCATCTTTTGTATTTTCTAGACAATTGAACACCATGGCCCCCGTTAAAGAGTTTTCCCTCCTCTGCCTGGAGAACCCTCTCCTCGGTGAGTCTTCTCAAAGCTTGATTACCCCTCAATGATTAAATCTTACTCTCTCCCCTTACACCGACATGTCCAAGTCTTGGATTGCGTGCTGACGGTTACCTTTTTGTCCCTCCCACGCAGACATCCAGGCTGTCGGTGACCAGGCCCTGCTCGACAAGTACGACCTTAAGGCCAACGATGCCATCCTCGCCGAGGAGAAGCACATCCCTCTCTACGAGGACCTCCTCAACAACTACGATGCCAAGCTCATCGCCGGTGGTGCTGCCCAGAACAGCGCCCGAGGTGCCCAGTACATCCTCCCTCCCAACAGCGTCGTCTACATCGGCGGTGCCGGCGACGACAAGTACTCTGCCATCCTCCACGATGCCGTCAAGGCCGCTGGTCTCCGCGTCGAGTACCGTGTCGACCCCAAGGAGAAGACTGGCCGTTGCGGTGCCATCATCACTGGCCACAACCGAAGCCTGGTCACTGAGCTCGGTGCTGCCAACCACTACGACCTGGACCACCTGAAGCAGCCCGAGATCTGGAAGCTCGTCGAGAACGCCGAGGTGTACTACATCGGTGGTTTCCACTTCACCGGTGAGAGAAAGCTCCAGCAGCTTAGCTCACGATCAATTGCGCTAATATAAGCAGTCTGCCCCCCCGCCATCATGGAGCTTGCCAAGCAGGCCGCTGAGCACAACAAAATCTTTGTCCTCTCCCTCTCCGCCCCCTTCATCCCCCAGTTCTTCAAGGAGGTTGTTGATGCCAGCGCCCCCTACTGGGACTACATCATCGGTAACGAGACCGAGGCCGCTGCTTACGCCGAGTCCCACGGCCTGCCCAGCAAGGAGCCCAAGGACGTCGTCAAGCACCTTGCCAACCTCCCCAAGGAGAACACCAAGCGAAAGCGAGTTGCCATTGTCACTCAGGGCACTGACCCTACCCTTGTTGCCATCCAGGGTGAGGAGGGTATCAAGGAGTTCCCCGTCCACGCCATCGAGACCGAGAAGATCAACGACACCAACGGTGCCGGTGACGCCTTTGCTGGTGGTCTCCTCGCCGGTATCCTTGAGGGCAAGCCCCTTGAGACCAGCATCGACCTCGGCCAGTGGCTCGCTCGTCTCAGCATCCAGGAGCTTGGACCTTCGTAAGTTCACCCCCACGAGCACGACTGATTCTACTACCTCGCAAGACATTGATTGCAACTTCATTTCTTCTACCTATCTCCCCTACAGCCACCATGACGGTGGCTCCTCCACAAGGGCACCAGTCCCCGGAATCATCCATCTCAGAAAATCTCAGCTAACCTAACCGTCTCCCACAGATACCCCTTCCCCAAGCAGACCTACCAGGGTGCTTAAACCCATAAACAACTCATCTTGCGTATCCTTCATGAAGGGACTGAATGTGGTTTGGCGTTGAGAGGGAAAAGGGAAACGGTTTCAACAACGGCGTTTGCATCCAATGGGAGAGAGAATACCCTGCCTGATTGGGGGGAGCTCCCAAGCGCACAGCGGCACGGTATCCTCCACGATATCGAGTATTTGGCAAGCATATTTTTCTGAGTGAATATAAAATGAGTGTGACTTCTTGCCTGAGAAACCAAAAGAATCGCCCGTGTCTGATTGGCGTGCATACCAGTACACGAGGTTTGTGTATAACCAGCCCGGGCTGTTGTGTCGCAATAACTCGAGATCAGATGTTGTGCAGAGATCTGGTGTATCGGCTAGACAGAAGATCCCGTAGATGAGTGTGTATGTTGCATCAGCTGAATGATCGAGTGTATCGATACGATACGTTGATATCGTCGTCAAAACTGCGACTCCAAGAATGGGTGCCTTAGCTAGCGCATGGCTATGGCTGTTCGCTATAGTTCAGCTCAACTCATCGTGGTAGTCCCGAATGGCCTGGCCAGGAACGGGACAGTACGAGTGTGCCATGGCCGCTAACAGACTCAGTAGTTGGCCGTCTCCAATTGTCAGATTGGTTGGTGTGAAAGTAGAAAGGTTCAGTAAGAAACCGTCGGCCGCCTACTTGTTGTCGTGAAAAGCAGCCTGAAGAATAGCGGCGTCGTAGTTCAGAGCAGTCTCGTCCATCTGGAAGCGCCGGGCGGATGGAACAGCCATCGACTCCTGAGTCTGAGTGCGATTATACTGGCTCATATCCATGTAACCTCCAGATGGCATACCATAAACAGCTCCGTTGGCTGGGGTTCCCTGGTACAGGCTGCTGGGGTGGGAGAAGGCAGACGCAGAAGACATGGGATAGCCGTTGAAGGCCTGGTGGTGGCCATAGGACGATGGAACAGTCTCCTTGGGAATACGGGACGAGTTCTGACCCCACTGACTGAATGTAGACGTCCGGGGAGCGCTGGTGCTCACAAAGGATTGCAGCAGATTGTTGCGATGGGCGGCTTCATCTGCAACTGAAGCGCGAGGGCTTCCCATCATACCGCTGACCACCCGAGGGGTCAGATTCATCGGGAGTTGCTGAGGCGAAGTGTTCGCAAAGGGATCCTCCAGAGTACTAACGGTCGCTCGGGGTAGCTCTCGAGACGAGAAGTTGGGGCTGACAGGACCGTCAAATACATCTTTGCAGGCAATAGCGGAGGGACCAGTCGCCTTGTGAGGGGTGGGCGTGTACACCCAATCCCAAGGGAGGGGCTTCAGCTTGCCAGAGGTTATGGAACCGGTTGGGCTGGGCTCGGGCTGCTGGATCATCCCAAAGACCTCATTCGCAGTCGCACTATGCATTCCATAGGAAGTCTCATCGCTAGACCGGTGGGATGACTGGGTAGCATCCGAGATCGGTGGCTTCAGGAAAGGGGTGAGCATGCCGAGGATAAAGGTGCTTTCGCTATGGGCGGGGGAGGGTGCTCGAGGCTGAGCCTGGGGGGGTTGAGCCTGAGCTTGAACTGGGGGTTGAGGAGAAGTGAGGGATGCGCTTCTTGCACCATCGTTAGCTGGAGGTCGGTTTTCGGTTTGTCGATTGTCAGACTGTCGATTATTGGATGCGGTGCGTTGCCGGCCGGGGTTCTTAGTGTTGACCTTGAGTTCTCGTACAGGGGAATTGACGATTGACATCGGCTCAGGGGCATTGTTCATAACGGGGGCATTGTTGATAGCGGGAACGTTGTTCGCAACAGGGACGTCTTGATATTCAAAGACCAGACCCCGTTCGGAGACACGATAAGTGAGGGGGCACAAGTTGTCTTCAGCCAGGAAGTAGGCGCAGCGAAGGATATCCAGGATTCTGGCCAGCATCTCTTGGAATGAATCAAGTCGGTTCTCTTGAGACGGCAGTCGTGGTTTCAGGGTGCCATTCTCGTTAAAGTAGGACCGACAAGCCAGAGGAACCTGTTCCTTGGAAAGGGGGAGCAATCCCTGGGTGTCAACATCCTCGGCCAGCAGGTAAGGGGACGAGGCCAGGTTCTCCTGAGTATATGTGTCGTTGCACAAGAGAGAGAAGACCTTGGAGAGTGCTTTAACCATATCTGGCAAAACTGCCCCCAGCGCATCGCCAGCAGCAAAGATCTCATGACGGCGAGCGGCGAGCCACATGCCGTAGATGCGGAGAAGTGGGAGGAGCGAAGTAATGGTAGGGGACGATTTTGCGGTAGATGGGTCCTCGGATTCGTGACTTTCGCGGCTAACAATCTCGGTGAGCTCGGATTCCAGCGCAGCACAAAAGGCCAGGATAAACTGAGAGTTCAGGCGCAAAGTATGCTGGCAAAAGCGCGATGTCGCAGGTGTTTGAGACTCTGCGCTGCGTTAGAAGTTGCTTGAAATGGTCTAGACGTGCAAAACAAACCGGTAAATTTTTGCGTGGCAACATAGTAGCTTGACATGTTGATCAAGGACATCTTGAACAGGACCTGGGTGTGACTGGCGCTCTTGGAGGCCATGTCAAGACGGTGCAGGACCTCTCTCTCGAGCTCGGAGCTGTGTGACATGACCTCGTCCCGATAGTACGAAGCGTGGAGCTTGGTGAACCAGGTGACAAAGGCATCGCTCGGCCCGCGTGTTTGCTTCTTGGACGGGTTCTTATCCGGCTGCAAAATGGTCTTGAACTTGGACTCGAGGTTCTGTCTCGCATTGGGGTGAGGGTCGGCGGTCGCGATGCTCCGGTAAAAGTAGTAAACGACGTCGAGGTCCTTGCCCTCCTCCAGGCTGATAATGCCCATCTGGTGGAAGGGGAAGCCCGAGTCGGACTTGAGGTCGTAGGCAAGGCTATAGTAGGCCAATGCGGTTCTGTAGCTCGACTTTCTCAGACCTGACTGGACGTAGTAGCGAGCCAAGTCGCCAAGGCATATAAGAGTATAGTGACAAGAATTCAACACCAGGGGGTAGATCTGGCTTGGGACCGGGCTGATGACATCGCTGCTGGGTGAACCGTCAACCTCGATTCCCTGAGCAATGCGCTTCAGCTCGACAATATCGTAGCGCGCCGAGAGGCGCTGGACATATCCCTTGTAGAATTCCTGAGCAACGTGCAGGAAGTGCGTGTACTTTTCTCCAAGCTTCCGCTTCTCCACATTGCGCCTGTCGTTCTTCTGCTGCTTCGGGGTGCTCTGCTTGTCTCCCTTGGGTTTTTCGCCATTGCGCTTGTCGGAGGCCGTCTTATCAGCTCTATGCTTGTCCGAGTGCTGCGCTAGATGTCTCAGGCGACCCAGGGTTCGTCGGTATTCGTTATTGATGCTGGTGTGCACCGTCCACATTGCGTGGTCGGTGCGCTCGGCGACAGCATACTCAAAGTCGAGGTAGATGGTTTGCACGCAGGCAAGGCGGAATCTGTGGTGAGGGCAGCTATCAGCATCAGGGGCGCAGGAGAGCAGAGCAGAGCAGACTGCGAGCCATTATCCTCACTTTTCCAGCTGCGAATCTATCGCCTCGAACTGGGCGATGTCGACGCCAGCGTTATTATCTTTAGGGAGCTTCTCAAGCTGCTTGGTGAGGAGCTTTCGCAGCTTGAGCGCCGTTCTGGAATGGTGGTGAGGTCAGTGACTGGTAATGGGGGTTCGCGGAGCTGGCGGGGTATTGTTGGAAACAGAGCTCGAGCAACAGTAGGTAGGGAGAGAAGAGGGCATTCACACGTACCGCCACGTGTGTCTCGCCTTGGCAGAAAGGTCCGCGTGCTCGGGCGTGGAAGCCTGAGCAGCGGCAGCCTCCATGGTCGCAAAGTTGGGCGATTTTCGACGATCGGCGAAGTCGGCAGGGAAACTTGGCCAGCGCGGAGTACTAAGGCGAGAGAGGTCTCGTCGGCGAGGGCGGGACGGGACGGAGGGGGGAGGGAAGGATGTCGCGGGGGACAATTTTAGAGAGTTGGTATCGAACTAAAAGGATTCTCGATCATTCTTTCTTGGAGCAGGATCATGGAGAGGCCGTCGGTCCATAACTCGATCGCAGTTCGGGATGTTGGGTCTGGGTTTGGGGGGAGCAGACTCGGCGGCTCGCGAAAATCGAAGCGTCGGCCGAGGAGACACACATTGGCGGAGACGAAGAAGCCGGCGGGCGGGTGCAGGCGAGCGAGCGAGCGAGCGAGAATGGGGATAGAAAATGGAAATGGAAAAGGAATAACACGAGAATGGGAAATATAGTTGAGCTTCTGCAGGCTGTGTCGTTTGCGCCACAAAAACAAAAAAGGCGCTGGCTGCAAGACGACGAGTTTGAGTGAGTGAGTGATCGAGTTGAGTGGGTTAAGTTGGGCGCGGCGCGGCGAAATAAAATGTGAGAATAAAGTGAAGAGGGATGGATGGATCGATCCGAGTCTGAGCCTTGAGCCTGAGCCGCCTCCCGTTCGACACGAGAACTTTACTTAGTCGAGGTTGAACCCCTCAAGGTCCTGATTTGGTGCCCGTGGGAATACTTCGGATGTGCACTTCCAAGACCCTTGGATCATCGTTGGGAGGCCCGGTATCAACGCATCATCCGTCACTATTTCTGCAAGGCTACTATTGCTAGTGGCTGTCTGAGGCTGCCCGATGGTTGGTACTGCCAAGGGCATGTTTGAGGCTCTAGAAATCACGTTGCTTCAATCATAACACTGCCAAATTACATGCATCCTTTCTCTCCTCGTCAACATTTAGACGTCGGTTCATGCTCTGTCATCTGTGGTCCGTGCTTGTCTCTTGTGCCCCTCACCAGTTCGAACGTTCATCAGGCAGCTGAAGAAAATACTACGTTTGGCAACCACGTCAACGTTTAATATCGTGGTTTTGCGTTGACAAATCGCATTAAACATCCATGATGCATAAAATTCATTTCTGTCATACCACCGATTTTTTCTTCATCTGTACCCAGCCTGAGCCATCAGTTTTGACATGAGACTATCGATTCATCGATGGATGGACGTTTGATCGGCTAAAGCTGTAACGAGCTTTAGCGCCCGTCACAGCGAAAACCCCGCCATATTTCACTGGGCCGTTGTTCGGCCCGCAACTCCAACTCAGAAGCTCGAGATTCAATTCTTAGATATTATCTCGTCTTTGCCTCAACCTCACAGTTTTACAGCCCCCCTGCTTGACATTCCCATTAGCAAACAACACCAGCTTATACATATAACGACTGTCCAACATTTGCTTCGCCCCCCACAAGCAACCAGCATCCGCCCAACTTCCACTCAGCTCGACAAACACACTCACTACCCTGCACTCACCGCTTCGCAAGTGTCTGGTTTGCTTCAAAAAAGTAAATTCTACCGCCCCAATCAAGCTCACCACGCACAAAAAGATGAAGCGCTCACGAGAGCTCCAAGAAGAGCTAGATTCGGACTCCGAAACTGCAGGTACCCAGCCCACCATCCGCCCGGTTTTCAAGGTCACCCAGCTCGACTCTGCCATCGACGACGAGCTCGACTCATTCGCCATGAGATGCAACTTGCCACCACACAGAGAGGCCCTGGCCTTTAAGACCTACGACGAGTACGAGGTTCACTACAACAAGTCTCACACAAATCGATGCCTCGAGTGCCGCAAGAACTTCCCCAGCGAGCATCTGCTCAACGTCCACATTGAAGAATGCCATGACCCGTTGGTGACTGTCAAGCGGGAAAAGGGAGAGCATACTGTAAGTTCCAGCCCAAGGCCCTTTCTGCATCAGATGAACAACCGGTTTGACCAACACGGCATAGTACTCCTGCTTCGTGGAAGGATGTGAGCGCAAGTGCATGACACACCAGAAGCGACGGATGCACCTCATCGACAAGCACATGTACCCAAAGAACTTCTTCTTCGCCGTCACAAGAGATGGTATCGACGGTAGGAGGTCCCTCTTAAACGACGGTAGTCACCACCGCCGCCGATCTTCAACCAACTCGCAAGTCACCAAAGGCTCTCGGCGCCGCGCGAGTCTCCTCGAGGCCGAGGGCGCAAAGTCACAGCAGGAACCCAAGTCACAACAGACACCAAAGTCACCAAAAGCACAGAAGGAGGAGGAGAAGAAGAAGCCCGACAGCGAAAAGTCCCCAGACACGGAGATGGCGGACCTTGCGGGCGCCATGTCGTCGCTGAGCTTTGTCCCCCCGAGCATCCGGTTCGGACGCGGGAGGGCAGGCTTCTCCAAGAGATAGGATGTGGATGGAATATGGGGCGTCCAAGCTGTGTAGTAGAATCAGCACCATGTTATGAAGATATGAAATGGCCAAATAGAAGGATTTCTACCTCATCATGTCGACCTCCATCGCTTTCCACCAGTCAGTCGTAGACCCTTGATCTGATAACTTCCCTGTTGCGCCAAACGCCGTCTCTTTTGGTTTCGTTTTTAGTCTCAATTTCCCATATCCGCCCGGTGTTGAAAACTCGAGCTTGCCATGTCTAGTCGCTCGATGCGCAGCCTCTGCAACCGCAGCTGACGCACTGGATGTCCTGATCCTCCTTCATCTCCGCTCGCGGTACTCGGCAGATACAGGTGCTGTTAAAGTTTGTCTCCTTCGTCTGGATGCAGCGCAAACAGCAGAGCTAGGTAGAGTTAGCGACAAAACATCAAACAGTGGGAAGCATGATAAACTGACCTTCTCATAGCCTTGCTTCTTCCACTTTGCGATCAACATGGCATCCGCGTAGCCGTTCTTTAAGAGGAAGTCGTACAGCTTCTTGCTTATCGCCTCCTTCTCGTAGTATAACTCGTAGACGTATCGGCTGCGCTGATGCGAGATCTGGAAGATTTCCCACTGTGCCTGATGTCTAGGTCCTGCTGGCGGGGGCTTGTTCTGCGCATCCTTCATCTTGTTCGCAAACACGAGCAGATCGCTTTCGATGTCCTCGAAGCCCTCCGGCGGAGGCTTTCTCTTGGAAGAGTGTCGGATCGCGGGCATGATGGGTGGTTGCGGTGGTTGCGTTGTGTGTTGCAATTGTCTGGCTCTGGTCGTTGTTTTGCTCTGCGCGCGCGCGTTGGAGAAACCCCGAAATCGCAGGTTGCCTCTGACAAACTTCAAGGTGGCGTCGCTGACGAAAGGCGGCTTTGTAAGTGGGAGATTCCCCTTGTGGCTGTGCACTAGCGTGTGGCGCCCCAACCACGTGATCCCGTTCCGGGCGCTACCTCTCGTGCATCTCGGCTTCGGGAATCTGGGAAACGTCAGAGCAGAGTGGTTTCCCGTCGTTCGAGAGCATTGATTGCCCACCATGGCCATTACGCCGACCCAATTTGCCAAGAAGACGGCGCAGTGTGAGTCGACTTGCTATCGGCGACATTTCTGACCTTGCTGATGCCTTCGATAGCTGCCAATTGGGCGGACGCGAAGCGTCGAGTTCTATCCTCCTACCGAGAATGGCTCCGAGCTGTACGTTTGACGAAACCCGAGGTGGTCCCTACGACTGTGGGAAGGCTATGAGCCTCACTTGGAGGCCCACTGAAGCCCGAGGACCGAGTCTTCGTTCACAGATCCGACTAACCAGCGAGAACCAGGCCCCCGAGGTCCAGACCATGTACAACATGCCTATGCCCGTCTCTACGATCCGAACCCGAATGCGACAAGAGTTTGAGCGACACCGATATGCGAACAAGCTGTCCGTCGTTGACGTTCTTCTGTTCAAGTCTCACGCCGAGTACCAGGTGCGGACGAACCTTACGGCCAGGAGCGAGTTGGGGATGATGAGAGGGGCTGCCTTTGCTAACCCCACGATTGCAGGAGACCATGAACTTCTGGAAGCAGACCAACCACGTCATGTCCTACTTCAAGGAGGAGAACTTCCGAGGCGACAAGAGACTACCGTCGAGCTTCATGACTGGTTTCCTGGAGGTGAGCATCGTTCACCCCATGCTGGAGAGGTAGCTAACAAAGACACAGGGTCGCAACTAAAGTTAACGGCAGTGATTGCTCGTGTATATAACTTATTAGAAGGAATTCATCAAAACGCCTCTATGTCCATCGTGCTCCTTGTGAATGCAATTGCCTTTTTTTCTTTTAAAAACACCTGCAGTGCCCGTTCCAGGTTTACCGGTCAATTCCTTGCTCGGCATTGTAGGCCTGCCTCTTGGTCCAGAACTCGTCAGCAACAACGTCGCAGACATCCTGAAGATCAGTCAATCCCTTCTTGAGGGCATCCACTGCCGTTCCGCCTAGTGAAATAGTTAGTTTGGTGAATGAATGTTGTGACCAGATACCATGTAAACATACTATAGGTCTGGATGCGGATGTTCATCTTGGGCTCTGAGGGATGAGGGATCGAGTAGGCGCAGAACTCGACATCAGGACTGAAACATGTTAGCCACGAGTACGGAGTAACGCTTCTGAGAAATGCATACTTCTTCATGACGATATATCTCAGAGCGTTTCCGAGAGTGTGGCCCTCGTCAATGAATTCAAAAGAGGCGGCAGTGTCTGTCGAACCAGGCAGCTGTGTGACTTGTCAGTAACACTCATGGATGAAGGATAACTCGAATAAGCTTACAATTCTCACTCGCTGGGGCTCAACCTCCTCCTCTTCCTCCTCTTCCTCTTCTTCCTCCTCCTCCTCCTCCACGTCCTCACCAGCCTGCGCAGAGGCTGGGGCATCCTCCATATTGGTGTCCTCAGCCTGGGGCTGTTCTTCCTTCTTGGTACGAGCAGGCATTTTGATGTATGAGAATAATTCAAAGTACCAAGTAAAATAGGGTGGTGTTCTTTTTGTAGAGTCTTGTTGCGAAGTTGACTTTTTTTTCTTTTCACTGGAGTATCAGAGGTCGGAGCCTTCAATGGCAATGCCACTGAAGGAAAATTTTGGCGGGGCCCGAAAAGGCTGACCAGTGGTCAGAGGGCTCCAATCGCAGCCGAGGAGGCTGTGCTGTGGCGTTTCCGCTCCAGTCGCAAGGCTGAGTGGCTGAGTGTACAGGAATTAGACAACCTAGGTAGGCATAATCCACCAAAGCATGTTTCTGTTGTCATTTGAATATATTGTTTTAGAAGGCTATATCGGGAGAAGGCCTCTCGATATTTGAAAAGCTCCCTCCCATTTCTTTGGATTTTTGGTGAAATTTTCTCGACCTCCTTCCTCTGTGTGGAAAGGTATCTACGTGTATGACAAACTACTTGGGTCGGTATCTGTCAAGCAAACATGACTGCCAACCCCGGCTTTCGCTGTGTGGTAGATTAAGAAAAGCAAATAGAAATCTATTTGAACTTCCTTCATAGTCTTGAATGTCACGCTCACAGCGTGAATGCCTAATCCGGCGCCGCCGGCATCAATACCACGACGGCTTGTCTGAACCCACCATGTTGGACGAGTGATATAATAGGAAACCTGCATGACAATTTGTCAATGCCATGATTTTGGCTCACAGTTCTGCGTGCCAATGGTAAACCAACAGGTCAAGAAACCGATGCGTTTCCCGACAGTGCCGACAAACGTACATATCAGAGTCCTCACGAGCACCCACAATGCAGGGTGGTTCCCGGTTTTCGCTGCTCTTGGCCCGAAGCTCATGATATCAATACAGGGTCAATTCATTTATTTGATTAGAAAGGGCTTGTCACTCATGGTACGACAGCTGTGGGATTGTTGGCGCAGCACATCTGCCAAATATAGTTCACCCAAGAACCCAAGACACGCACACGTCTTGTTGCACAGCTCTGCACAATATGACCAAAACCAGCGTCGGATACACAATCAGGATGGAAGGGTGCATGGTGAAGTGGTTAGCTACATGCAACGGATGATAACGTGGCTCATCCAATACCGTGAAGCAGATATTGCCCCAGATAGTGACTGTCGTCTCAAGTCAATATCACTCGACTGCATAGAACCCGCCCCTGGGGAAAATGACTGAGAGGGCCCGATGATGCCGACCATGGTTCATGCCTTGGGATGTCACTGTATCCTCCCAGGATATTCCAAGTCATCCACGAGGTAAAGTTTGAAGATTTGGCATATAGACAAGGATGCCCCTCATGTCTCGGGCGTGGTGGAGGGGTATTCAGATGAGCCAACAGAGCAATGTGCACAAAATGGCAAGAGTTGCGGCCGATAGACTGACCGCTCGGACAAGACAAAGCCGAGCCAGACTCTGGCCTCCCATGACGACAGACCACAGCCAATTTATCAACCAACATGGCCAGCAACTGTGTATCACAACCACAAACCTCGCCGGGATCAGCTGGATATCGATTCAATGCAACGGCTAGCCACATCAGGACTCAGCACGGACCAGCCATGATTCGCGTTTGAGGGTTTGGGAGGGTAGCAATGACAAGCCAATCAGAGACCAAGGTCCGGAGGTATGAAACATGGCAAACGACGGCGCCCAGAAAGGGTGGTTGCAGAAACGAATTGGGCACTCGTGCTGGGGGCCCCCGGGGATTGTGCTGCCGTTGCAGCGAGAGGTGTGGTGTCAGCGCATGTGGAGGAAACCCTCCACAAGCTCATAACCTGAGACGCCGTCTCAGGTGAGGTGAAGCACAACAATGTGAAAGCCCTACAGAGCATGTCCGCAATCCGCAACAATTGTCCCTGGTCCGAAGGGTGAAGCGGAGGCGAGAGTCGGAAGAGAATCTGGGTATTGACGTCCTCAACCAAGCCGACCCTCGTCAAGACCATCAAATCGCTCGTGGCAAGCAGCTTTGAACCAAAACAAGCCCAGGGAAAAGCCACCTGAAGCTATGGCGGCGGGAGATGGGCGGCGCCTTTCTTCATTTCGCAAGGCCCACGGCGTCGAGATTTGGTTGGTTCAGCAGCGACGGCGCCGAAAATAAAGGCATGCAGCATGTCGAGTCGCCCACCCGGTTTCTGCTGGAGAGAACTGAGAGCCTTTCATCTGGATGGATATCGTCCTGGTAAAAATACCCGGAGAAGGAGGTTTGGGGGCCTCAGCGCTCACAAGGTTCACGCCCAGATTCTGCGCTGGTCGAACCATCCAAAAAGGGATCACCGCCATTGAGTGGGAATTCCATTTCGTTTGCTTCTCACCAGAATTGTATGTACTGCGGTACGTGCTGTGCACGGCACGCATGTATGGACATGTGGCAGACCCGAAAAGAGTGGACGCAGTAGAAATTAATCCTGCAGCGAATGGTTGGCCAGAAGTGGATGGTGAGGATGCATGATGGGTGCAGGCCCGATCAGAGCCAGGGGTTAGTTGACAGGGGCTTTGAGGACAGAACTGGGGCGCTGTCAATGCCGGTCAAGAGAAGATCGTCAACGTGAGACTTGTCATCCATCAGCATGACTGAGGCAGAGCCCTCACTAGTTAAATACCTAGATGATTAGCTGCCTTAAAAGAACGAGGAAAGAAACAACTCGAGTCTGGGAAAAAGTATGAGATGATTGTTGGGTTTTGTCATCGACTTGAGCTTTTGGCATAATGAATATGCGTTTAACACATCACAATAATATTCTCATTAATAGGGAATGCGTATTGTTTTCTTCCGCGTGCCCGAGCCTCTGGGGATGTTGAGATTGACGGTTGGTGGTGAGAAGCATGAAAGATGGATGGGCAGTGGAACAGCAGATCGTATACGATTTTGTGAGGGGGAGTGAGCCGAGTGAAGATCTTGATCTGGATGGAGAACAGGCTGAGGCAGACATAAGACGACTTGCAACGCACTAAGGCAGCTATCGTTCGTAGAAGAGCAATAGTGCAAGCAGATGCTGCCAGAACCCGGGGCGATTTGCCTATCAATTGCAGGTCCTCTCTGTAGATGTCGCAACTATTGACTTGTAAGCGGGGATTTCGGGGACAGAGGGGCGAAATTGTCAGTGGTCGCAGATGAAAGGCTTGTGACGACGAAGACGACGACCGCGACGATGAATGAATGAGGAGATGGTAGATCATACGAGACGAGAAACAGTCCTTCATTTCTGATTCTCACCGTTTCGCCCTTTACCTCCACAGCCTTGATCCCTCGTGATAGCAACTCCTTCTTGTAACGTTTACCTAGTCTGGGGTTGTGGCTGGTCTGGCAGGCAGGTCTTTGCTGGAAGAATTTGTGGCCGAAGATCGTCAGGGACCCAGGTCCGTTTTGGGATCCAGCGTGTTTGAGAATGCGTATGAGGGGCAGGCAGGTTTCAGCATGTGGGAGTGGCAATCCAGGCATGGATGGGAAGTGGGAAAGGGAGTGAACGAGCCGAGATAGTGGGGAGACGACAGGACGTGCCAGTGGAAGTGGGTTTTGGGAGGCGAACCGGCCATGACTGGGAAGCAGAAGCAGCGGGGGGTGGTTAATAGCCACGAGGCAGCCTAAGATTAGCTCGGGATGAGATTGCATTGAGATGGACTTGCGTGCGAGTTGTCTGGAGGACAGTTCGAGTTGGGTTGAGACGTGTGATATGCGGGTGGGATTCGAGATGTTCTACTGCAGGACTGTACCTGCCTAGGTTAGTAGTTGAAGTCCGTAAGGCGCCGCACCTTCCTTCCATGCTGTGCAGTATCTTTAGGTACCTACCTAGAGGCGGGCATTCATGCAACTCCAGGTCCCGTGATTCCCACAGCTCGTCCTTCACTCGCACCTAACACGGGATTTCTTCATCTTACATGCATTCGCTAGGTGCTTTTGCAGCGCCTATGGAACCCTCATGCCTAGAAGGATACGCATGGCCCGACGTTCAAGAGCCCGAGGCCTTGCCTCGCATCAGCAGCTCGCTGCAAATCGTCCGGTGCCTCCCTCCCCCTTTCCCTCCCCTTTACCTCGTGTCTGTACGGATGAGCTCTCACCATTGGATGTCTGTATTCAACAGTCGATGCTGCGCCGTGGATCGCTGACGAAACAGGTTCCATCGCTCAGAGACGGCCGACTCACCATCCATCTCGACTCACCAACCATGGACCTTGAGACCGCTAGCGTACCAGCGCCACGGGGTGCACTAGCGGCGAGCATCCAGCAGGAGTCCTCACCTCTGACCCTCACGCTGACACTGGCTGTTACAGGTTATGGAGGGCTGCCTGACAGGAATGGGATGGGATGGATTCCAGATTCTGCCGAGCCCATCCCATGTCCCTCAGACCACTCCCCCGTCCCGGTAACCGACTGGCCTCCAGTTGCGACTGAGAACTGGAACCACAACAGCCGGGTTGTGTAACAACTCACAGCACCTCGTCTTGATCAGTGATCTGAGACTCAGGACTGCCACATAACGCTGGTTCACACAGTAGATGAGAGATTTCCTAATCTGCATGTCTGAGATGGACACCGCAACTGTTCAAGACCGAGGGGCGGTCAGCTTCAGATGGGAACATCACACAGGGCCTGTCAAGTCAGTGCAAGCAAGGCAAGTATCGTCTGGCCTGGGACCGCGGACTGAACTGCGGCATGTTGATCCCATCTCCAACAGCATCTATGTAGGTATCTGCAAGTGGGCGATGGTTGGACATACATACAGGCCGACGATACAAGAAAAGGCGCCCGTACCGCAACCGCACAGCAGGCACAGCGCATCACGGCGGCCGATGGAGAGAGAATGCAGTGCTCTTGGGCATGTGAGGTTGGCTGCCCACAGCGTGGACAGGGATAAAGGCCCAACCAGCAGCGGCAGGGGCCACGTTGGAGGGCTTGTTAGCATCAATGTCAAACCGCCAGCGACGGTGAGAGCGAGGTCGATGGCGACAAGGTCGACGACGAGTGGCCGACGGTTGGCTTGGGTCGCGTGCATCCAGCAGCAGGATTCAGGTGAGGAGGACCCCGGACCCTGGCTTGCCATGCCTCGTGTCGTTTCTTTGGGATGTTTGCCCGCCTGTCAATCGCCTATCCGTCCGATATGAATGGCCGTGGCTCGTCTGGTTCTGGCTTGATTTGTGCCTGTGCGGAAGGGCACTGGAGGAGTTGTGGGCTGGGACTTTGGTAGGTTGTCTCTCTGTCTGTGGCCTACTGTAGCGGACCTGTGCCAATCGCTTGGACTGCTCATCCGGTCTGCGTCTTCACAATTGGTGTGATAGCCTCACCCCTCCCCATCTGGCTTCTGAGCTTGGAGCAACCAGGGGCGACCCCGGTCCTTCTCTATCCTCATCGATCCCATCCATGTCCCTTGGCTCGTCTGGCTGGGTCGGATCCATTGCTTCAAGACACGAACCGGGCGCCATGCCTTTGTGTCACTTTTCCCCGTGTCCCCTTTCATAAAATACATGGCACCAAATAAAACATCGCCAGGTACCCGACCGACCCCTCATCGTCAGCTGGCGACTTTCTGCCGTTATTCTGCGACTTTTTGTCTCGAGCCATCCTCCTCTCTAGACATTCTTTTTCTCTCCTTCTCTCCCGCATCTCATCCGAGTTCCGTTCCTCCTCTTCCTCCTCCCGCCGTCGCCAACCTCCCAACCGAGCTCGTCCCTGCACCGCAACCAGATAAAGCCATTGCTGCTAGGTGCCTACTACTTTGTGACTGCTCACTGTCACTACTGCTACCGCCGACGCCAACGCCTTTCCGCTTCGTCACATTTGCTGTCGGCTGTGGGAATCTCTTCATTCGCTAATTCCGAGCCCGTGGCCCACGGTCTTGCATCCCACGCTGTTGGTTGGGCGCTTGACTGCAACTTCACTGCATTCGCGCTGCGCTGCACTGCACTTCACAGCGCTGTACTTACTGGCCTCCTTGTGCCAACAGCGATAATACCGCCCGAATCCTCTCGCTTCACCACCTCTTTTCATTATAATCCAGCTGTTCTAGTGGTCGTCCAGCGGAAGCACCCCGCGCACATCTTTTACCCAAAAGAACCAAGCGACCCTTCTTTGGCCGTTTTCCCGCTGCTTCCTACGCACCAACTGAACTGAGTTGGGCGAAACACGCCAAACGCGGGCCTGCCGAGCCAACAACCCACACCTGAAGTTCCATGTTAAAACAAGTCGCCAGTCGACCGACCGAACCACTCTGACGCCCCCTGGCTTTTCACTCCCTCAATCGACAGCAGCGAACCAAACCAAGCAGAGGCGAGACTAATAATTGTGTTCTTTTTGTGTTCCTTTTCTGCCGCCTCTTCTTATCTTATTTTTTAATTTCGATTTCTCGATCGTCCTCCCTCCTCTTTGCCGGAAAAGAGGAAAATTACCCAACCCAGCCTTCGACTTTGCTCTGTCACATCTCGCACAGAGCTGAACCGCCCGGTTTGAGCTTGGACAACTAAAGGAGCCCCAGCCGTCCAATCGAGCCACCAACCAGACATCGCGGCCTTCTCTGCTAAGCTGAGCTACCTACCAATTCTTGCCAGCCTCCCGGTTCTGGACAGCGAGCCTTCCATTGCTCCATCTTCTCTCGCGACAAATCTCGTGCTGACTCGAGTCTGCCACGTCTGCGATCGCTTTCATTCCTGTCTCGCGGCCCTCGCCGAACAATTCTTTTTCCTCGCCAAGACAGGAAGCCTCCGACTTGCGAGACCCAGAAAAACCCAGCAGCTCGGCTCACTCTGGCTCGCTGACTGGTCCGACTGGCCTCTCGCCCTCCTTGCAGGTCTCCTCGCACCCTGCCAACTACGAACCACCTTTCGCCAATTCCCACAGCCAGCCCTGCATCCGCTCCTTTCACTATGAGTGCTGCAATTGCAATGGCCCCCTCTCCCGCTCCTCACGAGAGGCCCTCATACTCTGAGCTGCCTCCTGCGCACTCGTCGGTTTCAACCACCGCCCTTTCTCCCTCTGCACAGCGGTCCGCCGCCGCCCCTTCAGCATCGAATGCGACAACGCACTCATCCAACAGCAGCAGCCCCAAAGCTGCCGGCTCTGGCCCCAAGTCCTCGCCCCCCAGCGCGTAAGCCTCAATTACTCCCTGACCACCCAAACTTTTCCTCTTGCTGACACTATCTGTTCCTCTAGCTCTCGATCTACCGGCGCGCCTCCCAAGATTGTCGTCAAGAAGGAGCCTGCCTCCCCCGGCATGACCAACACGCGACCCCGGCCGCGAAGACTCGACCTGTCAAAGAACACACTCAAATCGAACCAGCCTGCCTCTGCGCGGCCGATGACCGCCCGCGACGGGCTCGGTATTCAGGAAGTCGGTATTGCATGCCTCTCCCCTGGCTTTGTCACCCAAGACCCCGTCATGAAGGAGCAGCTTCAGCGAAGTATGTCAGTTCGAGAGCAGCAGCGGCACATTATCGAAGCGAGACTGCACCAACAGTCCGCCAAGGGTGACGGCTCCGACAAGGATCCTGTCTCCCAGTTCGCCGCCAAGACGCCTGGCATGTCGCGAAGAAACAAGGCCCCTCCAGGCCTCTCTATTGTTGCTCCTTCTCACGAGCAGTTCGCCAACGAGCGAGTTATCCAGTCTGCGCCCCTTGGCCACAGCTTCACTGGCCGACAGCACCCTGCTCCCATGACCCGACACATCGCCAACCACCCCTCTAATCTGTCCAGCACCTCGCACATCCACCACGTCCCTGCTAACCAGACCAACAACCGACTGCCACCCATCAGCGACGTTTTTGGCCAGGGCCTCTCAGCACACCCCGACAATGCTCCTCAATCTCTTTACCCTAGCGGCCCCAGCTCTCGAGGACCTCTAACGTCTCCTGGACACCCTCCTCTTCCCCAGGCCCCGACGCCTGGCCGTAGCCGCGAGTACAGATCTGCCGAGGAGGCCCAGCAAGACCTTGCCGGTGGCCGACCTGAACTTCTCCCCAAGCTGGTCCACTACGGCGGACACCAGCCCCCGACCCCTCCCTCTCCGGCTCCTGGAAGCCGGCCTGTCGAGGCTTCACGCAGTGCCAGCAAGCGGCGGACCCGAGCCGAGTATGAGGACGGCAGCCCTCCTCTGGGACACGGCCCCGCTCCCACCCGCCGCGGACCCTTTGGTGCCGGACGCGATAGCCCCGAAACTCAACGACAGAAGAAGGAGGAGTTCATCCGATTATGTGAACGGGCTTGGGATTTGTTCCACTCGTGAATCTTGCATACGATATACCAATAATTCTTTACAACTGGGCGACCTCGGAGCATGTCTGGTCTAGACTTGATTCAGCCTGCCAGCTGAGGCGTCATTCTTGTTCATTATTTCTACACTATTACTGCGCAGCTTGCCTCCGAATTTTGTTCAAAAAGATATGAGAATCTGGCGGTCACGGGATGGGGGGTGTATCGAGTGGGATGTAATGTCTTTGTTCTAACGACGCCATGAGGGTTTTGCGTCGATATCCTAAGGGGTCTTTGGAGGTCTGGGCCTATCTACCTAGACAGCCTCTATTCTTGGACCGGCAACAAGTTGGTGGGGATGGGCTTACTGGGCTGCCATGGTCGGCAGCAGCTCTCTTGGGACTTTATGGCTCTTGGGTTTTATATTACTTCATCGGGCTCTCTGAGTAGAGCCTCGCAACATAGGGATCGAGGCAAAAAGGGACATTGAATCGATACCTTGTCGGTAGCGCAATGATCCCAAGGAGGGGGCGGCTGGTGTACTACTGGGCCTCAATACAAGGAGGACGGATGGGTTGATTACATCGTTTATTTGTATGCATAGTTACGTCGGTTCCGGCCCAAGATGGTCGTGGATATTTCTGGTTTTTCTGGTTGTCGAGGCAGTCAATCAACTGACACTGACCTCTGATAGGTACCTATGGGAAGAGTTTTCAAGTATGGAGAAACTCGAATGGAATTTACGCACCTGACAACAGGATATTTTCAACCTGCAATGTTCCTTTACCGGTGACTTGTTACTGTGTTGTTCTTTTGTCTGTGCTCAACCACTTTGGTTACTCTATTGCGTAGTAGTCGAGAAGTGAGATGCAACCTCGTGATCCAATACAAAGCCCTTGATCAAATTGGTCCATGACATAGACCATTGAGTCTGTGCTCAAGGCTATTCTTTTTTTTTCCCTAAACCGTGTAGCCACCTTTTTATGGCCTAGGCGTGAGACAATGCTCTGTAGATGTGGTGCTTTGCCTTGGATAGTACTTTCAACTTTCTTAGGATCACTCATGATGATTCACTTCATAGTCTTCAATACCGATTTCACATGGTTTTCAATACCAATTGGACAGCCATGACTGGCCCTGAATACCTATATCGAGTCCACTCACTCACTCACTCACGTCAAGTCAAAGAAGCCGCTCACTCCCTTCCACTCACATAAACTTTCCACCACCGTCAAAGCGTTTCCTTGACCGTCTTTCAAACAAAAATAAACTTTTACCAACTGAAACGCCGCGCAAGACTGATAGAAACCAGAGACACTCAGGCCAAAAAAAAAAAAAAAAAAATGACTCGTCCCCCATGTCCTCGGTCCCAGACCATCGGGTTCGCGGCTTGTGGGGGGGGCGCGTCGCGAACGAGTCTAGAACATACTGCAGGACATAGTGTACACTCCTCATCTGTCCTTTCTTCCCTGCTAGAGGCAAAGCTTAGGTCGCGACGGATTGGGAAGAGCTCGGTGAGTGGTTTGGGCTTGGCCTGTTTCAGCGGAAGTACGGAGTCGAGAACTCGGATTTGGATATGGGGCACGTGGGTTGGTTGCAGTGCTTTCTTACTAGAACTTAAGGCTCATCAATGCCGACATCAAACGTCGTCTCGTCTATTTCGATTTACTTGGAGCTCTTGTTCGCGTCGAGAGATATAAGATTATCTTGATACCCCATGAAATATCTGCGTGAGATAGATCCTATCTCTTCAGTGTCCACACACAACCACAACCACAACCCCACCCTTCTCCTTCTCCTATATAGATACCCCCCATCCGCCTACACTCATCAGTCAATTCTTCGTTCAACTCATAGCTTCCATCCTTGTTTGGAACTTCTCTCCCAAAATCTTCAGCGAAGCCCTTCATCATGTCCATTGTGTGTGTGTTCTGTCCTGTTCTGCCTCGCTCTGGAAAATGAAAAATGCAACCTCTTGACATGCATGTCTGTCAACATCGTGAACCTCCCTCCTTATATCGCCGGCCCGATTCCAGGGCATAGGTAACCAATTCCTGCCGCCCTTGTCCATCCTTTGAATAGGGGAAAGAGAGAGAAAGAAAAACCCCGTCCTGTCTGCCCACGCATGATACGCTCCAAAACCCAAAAAGACTTCATGTCTGTTTACACATGCGCCCAACACCAGTGCTCAGTATCAAATGACATAGGAAATAATCCAAACGATAGGTCATCGAATCGTCAGCCGGGAGGTGACGCCAGTGGACGCCTCAGCCTACCCATTCCGTCTCGTGAGAGATTGGTATTCCATCTGGGTGCTCTCTTGAATAACAAAAGGCACAAGCATCGATAACCCCGTTGACCAGGCCGTCATGTCGTGGCTCTAGCCTCAGGATCATCAACACAAACTACCCTTACAAACCCTCCTCGCCAGCCTTGCAGAGCTTGATCTCGCGCACCCATTCTGACTTAAGGACCTGGGCGGCTGTCAAGCGGCGAGTCGGGTGAGGGTCAAGAACCGAGTAGATGACATTACGACAGCGAGCCTGGGGCACATCCAATGTTAGCAGACTCCTTCATTGAAATACATCACCCATAAACTTACCCGATGAAGAGACTCAATAGGGCCGTAGCCCTCTTCATCTCGGCGACCTTCGAGATAGCGAGCATAAAACTCGTCGTCATCCTTCTTGGCAAGTCGCCAGAGATGACGACCTGTGCGCATTGCCATGTAAATAACACCGCAGGCCCACACATCAACTGCTCGAGCATCAAACTCCTTGTCGGTGTACTCTTCGGGGGCGATATAAGGAGCCGAGCCACAAAGGCCAGAAACCATGTGCGCATCCGTCTCCCACGCCATGCGGAAGCATTCTCCGTTGCCGAAATCGGTAATCTTGAGAGCACCACGCGTCGTCAAGAGGAGGTTTTCCGGCTTGAGGTCACGGTGCGCTACACCCATTTCGTGCAGGTATTCGACACCTCGCATCATTTGCTTGAAAAAACAGTCGGCCTCTTGCACCTCAAGCTTACCACTTGATAGGACGAGGGTGTACAGGTCACCTCCGGCACAGAACTCCATGACTTCGCAGTAATCTCCCTTGGCATCCTTGAGGAGATCCAGGGTGTGAATAACGTTGGGGTGGCGGAGCGATGATGAGATGCAGAACTCGGCCGTCAGTCGCTTGCTATACTTCTTTTCGGTTTCTTCGGGTCTCCGTCGAAACTCCTTGACAGCAAAGAGCTTCTCGCCACTGCCACCGACCTTCTTGTGGGAAATC
Source organism: Fusarium duplospermum (assembly GCA_003946985.1). Classification (NCBI taxonomy): domain Eukaryota; kingdom Fungi; phylum Ascomycota; class Sordariomycetes; order Hypocreales; family Nectriaceae; genus Fusarium; species Fusarium duplospermum. The sequence continues at coordinate 5,359 of NKCI01000141.1, read as the reverse complement.
CGAACAATGCCGAAAGCCCCACGTCCGACGACCTCTTGACATTTTCCGTACTTTTCAACCAGGGTTGTTGTTGCGTTGGGCCCGCCCTTTTTGTCACCGGCCTCTTCCTTTTCCTGCTGTAAAGTGTCTACCCAATTTGAGACGAGGGAAAGGTCGTGGTCAGGAGCATCTTGCTTTTTGCGCAGAAACGTTCTCCACATGTCTGACAGCTTCTCCTGGCGTCTACTAGACCTGAGGTGATGCTCATGGCCGCCCTGGAATTCGGTATCGAGGACGAATCGTTGAAGTTGTTCTTTACTAGTTGAAGCCTTGGTTGTTTTTGCCGCAGACGTCGGCTTTTCAGTTGACTTGGCCGTGGGCTTCTCCCCACCCTTCTCGGCAGACGAGGTCTTTCCAGCGGGTGTTGAGGTGCCATTCGTTGATGAAGCTCTTGGGCGGTTGGGAAGTCGACCGAGGAGGGGGCGGGGGTTGGAACTCGAGAAGGGTCCTTGGAGGAGAACATGCGAGTAAGACGATTCTTGACTGAGGACTTGTCCGGGGGCTTCAAGTGAGTGTCGGTAGGAGTACCATTAGGACCTGTACCGTTCTGCGGTGTCAAGCCGGGGGATTTCTTGACGCCATCCTGTGACTTAATGGACGAGGGTTTCGAGCTCGATGCGGAGGGCGGCTTAGAGGAACTTGGGAGGTTTGGCATTTTCGTAAGAGGTGAACGAGACGTGCAAGAGTGTCTCGGGTGTCGAGAAAGCGACTGGCGCTGAGAGAGTAAGCGGTGCGGTGATGGTAGGATATGCGGCGTCTCGGTGCAACACCAGAGGAAGGCACAAGCACAAGCGCAGCGCGGACAGGCGCAAGTACAGCTCGATGAGTGTCGCGCAACGGATCAGCCTACAGACGACGGGCTATGCCGGGCGCACGTGCGACAATAAGCCAGGTAAGAGAAGCGGTACTGAGAAGAAAAGTGCTGGAGGGGGAGGGGGAAAAAGAAGTCGAGTCCAAGAAGATCAAAAACAGGACAGGGCGGATCTGTGAGCTGTTTCTGGATCTTGGCGGGAAGTGGAGATGAGGCGAAGCAAAGCAAGGCGAGGAGGCGAGCGTCGATGACAGCAGCAGCTGGAGAAGTAAGGCAGCGCCTGTCTGTACAGAGATGGAGGAGGTGACGGGCTGGTGGATAACCAGTAAGTGGCGGCTGTTGGTGGGATGGACGGTGAATCAAGACCCGAGGCAAAGGCGGACAAGACCTCCCAGGAAACCCGGAAGGTATTTGATGAATGGTATCGGGGTTCAGCCTACAGGCGTGCGTTCCTCTCTAGGTCGCCAAACCCCGGAAAAGCAACCAAGGCGAGAGTTCGCTGAGACCCTCGCTGCCTCTCTTGGCTGATGATGATGAGTGCCAAGAAAGGAACCAAATGCAAGTTGCGGATGTCGGCTTGCAGGGACCGCGCGATGCGAAGATGGCGAGCAACCCGTCCAACGAAACCCCAAGAAATCCGAGTCGAGGGCGGTAGGTAGGTGATGAGACACGCTCAGTGGCGCTGAAGAGAGACGCCTTACAGGCGTTGCTGGGCTCGGACGCCCGTAGCTTGGGGCGGGAAACTCTGCTCGTACCACAGAACAAAGATGGGGCGATCTGCTTGCTGTGAACGCGCCAGAAAACCGCAAGGGTTTCGGTGGATGGGGAGGAGGAGAATAAGTAGGAGGAGGAGGAGGAGGGCGTGAAGACAAGCAAGAGGGAGAGCGCAATAAGCGAAGATGGAGGTGAGATGAGGTGAGGTGAGGTTAGGATGAAGTGAAAGGGAAAAACAGGACGCGGGAATTTAAGAAGAGGGCACGGGGGGAAGGGTGTGAATAAGGGCTTGGAGAGTATAAGGTAAGAAAGAGGCAGGCCAGAGTAAAGAAAGCTAAGCAGGAAAGTAATAGGCGTGTACGGATGTAGGTAGGTAGGTAGGCAAGCAGGTACGCAAGCACGGGAGTGAGGTACTTGACCGGCCGCGATAATTAAGGTCAATTCGCATGTAGCCAAGGTCGCTACCTGCGAGCTACTGTATTACACCTCAATCGCTGGCGGGAGCGAAATGAGAAATGGAGCGCAAGAAATGGACCAGAGTACGAGCGAGACGAGGGCGAAGCGGGCGGGTAGGCAAGTAGGGTCGATGTGGGGTTCGACAAAGTACAGTACTCGCTGTACAGTCAGGTACAGCGTCTCTTCGGCTTGTGTTCCATCCATGAATGGATGCCAGCTCGTGGGATGGATGGATTTTTCAATAATTAGTACCTTATTACGAAGTACGGAGTAGCAAATCATGTTGCCATGGATCCAATCGAGGCATATGCCGGCTTGGCTTGACTGCGTGTCCCTCCAAGTTTTTTCCATCTTGCTTACTATTTATCATTCAATTGTTTCGTGACTCTTGTCCATCTTGCCTCCAGTTTCCATGACCCTCGAATCTTTGTTGGGGGCTCCCTGGCTGGCTGACGGGCGGCTTCGGCCTGGAGGAACAAAGCCTTTTTTTTTCTCCTCCATGTCCCTCCCAACTCTACTGTCGGCAGCTCTCCTTTTGACCATGGACTCCGCAGCAAGCAGCAGGGAGGACCACAGACTGCATTGGTGGCGGTCATCAGGACAGCTGCTGATGCTTTGATCACCCAAGCCGCCGTTTCGAATATCTCCTGGACCGCTCAATTATTTCCGACTCGTAACTTTGGATTCAAGTGGTGGGTTTGACCGTCTCTCTGCGCTGTTGTGTGAGCCCTGGTACAGTACCTCCAGAACCCGCCCTGGCCCTCGCAAAAAGCCGTCATGAAAAGGAGGGGCCACCAAAGATGCAGTGGGCGACCATGGGACTCATGATGTACATACGAGCCATGAGGTCCAGGTACCAGAATGGGAATTCCCTCCCAAGTACACCACCGCTCTGCATGGTGGGAAGACCCGCCCTGCAAGGTCTCTTCTGGGCTGGCCAAGACGGCACGGTACCTCAGCCCGGGAAACGCCAAGCACCACCTGTCGTCAAAGATGGGTACAAACGAGGTAGGCTTTGGTATGGGGTACCACCCAGTACCTGCAATAACCCTCATCTGCTTTCAAAATCCGAAAAAAAGAATAGCCACGGTCCTCAAGAACCAGCCAAGCTTTGCGGCGAAGAAGCCCCTGCAACAGAAGAACGTGCTTTTTTTTTCTCCCTCGTCCTCCCGACTCCGTCTCCCACGAAGCCGAGCCTCCATCTCTTTGCTTTACTCCTCCTCTCCCCTGTCCTCCTTTGCTTTTCGTAGGTTGCCAAGCACCACCCGAACTGGCCGGGTTCAAAGACGATCAAAAATCAAAGGCGGTGACGTAGAGAGGGCGAACAAAGCCGGAAAACCGAGGGAGCACCTGATTGTATGACGGCAGATCTGTAAGAACCGGCAATCAGCGATCCGGTCCCTGCAAAACAAAATGGGTGCAACGAGACAGGCTGGCAGACAAAAAATCGAAGCACTTCGACATTTCAGCATCCTGTACCAGACAAGCCATACAATGCGATGCGGTGACTCTTTCGGTATGACAACCCAAGGCTCTGCAGAGGCGAGGTCCCAGCGAAAACCGTCTGTCCAGCCGCGCGGTACTCGCACAAGGTAATATGACGAGGAGGCGGAGGTAAAGGGTTCGTTGATCAGGGTCTATCCATGATCCATCATTCCTCTTAATCAAAGGCTGAAGCGACACGGAATAGTTACCGTGCTTCTTCGACTCAGCACCAACTTAGACGTTGGCTCTGGAAACACAGAGGCGACGATGCAGCGGCTGATGCGGTGCACGCCTGTGGATACCCTCGGCGTTCGACTGCTCCGTCTCCAAATCTTTCGGGGCGCCTCGGATGTGACTCTAACAACCTTGGAAGTCTAGCCAGGCCCAAGACAGGTCGAACTGAGAGTCTGGAGCGTCGAGACCTCCTTGTGGCCAAAGGAGACCAGGGGACAAGAAAAAAAAAAAACGTGGAAGATTCGAGCGACCCGTAGCTTCGAGGAAATAGTTGCTGACGTTGTCGCCGCTTACCATCAGGGCCTTGAATTGCTCATCTTTGCAGTGAGTGTTGAACGCCGTTCACCTCAACCGTGAGATGGCTGGATCGCCCTGCACGACGGGCGTGGATGCAGTGGCGGTTTGTGAAAATTGCTTCGTCCTGTCCGTCCAGGGACTTCTGCCCACACTCGCGCAAGACATGGGATGGGCCCCGACCTACCGTTCTCGGAAAGCTGTCGTTACCCGCTGCCCACTGACATGTGCTATCATTTTGCTGACCAAGCTGGGTATTTTGTGTTTTCAGATCGATTGATGAGCCTCGCAGCTTCGATATTTCAGCACAAGTCTGAGCCTCTCTTTGTCAGCTATCTTGTCACGGTTGCGCAAACCTTTTCCTCTTCTGACATGAGATTCTGGCCCCCTTCCGCAGCAGGGCAGGGCTGGCTGGCTTTTGTGCTTGATGATGAAATCCACCTGAGCGAGTCGTCCATCCTTGGACCTTGTGCGGACCCCAGCTCCACTCACAGAAAGCGCCAAGAAAATGGCGCATAGGTAGGCCAGTGCTTGAGCACCAGATGGACATGAACAACAGAGATCCGGCTAGACAGGGATGCCAAAAATGTGGGGAGCGGCGTGGAGGGGGCTGCCAAAGGTGCTTTGGGGTCACCGAATTGCCCGTCGTTGAGAGGGTGATCCTGGCCGAGAAAAGACTTCAAGTCAGCTATTGCTCACTAACATCATGAAGATGCAGATGGAAATGACTGATCCAGGTCAGCTCAAGGGGTTCTGAGTGTCGAATTGTTGGTGGCATTGCTAGGGTTGCCAAGACATGAGCCGAGGTCTAACTGATGGAAGCTGCAGTCCAATATGCGCGAGATCTGCAGCAGTCGAATCTCACGCAGCCTCTATTCAATGCCGTTCGCCCAGAGCGCCCAAGACTTGTGCGCTGTGCTTCCCCAGCCGCTAAAGGCGCAGAGTACATCCAGGGGCCTCATACGTATACGGATAGCCGTACAAATAAGATCACGTGATATCACACGGCTAGCCGTATAAATAAGATCTGTTATATAAGAGCCATATATATATAAGTAAGAGATCCTCTCTTTTATTAAAAGAAGTAGCCTTATTAAGTATATTTAAAGATAATAAATAATTAATTAGGCATTTAGCTATTTAATAAATATTATATTATTTATTAATATTATATATTTATAATGCATTTAGCTATATAAGACTATAAAATATATTATAGCTAATATAATATAAATTACCTTAATACTTAAAATATATAAAATAAGGATTTTTTTAATAAAAGATATTTTTTATTTTTATATATAGTAATATTATTAAGATATCTTA